>JAPDVU010000007.1:168245139-168575043 GCA_026230045.1 Corynorhinus townsendii | reverse complement strand
GGAGGAGGAGGAGGAAGAAAGTGGGAGGAGGAGGAGGAGGGAGGAGGGACGAGGAGGGAGGAGGAGGAGGAGGAGGAGGAGGAAGAAAGTGGGAGGAGGAGGAGGAGGGAGGAGGGACGAGGAGGGAGGAGGAGGGAGGAGGAAGAACGTGGGAGGAGGAGGAGGAGGAGGAGGAGGGAAGAGGAGGAGGAGGAGGAAGAACGTGGGAGGAGGAGGAGGAGGGAGGAGGGAAGAGGAGGGAGGAGGGAGGAGGGAAGAGGAGAAGGAGGAGGAAGAACGTGGGAGGAGGAGGAGGAGGAGGAGGAGGAGGAAGAGGAGGAGGAGGAAGAGGAGGAGGAGGAGGAGGAGGAGGAGGAGGAGGAGGAGGAGGGAAGAGGAGGGAGGAGGAGGGAGGAGGAAGAACGTGGGAGGAGGAGGAGGAGGAGGAGGAGGAAGAAAGTGGGAGGAGGAGGGAGGAGGGAAGAGGAGGGAGGAGGGAAGAGGAGGGAGGAGGGAGGAGGAGGGAGGAGGAGGAGAAGGAGGAAGAACGTGGGAGGAGGAGGAGGAGGAGGAGGAGGAGGAGGAGGAGGAGGAGACAGTATCGGGGAAGAGGAGACTATGCCCAGAGTTACGTGTGTCCTTGGAGAACAAGGCGAAGGGCCGTTGGAGGGTGGGGGGAGAAACACAGGCTGTACCCCTAACTCGTTCCTCAGTCCACATGGCCCTGGAGGCTGCCAAGCAGGCTCTGCACCCCCACCTGCCAGCAGCCTGGGCTGAGCAAGCCGCACCCCCATGCTCCCCGTCTCAATGCCTGGCCCCCACCCCCAGGGAAGCCCTCCAGTGCTCTCCCTCCGCGGGCCGGAGCCTGGGTCAGGTCCGTCCCGTGTTCTCCAGGAAGGCCGCCCTGAGCGCCTTGCCTGTGGTCCCTCCGCTGGACATGGGGCCCGGGGCCCCCACCCCCGTCCGCAGCAGAGCTGACCTCCAGCCTGGAGGCACGTGTCCTGCGAGCGGGCACCCAGCGTCCAGGCCAAGGAAACGGCAGGACAGGGAGACATCCAGGGAAAGGTGCCAGGGACAGACGGCCGGGAAGGCAGTCCCAGCACGAGGGGACTGGGCCAGGCAAACCCCAACCAGAAGCCAGCGAGCTCCAGTCTCTGGGTGGAGCCACAGAGAGCCCTGCAGGACGGCCTCCTTCCCTCCTGACGGTGCCCCAAAACGGGCCCCCGGAAGCAGCTCCCCAGACCTCGTGTGCTCTGGGCACAGGGAGGTCATCTCAGGTAAGAAAGATAAATCACCAACCTTCTCCCACGAGCGATCTTAACACAAACACTCCGCACCGAGAATCGAACCAGGAGGCAGCGCGGGTCCCAGCAGGACGTCAGAGCAAGAGAAGGAGGCGCGCGTCCTCCCGCCGTGTCCTCCCTGCTGCCTCTCAGGATGCTGCTTGGAACCCTGGCCCTGCATTAAGCCCGGGGCTCTCAACCAGAGGCAGCTCTGCGCCCCAAGGGGCCCTTGGAAGTATCTGGAAACATTCATGTGGGAGGAGCTCCTGGGGTGCAGTGGGCGGGGCCAGGGCTGCAGCCGCACCTCCCACAGAGACGGGGGAAGCCGCACACCCATGGATTACACCCCCCACCACCACCACCACCAGCGCCAACAGGGCGAGGCTGAGAGCCCAGGCGCAGGTACACGGGAGGGACGCACACCGATGATTTCACGACAGTTCTTGAAAAAGCGGTCACAGTGTGGGGTAATCTTAACGCAGTGAAGATGCTATCTGACCCAGCTGTATTCGTGGGAAACACGCGTGTGCGTGGGTGAGCAAAGCGAACACTTACTTGTGCATGTGCTCCATCCCTATGATGGTCATGATGCAGTAGGAAATCCCACTCTGCACGAGGAAGTGTAAGGCATACCTACAAGAAGCGAGAGCACGGTTAGACAGGGAGGGCGCCGCTCACAAACATCCAGTTCAAACCAGCTGGGCTTTACAGTGCTACGTTTAGCCGGCGTGGCTCAGGGGTGGAGCGTCGACCTAGGAACCAGGAGGTCAGGGTTCGATCCCCGGTCAGGGCACAGGCCCCGCGTGCGGGCTCGATCCCCCGTGTGGGGCGTGCGGGAGGCAGCCGGTCCGTGATTCTCTCTCATCATCGATGCTTCTCTCTCTCTCTCCCCCTCTCTCCCTTCCTCTCGGAGATCAATAATTATATACACATACTAGCGCATACGTCAAGTGCTAAGTTAACACGGAACATCCCCGGATGAAAAACAGACTCAAACCTCCGAAGCCCAGAACCCCGGAACGCCCGGAGGGGGAGCCCCGCGCCGCCAGCCCCTGACGAGCTGGGAAAATAAGAGCAAACCCCAGATAGCACCCCGGTGGCCTCGCGCCCCGCGTCTCCAAACCCCGCCCCCCCAGGTGCGCGTACATGTGCGCACACGCGTTCACGCTCCTTCCCCCGGGGTGGATGAATCATTCATGGAAACCTTTTTCAAATCACTGTACACAGTTTTAACGGACTGACAAGGATCTTAACCTCCGATTAAAATGACCTTTCAGCCTCATCGTTATGGAGTAACAGGCACCTCCAACGTGGACATGGTACCTACATTTTTTTTAACAAACTTTTCCATAGAAATATTGTAAACGAGAAGTAGGTTCCCCGGCAGTGCGCGCGTGCGCGCGCGCACACACACACACACACACACATATACACACATATACACACACATATACACACACATATATACACACACACATACACACACACATATACACACACATACACACACATATACACACATATACACACACATACACACACATACACACACACATACACACATACACACACATATACACACACATATACACACACACATACACACACATATACACACATACACACATACACATATATACACATACACACATATATACACACATGCACACACATATACACATATACACACACATACACACACATACACACATACACATATATACACACATATATACACACACATACACACATACACACACATACACACATACACACATACACACACATACACACATACACACACACATACACACACATATATACACACACACATACACACACACACACACACACACACACGGCCTGGAGAGCCGCCATAACCCTAAAAAATGGCCACGCGGCTCTCCCAGGGGGCTCCCAGCCTCTCCGACACCGCTAGCGCAGCAATCAGAAACTGCCTTAGATGACTTACCGCTCTTGGTGTAAAAGATTTGTAAAACAGGCGAAAAGCACTACGCACGACGGAATCAGTGTCTCTGTTCCTCGTCCGTCCTTTTTCACGAATTATTCATCGTCCACGCCCTCAGCCCAGACTGCAGAGACAGGGCCCCCTCTCCACTCACGACATAAAAACCGCCAAGCGCCCGTCCCGGCGGGAGTGGCTCAGCTGGCTGCAGCCTCAGGCTGTGCACCGGAAGGTTGCGGGTTCGATTCCCCGGTCGGGGCCCATGCCCGGTTTGCGGGCTGGATCCCCAGCAGGGGGCGTGCAGGAGGCAGCTGATCCATGATTCTCTCTCATCACGGATGTTTCTCTCTCTCGCCCTCTGCCTACCTCTCTGACCTCAATACCAATACATTTTTTTAAAACAGCCATAAAAACCCTCTAAAACTCTATACGTCGATATAAGCCCCGAGAGCGTACCTCCCTGCACACGCGATTCACGAGGACGTCGTCTTCACGCCACGGCATCGACATACTTACCATCCGAAGCAGAAAACCGCAAGATAGAGGCCCAAGAGGGTGGCCACGACATGTCTGATAAAAGAGCTCGTTTTGCTCGAATGAAGGTAAGTTCGAAACCAGACGGCCGCGAGCAAGGCAAAGAGCTGGCACACGACGAAGTTGACCTGTGAGGAGGAAGTAAGAGGCCGCGTTAGCGACGCGGACTGGAGCGTCCCCGCGGGCGTCTTCTTTACGCTCAGGGCGGAAGCACCGTGTGCCGCGAAGATGCCCCCCTCCACAGCAGACACACCGAACTCGGGGGCCGCCCGGGGATGGGCGCCTTCAGCCCAAAGGGACGGGCCCGCCGTCTGTGCCCACGTGGCAGGGGCAGGGGCCGCAGGCCGGGAGGGGCCGCGGAGGACCTGGAGGGCCCGGGTTCAGGCACAGAAAAGGCGCGCGGGCACCCTGGGGGGTGAGGGAGACTGAGCGCCCACGGCGACCCGGTCACCGGGAGAAGCGGGAGCCCCCCCCCACCCCTTTCTCCAAAACGCCCAGGCCCAGTTCTGGTCTAGATCCGCGAGGGTCCGGGGAGCATCCTCTTTGTGTGGCGTTCGCACGCGTCCCCGGCAAGGCGTCCAGGGGACGCTAATGGTCCTCCGCCCCCGCGTGGGAAACAGCAGGAACCACGTCGCAGGCCTGGGGGGGTCAGGGCTCCGGAGAAGGGACGGGGGATGACAGAGGAGGGCGCCCCCGAAAGCAGTGCGCCCACTGGGGTGATTTCCTGCCCCTCCTCAAGCGCCGGCGGCCACGGCGCTCCCGCGCTCGCAGAGCGGACGTGCGTGCCTAACCGTCCCCTTTCCTCTCCCGCAACCTCTCTTTGGCCCCAGAAAGCATTACGTAAACGGCCACGGAGGGTCCTCCCTTGCGGTGTCTAAAGACTCCCTTTCTCTCCCATGGTCTCCTCAGGTTTTAAGGAAAATACATCTAAAAATCTACAAATAAGAGAAAACCTCCGTCTGACATTAGGAACTTGCTAACAGCACGTAACAACCCCACACAGGCTGTCTCAGGAGCCGCGATGAGGAGCCAGTGGCAGTGTCCGCAGGCAGGAGCTGCCACCGACCCGCGGGGGGATCTCTGCCGGGGGCCGGCCTGCGTGCGCGTCCCTCCCCGAGGAACACACTGCCCGCCGCTGCCCGCTGCTGCCCGCTGCTGCCCGCGCCGGGAGCCCCCTGGTCCCGGGAGCGCGCCAGGCCAGCACGGCCTCCCAGCAGGTGCGGCGCTGTCCCGCCCGAGGGCCGCGTGGGCGTTGTGCTTCAGCAGCGAGTGCCCCGACCTTCGTGACAACGCCTCTCCCACGCTTCGCAGTTCACAAACTTCCCCGTTCTCTCCAATTCAGCACAAACGTTAGAGCATCTTAACGGCAAAGCCTAGGAGACGAGAAAGTGCCGAGGGCCCGGGGCCAGCCTGGGTGGCCTCCGAGTCCGACGAGGAAAGCAAACACGCACACAAGGAACTTCGGCGCGCTTCCTAACGTGTCTCTTCACGGGCCACACAGACGGAGGGTAAGAGCATCACAGCAGGGCCGGCGGAGCTCAGCGGGTGAGCGTCGACCTGTGAACCAGGAGGTCGGGGTTCAATTCCTGGTCAGGGCACAGGCCGGGGTTGCAGGCTCCATCCCCAGTAGGGGGCGTGCAGGAGACAGCCAATCCATGTTTCTCTCTCATCATTGATGTTTCTCTCTCTCTCTCTCCTTCTCCCTTCCAATCTAAAATCAGTAAAAAATATATATATATATATTTTTAAAAAGAACATTACAGCCCTACCCGGTGTGGCTCAGTGGATAGAGCGTCGGCCTGCGGACTGAAGGGTCCCGGGTCCGATTCCGGTCAAGGGCATGTACCTGGGTTGCGGGCACATCCCCAGTAGGGAGTGTGCAGGAGGCAGCTGATCGATGTTTCTCTCTCATCGATGTTTCTGACTCTCTTTCCCTCTCCCTTCCTCTCTGTAAAAAAATCAATAAAATATGTTTTTTAAAAAGAACATCACAAGGAAAAGCAGAAGGGGTGAATGTCACAGATGACATAAGAGTTCCTAATCCTAGCCCATCTCCACGCCATCTGAGTGCGCTCTCCCTCTCTCTCTCTCTCTCTCTCTCTCTCTCTCTCTCTCTCTCCCCCCTTTCCCATATGTAGCGTTCCAGGCCCACTGGCATAGAGGCTTTGGGTCAGTACCAGGGCCTGGGAATCCCAAGGGCCACAGAAGATGGGAAGGATCTGGGCAGGGAGACGGGGCGGACACTGGGGGAGGAGGGAGCAGCTCACTTCCTGTTGAGAGAAGAGCAGGCAGGACACCCAGATGCAGAGGCCCGCCTCCTTCCCCGGGTATGGAAACTGCTGTGTGTCTGTCCTTCTTTCCTGGGTGGGACAAAGGGCGGGAGGCAAGTGAATGCTGGAGGGAGAGGTAGCAAGAAAGAGTACCCACAGCTACAGCGTACGGATACCCCCTCACGTGCTGGTTCCCCCACTTTGCTCGACCAACTCAAGGTCACGTAGAACGGGTCCCCCAGACTCGGTCCACGCCTGGCTGACCCTCGGGGGTCCCCGGGCTGTCTCCCTCCCTCCCTCCCTCCCTCCCTCCGGAGCACGCCTGGAGGTGGAATCGGACGGCTGCTGCAGGCAGTGGGCCTCTGTAAACCCTCTCCAGCGTGGTGGCTTCGGAGGGAATCTGCTGGTTCCCAGGCCAAGCAGCCTGTGGGGAGGGAGAGGCTGTAGGGACAAGGACCGGGCGCGTGGGCCAGCATCCTGGTGGAAACCCGGGCGTCTGCCTCAGTAGACAAGGGAGGAGCCAGCAAGACCGGAATGACGTATAAGGAACCAGGTGGCTGAATAGTAGTCAGCCAATGAGGAACTGGAGGCGGGACTAAATAAATAGGTGATGGTCCCTGCCCCACATGGGCCTCTACAATGGATGCCCTCTCTCCTCCCTCCCCCCCTTCCTCTCTCTCTCTCTCTCTCTCTCTCTCTCTCTCTCTCTCTCTCTCTCGTTACTAACAGTCTCATTTCCCATGCTCCTGTTTCCCAGTCCACCATTGGGAGTTGGGACCCGCGAGCCATTTCTCACGCTACGGGACAGACTTGCCCAAAGATGTCACTGCAAACACTGACCCCCGCTTCACCGAGTTCACCGAACCTCCGCCAACACCACGGACACATCCGATGAAAGGCAGCTACCCGGAGCTGCATCAGCCGCTGTGCCGGCTTCCTGCGGTGGGAGGAGCTTCCGAGGAGAGGTCTGCACACGCTCTTTCTCCAAAATCTTTTCTTGAGAACATACCTGCCACCGCACAAGGCCTGGTGCGGGTCCAAAGAACCAGCCCTGTCACTGGAAGGGGGGTGGGAGGGAGGCTGCACGGAGGGAGGGAGGAGGGAGGAGGGAGGCTGCACGGAGGGAGGAGGGAGGAGGGAGGAGGGAGGCTGCACGGAGGGAGGGAGGAGGGAGGACGGAGGCTGCAGGAGGGAGGAGGGAGGAGGGAAGGAGGGAGGAGCCAGGTGGACCAGCTCCGCTCCTCTAGGCCTGATCAGCCGGTCCCGGGAGCGGGCTGTGGCTGGGTCTCCCTGGGGGTGCCTCTGGCAGGACCCCAGTAACCTGGGAGTGGATGCCCTTTACGACAGAGGACGGGGTGAAAGGGGGCCCTTGCGCTGTACACCCTCTCCCTCTGCATTCTGCAAGGTGAGCCTTTAGTATCTACCCAACAGTGATGCTGCTTGTTTCCCCGTTTCCAAACACGCCCCTGAGCGCCGGGCTTTAACATAATAATTACCTCCGGACCCTGAGACCCCTTGCCGGCTGCATCCCCCGAAGGCAGGGCAGGCCGGCCGGGCCTTCAAGGAGAGGAACGCTTTCACCTGTGGTCGTGGTCAGCCCGCCAGAACGCTTTCACCTGTGGTCGTGGTCAGCCCGTGGACAGAGACAGAAAGCAGGTGACGCACCGAACTCGCAGAGACGGAAGTCGGTGTCACCCGCCTGCAGCCCGTTCATGAGAGCTCATCTCCTCTAACCGCAGCCTGCGCCAACGGGGGAAAGTCCTCCGGCCCAAGAAGGGAGCATGGAGGGTGAGCTGTGGGGGGAAAGGTCCCCGGCTGCGTCGTGAAGCTCAGGGAAGGGCGAGCTGCCGGGATGCGGGCAGCAGACAGTGAGCGCCGCCCCGCCTAGCCCTCCGGGCCCAGCCAGGGGCGGGGCGGGGGGGGGGGGGAGGGGGTGAGGGGGGAGGGGGAACAGTCTGTACACTTCCTCGGACACGTGACTGGCAGCGAGCTCATCCCTAAACAGGATAAAGGGGGGATCAACACAGGGACAAGGAACGAGAGTCCTATTTTATCACGAGGGTTTGGAGCCTGAGGCTGTGTGTGTGTGTGTGTGTGTGTGTCCCTCAACATCTGTCTCTTCCCTGGTTACAGATAATACACCTGCCGAGGGCAGAGAGCAGAGTCTGATTCGCGACGACCGGATAAACAAACCCTCACATCCACACACCAGGTGACGGAGCGGCACAAAGGGACGGACTGCTGGGTCACACACGACGCAGACGCTCTCAAAATAATCACACGGTGAGGAAGGGTTCGGGAAGGAGACGGGACGACGGTACCACGCTTCCCCCGGCAAACTGCTAGAAACCGCAAGCTGATCTCTGACGACAACAAGCAGATCCGGGGTTACCTGGGGACGCGGGGAAGGGAGAGGCAGAATCCAAAATAATCTTACTGATTTGTCTGCTTCCTTATTAAAAACTGCTGCCAACATTTCACTCACTCACTCACTCATTCGTTCCGACGATGACGCTCAGAAGCATTAGCCCTCGTAAGTATGGCGTTCCTGTCCTAATTTAACTTGAGCCCGCACCTATCCTGGGGCCCCGTGTGTGATCCTGGGGAAAAGCGCCTGCCCTAGAAAACAAAAACAGAAGCCCACGTCGAGCCTCCTATTAATTTACAAGGCTTCCTTCCAGTTACGCGGAACACGCATTTCTCCGGGGCCGCCTCAGTGCCATCAGATTTCAGTGCAGTGCAAACACGGCGGCCTGATTTAGAAGTTACACTGCCTCCCCCTCTTCCCCGCAGGCCTTGCCACTATAACGCGGATTACTTTTCAGTGATTCGCTGGGACGTGAGCCCCCTTGCCTCTGAAAGACCACGCAGCAAGTACTTAAAGAACACGCGATCCAAAGGAGCCGATGGGAGCCTGACATTTCTCACTTGTCACAGTTGAACGCTCTGCCTCCTGATGCGGCACCCTGTCCGTTCTCCCGCGGTCACTCTTCAAACTCCAGCCCGCCCTCGGCTGCACGTCTCAGGGGAACAGAGGTTTCGATCGGTGGTGTTCTTATCACGTTCCTCAGACCTGTCCCCGGTTCAGTGCACACGTGTTGTTCCGGACGTGCACGCTCACGTTCTGTTTCATCCTTCGGGTCGGCACCGTCTCCCTGAATGGACGCGGAGCCTCTCCTTCCCGTTGCGTGAGGAAACGTGCCCCGGAAGCAGTTCCGTGGTAGAAAAGTCACCAGAAGTCACCCTGCACAGGGACACGGGGCGAGTGCGTGGCAGGAGACGGGCGGAGACCCCGTCGCGTGGGCTGTGCCGACGAGCAGGCTCCACACGGCGGGGACACTCTGACCAGTTTCCACGCCCGGGTCTGGAGGAAGGCACAGCCGGAAGGCCACCCGCACGTCCCACGTCGTCAAATGTTTACACCGGCTCCGAGGTGACTGTCAGAGCGCCCCACACTGCTGGTGACGTCACCATAGCCAACAGTTCTAACAGTTGTTCAAAAAGCAGTGATTTTAAGTTCAGTGTCGACTTATGAACCAGGGGTCACGGTTTGATTGCTGGTCAGGGCACAGACCCGGGTTGCGGGCTCGATCCCCAATGTGGGGCGAGCAGGAGGCAGCCTATCAGTGGTTCTCTCTCATCATGGATGTCTCTCTCTCTCTCCCTCTCCCCTCCTCTCTCTGACATCAATAAAAATATATTTTTTAAAAGCCCAGTGATTTTGTATTTTGTTTCAGACTCAGGAAACCTCTTCTCCCAAGGAAATAATCAGGTGTGTGGACCAAGTGTACAGATGGGAAAATGTATGGGGGAATCATGGTAGCAAAACATTACCCATGACTAAGGAATACTTAAGCAATCATACATCCCAGCGGCGGACCAGTACATAGGTTTTGGAAAGCAACATAATAGAATGGGAAATGACTCTCCAAAAGAAAGGAAAAAGGATGCAAGAATTTTACATTCAGTATGAGCCCAATTAAAACACCCATACACACACACACACACACACACACACACACCACAGACACACCGCACACACACTACACATATACATACACATATAGCACACACATACCACACACACACACCACACATACACTCATACCACACACACACACCACACATACACACATACCACACAGAGAGAGACACACGTACACACATTCCAAACACACCACACGCACACATACAAACATTGCACATACACATACACACCTGCACGCACACACCACACACACATACACACACTCCAACATACACATACAGCATGCACACACCACACACACATACAACCACACACACACACACACCACACAAAAAAGAGGACTGGAATTGGAACGTGTGTCTCCGGGGACCGCAGGTCCGTGAGGGACCTCACGCACACCTGCATGTGTCTGTCTGCTGGCTTTCCGCCTCTCACTGCTCCCAGCCCACGCCTGAGCCTCACCTCTGCGTGGGACGCCCTCACAGCTACTGCGCTCCGCCGTACGTGCATCTTTATTTAGGCGGGTGCGTTTTCCACATTCACCGCTCTTCTCAGCTTTGCTCAATACACTGGCATTTTGAGGGTGAAAAATGAGAGTAAAACATACTTAGGGAACCCCTCATTCCCCCCCCCTTTCCAAGGTGCAGGCGGACTGGAGTTGGGCTTCATTCGCCCTGTTTCTCAGTCCGAAGCCACTATTTTGCTTTGGGTTTGAGGTCTTGGCCTGTAAAAAGCCAAAAAGCCGGACACCTATTTCCCAGTCGTTTCTAAGACCCTTGGATTTGTGGAGCCCAGGGAACACCTGAGCTAGCTAATCTACCATTTCTGATGAGCACAATAACACCCATAATACAACCATGCTCTTATTCACAATTACCGTGCATATGTGACTGTTAACTTTCAAGGATACATAGGTAAGCCTTCTACATGTAACTCGGAGTGAAAGCACCCTAAATGCTTCATATAATGTCAGGTAAAATATAAATACGTGGTTGTTATTGCAAGAGTAAAATGAGACTAAAACTCATGAGCGTGGACACTCTAAGGAGGAAAACAGCTGAGCTAAGGTGAGTATTGAGAAGGTTCGTTCATATGACAACGCTGGGAAGAACGTTAGAGCCTGTGAGCCAAATGTTGACCAATTTTTTAAGGTCAAAGAGAGATTAGGTTATTTTATAATTCTATCACTTGTAAAGTGGTTTATTGCACTAACTTAACCTTTAAGAATTCTTAACCTTTAAGAACTGCATTCGATTTTTATTGCGTTCCAGGTAAGTCATGAAAAATGACCTTTTTCACGAAAGGCTCTGCTTGGGAGTTCCACGCGTCTTTAACCAGCTCTGCGTCTCCATGCCACAAGGAACAGCGCCCTAACCTCACCCAGGATAATAACGTCGTGACGCACACATCTTACATAATGAAGAGCTAATATGCTAATTAGACCGGATGGCGGACGACCTTCGGAACGACCAATGGGCGGGGCCGTGAGGCAGCGGGGGGCCCCGAGGGTCGAGCCCCTTGCACGGATTTCGTGCACCGGGCCTCTAGTTCATAATAAAAACGCAGAAGAAACAGCAAGAAGGACGCAGAGGGCGAAGAGAACGGGTGTCCCAACCACATTCGCTCTCCCTCAGCAGCCTGAGCCACCGTCTTCGCAGGTTTGAGGAGAGTTTCTCTTGCTTAGAATCTCCGAAGGGAGATGATGCGTGAGGACGGTGCGGGGACTCTGTCGACTGTTGCTGCGATTTGCTGGATGACAGTCAGCTCTAACGCAATGCTGATTTCAACACCCCGCCATCAGACCCCGGCCCAGGACGAGGTTTGGGGGACCCCTGTTTCCACCCCTCAGGTCACACCCCTCCAGCGTGCCGTGGGCTCAGACACGCTCTCTCGCACTGACACACAACCAGCCAGCTGGGGATGACGAGTCCCAGAGTCTACAGACAGGGCTTGGGGCCTGCCTGGTGGTTTCTGTCACTGAGAATACACAGGCTGTATTCTCTACGAGAGAACGAGAGGCCCGGTGCATGAAATTCGTGCACGGTGGGGCGGGGACAGGGGGTGTCCCTCAGCCTGCACCCTCTCCAATCTGGGATCCCTCTCACAATCTGGGACATCTGGCTTCCAACCACTCGCCTGCCTGCCTGCCTGATTGCCCCTAACCACTCGGCTACCAGCCTGATCAACGCCTAACTGCTCCCCTGCTGGCCTAATTGCCCCTAACTGCCCTCCCCTGCTGGCCTGGGTCCCCCCAACTGCCCTCCCCTGCAGGCCTTGTCCCCCCAAACTGCCCTGTTCTGTAGGCCTGGTTCTCCCCTGCAGGCCTGGTCACTCACAACTGTTCTCCCTTGCAGGCCTGATCACCCGTAACTGCCCTCCCCTGCAGGCCTGGTCGCCCACAACTGCCCTCCCCTGCAGGCCTAGTCCCCCCCAACTGCCCTCCCCTGCATGCCTGATCACCCGTAACTGCCCTCCCCTGCAGACCTGGTTGCCTCTAACTGACCTCCCCTGCTGGCCATCTTGTGGCAGCCATCTTTGACCACATGGGGACAGCCATCTTGTGCGTTGGCGCGACGGTCAATTTGCATATTACCTCTTTATTATATAGGATGCTTTCTACGACATCTGCACTTTCTCATTCTCAGTTCATATGAGGACATGATGGAGGTGAAAGCAGCCCACCTTCAGACCAGCACGCCCACCCTGCAATGCCCGGAAGAGGGCGAACTAGGACACAATGCTCAGGCGCAGCCACCATCCCGGGGGCGGGGGGGTGGGGGGGGGCCAGGAGCGCTCACACACAGCCCGTGAAACCCTCATCAGGAGATGAAGGGGTACGAGACCCAACTGACTCAAGGGCCATTGTTCAAAAGCCAACCACCTGGAGAAAGCAGGAGATGGCCCGGCCGGCGTGGCTCAGGGGTTGGGCATCCACCCACGAACCAGGACGTCCTGGTTCCATTCCCGATCAGGGCACACGCCTGGGCTGCGGGCTCGATGCCCAGGAGGCAGCTGATCAGTGACTTTCTCTCATCCTTGATGTTTCTCTCTCTCTCTCCCTCTCCCGTCCTCTCTGAAACCAATAAGAAAGAAAAGAAGAGAAAAAAGAAAAAGAAAGAGGGGCACGTGTCCAATGACCACAGAGGTGGCCACGGAGAAGTGGGGCGCACGGAGAAGTGGGGGCGCACGGAGAAGTGGGGCGCACGGAGAAGTGGGGCGCACGGAGAAGTGGGGGCGCACGGAGAAGTGGGGCGCACGGAGAAGTGGGGGCGCACGGAGAAGTGGGGTGCACGGAGAAGTGGGGGCGCACGGAGAAGTGGGGGCGCACGGAGAAGTGGGGGCGCACGGGAGTGGCACCCACCCAGGCTGGGCCCACTGGTGACCCTCCTGTGGATACGCAGGTGCCCCAAACAAGGCAAGGCAGCGCCTACAGGGAGGGAGTGCAGCACGAAAGGGGTGAGCGCGGGACGGAAACTATCCGAGTTCCGAGGAGAAAATGGAAGGTTTAAGAGAAAAGGAAAACCTCTAGTCGTCGCTCCAAGACCGGGGCTTTGACACCTGACCCAGCCCACTCTGGGCGGTTCCAGAAACCGTGAGCCCCGAGGTGACAAACCAGCAGCCGTCCAGGCACGGACCCGGCGGCCCGGGAAGGGGCAGGCGGCCCATCACAGAGGCGTCCAGGAAGAAGCCACGCGACCCGACGGGTTCCCAGAGCAGAGCGGCTGGTACCGGGACCCCCGCCCGCGCCCGCGCCGGATCCCGGAGCCACGCTCCCCCCGCCAGAACCTCACGTGGGCAGCTCGTCCGCTGTGCCCTCAGCGCCAGCACCAGCCCCGCCCCGCGACCCTCCGCCCGCTGCTGGGCCCTCGCCTCGCCCACGGCCTGCACCTGCTTCCCACGGGCTCCCTCACCTGCCAGCTGCACTCGGGCCTGAGTCACAGACACGGCTACCCTCCAGGCCCCGCGGGCACCCCCTCTACCCCCCCAAACAGAACCAGAGCTGGGCACGGCCCACGCCACCCCCCCCCCTTCCTGTGAGGGCGGCCATGTGCCAACGCTCCGGGAGAGGCGTGTGAACTGAAGTGCTCTGTGGGTGACACTTCCTGCCAACAACGGGGACCACAGGTCCTTCCCCGGCGGCTGCCGGACCCGCAGCAGTGTCGTCACCTGAGAGCCAGTCACACTTGTGGGCTCTCCGGCCCCCAAGGGACCCACCGCATCGGAGACTTTGGCCACGGGGCCCAGCAATCTGTGTTTCAGCAGGGCCTGCGGGAGCTCTCATGCAACCTCAGGCTCGGGGGCCAGGCCGAGTCCTCGCCGCCAGCCAGCCTCAGCCCTGGGGGGGAGGGGGAGGAGGGGGAAGGGGGAGGAGGGAGGGGGGTGGAGGGAGGGGGGAGGAGGGAGGGGAGCCCCGCCCTACCGTCCTGAGACCAAGCTTAGCAATGTGTCGGGAGGAACACAGGTCTTCCCATGCCAAGGAGCAGGGCTACCCAGCAATCTGGACCACTTACATCAACACTGTGATGGGAGAAAAATAAACTCTTCTCTTTTTAAAAACTACGACCTTTACCGGCTTCCGAGAGGAAGGGAGAGGGAGAGAGGCAGGGAAACATCCACGATGGGAGGGAATCACGGACTGGCTGCCTCCTGCACGCCCCCCACTGGAGATCAAGCCCGCACCCAGGCCTGTGCCCTGACCGGGAATCAAACCGTGACCTCCTGGGTCCTAGGTCGACCCTCAACCGCAGAGCCACGCCGGTTGGGCTCAACTCTTACCGAGCGCTCACATGCAGCCCGTGAAACCCTCATCCAGTTTCCCGGGGAAACTGCGGCTTTAAAGCCGTTTTCCAAGAACAAAAGGAGAAGACATAACTAGTCTCATACGGGACATGGACAGGGACCAGGACCAAAATCGGAGAGGCAGCCCGGCCGGCGTAGTGCAGGGGCTGAGCGTCGACCTAGGAACCAGGAGGTCACGGTCCGATTCCTGGTCAGGACACAGGCCGGGGCTGTGGGCTCCATGCCCAGTGGGGGGCATGCAGGAGGCAGCCGATCCATGGTTCTCTCTCATCATCCGTGTTTCTCTCTCTCTCCCCTCCTCCCTGAAATCAATAAAAATATGTTTTGTTTTGTTTTTTTAATCTTAGAATCAGGACCCCTGAACCTTACCTATGGCCAAAGTTCCTTGGTACAACAGCTGAGGGTAGCGCCCGGCCCTCCCCTTCACCCCTCAGCTCTGCTCAGACCCGTCACATCCATGCCTGCGCGTAGCGGGGAGTACAGTGAGCGGGAACAGGGGTGCGGGTCACCGTATCAGGAAGGCGCGCTGACACCCACAGGGGAGCACGCTGTCGATTAACCGTGAACGCCACGGCCTGGCCAGTTATCCGGGGAGCACAGAGTGCTGGCCACAATTCAACATGCACTCTTCACAAACCAGAAAGCTGACAGGGGCGGAGGAGGCAGTGGGGACCTTGCCAGGCACGACTTTCTTCCCAACCACACTGACCTTCTGAAACGCCACACCCCATGGGAGAGCCCTCCCGACTCGGACCTGCGAACAGGGGCGCAGAGGCCTGCGGGAGGAGTGGGCGGAGGAGGGGAGGGTGGAACGCCGACCTCCCCACGTGAATGGGCATGACCTTTGCAGACTCTTCTGAGAGGTGACCCTCTCTGACTGGAAACACTAGTCAGATCAAGTTTAACTGAAAATGCTGCTGGCCAACGGAAGCGTGAAATTACGAAGTGATGAAACACAAGAATCCCATCTTCACGACGGGACGGCCTGGTCTCCACGCCTCCCGTGCCTGGTCTGCGGGCTCCTCGACACCTCAGACCCCGCGCTCCAGACGGGACCGGCCACCACCCACTCGCAAACCATCCCAGGAGCCGCGCCCGCCTCCCAGTGGCCCAGGAGCTGCACCTGGCCCCGGGGTGCTGCTCAGGCTCAAGGAAAGAAATAGGAAAAAAACTTTTAGCCACAATTTTGTAATTATTGTCCCCCAAAAGACCCAGAATTCCAGCTTCCCTGGAAAACCCAGCTTTGGTGACAGGAGCAGAGGTGAGTGGGGGCTTCCGAGTGGGTCATCTGCCTGGAGCTCAGGGAGCGGCTCACGCTCATTCATGCCCCTTGTCCTGGGCACTCCGGACACTTCTTTTATTAATATACTTGCATTCATTTCAGAGAGGAAGAGAGAGGCAGAGAAACATCCACGATGGGAGGGAATCACGGATCGGCTGCCTCCTGCTCGCCCCACCCTGGGGACCAAGCCCGCAACCCAGGCCTGTGCCCCGAGCGGGAATCGGACCGTGACCTCCTGGGTCCTAGGCAGACGCTCCGCCACGGAGCCCCGCGGCCGGGCGGCCCTCCGGACGTGCAGATGTGGAATTGTGCTGCTGTAACCTGCTCAGCGGAACCCCTTACAATACACAGACCTCCCAGGGCCCGCTCATCAGGTGCAAGGCTGGTCTCAGGCCACTGTCCTGCGCCGTTCACTTCTAGAACGTCGCTGCGGGTCTGTGCGTGCACCTTTGAAACGCGCTGTGGTTCACCGAGATGCATTCCACTCGACGCCCTGTCTCCTGGGCAACCTGGAGACAGTGCTTTGGAAACCGCTGGCTTCTCCCTCCTCCGTCCTGGCTGCCTGCACGAGGGTAGCCCGTCCTGCGACGTAGTTTCCCAAAGAAAACGCAGCGAGTCAGACTCCGTGGCCGGTGTGCATGTGCAGAGAGCTTTTTTTTTTTTTCAATATGTTTTTATGGATGTCAGAGAAGAAGGGAGAGGCAGAGAAACATCCACGACGGGAGGGAATCACGGATCGGCTGCCTCCTTTACGCCCCACCCTGGGGATGGAGCCCGAAACCCAGGCGTGTGTGGTGCAAGGAATCGAACCGTGGACCTTCTGGTTCGTAGACTGACACTCAATCAGGAGCCGCGCGGGCCGGGCGAACGCGCTTCTGTGCTAACGCGCATGCACCGCGTGACGAATACATCTAAAGCCGTGATACTGGCAGCTCTGACCTTGCACAAGCACCTGGTCTGGCACAGAAAACCTTTAAACACTGGAAGGTTTCTATGAGATAACCAGTTAAACAGAAAGGATGTTTCATGGTGTGCGATGCTCAGGCAGGAGCAAGGCAAGCCGGCCGGAGCGCCGTCCATCTGGCGGGCATTTGCGGGGAGGGGGGTCCCCTGGCTTCCTCACTCCGCGCATGGAGGATCCGCTGATGGCACCTGCTGGTGGCCAAGGCCAGGCCTCCCTGGACTGGCGGGTGGCAGGCCCATGGAGGACGTGGGGGCATAGCCCCAGGGAGCCCTTTGGAGGCCCCGCTGCGGGGAGAGGGCAGAGCCCGGCAGCCTGTTCTCTGCGGATAAAGGCAGTTCCCTTTCTGAGTGTCCTGATAACAGGGCCAGGAGAGCCTCTTACCAATGCCCTTCGTCAGCCACCGTAATGATCACCCGGCGAGAACACGGGCCCTCAGCTTCTCCACTTCCTGTGAATCATCGGGCACATTCCCCGCATGCCCGCTGCCCTGCACAGCACCCTGCAGGACTGGAGTCAGCCACAGGCTCATGTCGCTGCCCTAGGGGACCTGCTGCCCACCCTCCATCAGCCTCAGCACCGGCCTGCCTCTGGGGGCCACGCAGTGGCCCGGGCACAACAGCGCCCAGCCGGAGGGCAGGGGGGCAGGCAGCGCCCAGCCGGAGGGCAGGGGGGCAGGCAGCGCCCAGCCGGAGGGCAGGGGGGCGGGCAGCGCCCAGCCGGAGGGCAGGGGGACGGGCAGCGCCCAGCCGGAGGGCAGGGGGGCGGGCAGCGCCCAGCCGGAGGGCAGGGGGGCGGGCAGCGCCCAGCCGGAGGGCAGGGGGGCGGGCAGCGCCCAGCCGGAGGGCAGGGGGACGGGCAGCGCCCAGCCGGAGGGCAGGGGGACGGGCAGCGCCCAGCCGGAGGGCAGGGGGATGGGCAGTGCCCAGCCAGAGGGCACGGGGCCAGGCACAGGCCCCAAGCCGAGCGAGGAGCTCAGCCACGGAGCTGAGACAGGAAGCACCTTCAGCAGATAAGCCACCATCTCGAGCCCAGAGCATGTGACGCCAGAGAAAGATGGTGAAGCAGTGACCTGTTCCCGGACAAAGATCCCCGAGGGTCCCCTGGGCATCGGTCCCCCTCAGGAACCCTGTCACCCCCCGCCACCCGGCCAACTCCTCGCGCCCGTCCTTCTGAAAACGTTGGGAACGCACATGAAACTGCAGCCCCGTCCTCTGTCCCGAGCCCAGCGCCCACCCGGCACCCAGACGCCAACCCCCTGCCGAGGGGCCGCTGGGAGTGCGCAGGGGGACCACCCCAAGCGACGGGAAACTGGCCAGTTAGCTCACCCACAGGACTGACTGGGCTCTCACCAGGGTCCACCCTCCCCCTGCACTCCCTCCTAATGCCACCCACAACCCTGAGGCAGGGCCCACCGTCAGCCCATTTGACAGGCCAGGAAACAGGTTTACAAGAGGTCGGTCCATGTGAAGACTGCACAGCTAACAGGTGGCGATGGGACCTGAGGCCGCCTACGCTCCCCGTCACACTGGCCCCCGCACTCTCACAAGGGGGGCCTCAGCCTGAGGGATGGACGTAAGAGGAGGCCCCTGTTCTTCCCGGCACTCCTGGTCGGTCACGTCAGCAGAAGCTAAGAGCACGGGGCTCCGGGGTGGGGGGGGGGGGCGGGCGCTCACCCTGCTTCCTAGAGCTGGAAGGACTCACATCTGACAAGGGGCCGTGCAAAGACCCCAAAATGAGCCCATGAAGTCCTTCCCGCGGGCGATGCTGGGCGTGGCTCAGCCGAGGAGACGCTGGGGGTCCCCGGCAGGCCCGGCCGCGGGACAGGCGTGTCCAGGGGCGCAGGTCGGACCCCAGCCCCCCTAGCCCCCCACCCGGGGCTGAAGTACCCACGTGCCCTCGCCCCAAATGCGCGTGTATCTGAGGCACAGAGGCTCGAAGGGACGAGCGAGCCACGGGAAAGGTGGGGCCGATCGTGACAAGCTGGGTCTCGGGGGGACGGCTTGAGCTGAGTCCTGGACGACCCAGGCCTCGGGCCAGGGGAGGGCGCAGGGGACTCCAGGCCGAGGGGGCAGCTGACCAAAGGCCGGGAGGGAAAAGGGCAGGACGGCGTGTGGCGGGAGCTTGAAGCTCAGACTCCAGCTGCTGCACCTCTAGTCCACGCTCTGGGCAGCTGCTGCCCCGTCCGTCCGTCCGTCCGTACGAGGGGGTGTGAGTGTGAGGCGGCACCAGGGGGGTGGGAGGTCTCCATAGCAACAAGGGGCTGGCAGCCCCACTTGGAGGTTCGAGGCCTCCCCTTAGGCCGGGAGTCGCATGAGCAGGAGGGGGGGCCTCACCTTCAGGCTTCCGACCTTTTCCACCCACGAGG
The DNA here is from genome assembly GCA_026230045.1 of Corynorhinus townsendii. Classification (NCBI taxonomy): domain Eukaryota; kingdom Metazoa; phylum Chordata; class Mammalia; order Chiroptera; family Vespertilionidae; genus Corynorhinus; species Corynorhinus townsendii. Next base: position 168,555,612 of record JAPDVU010000007.1, on the reverse strand, counting down.
CTGCCACAGTCACAGGGGACGCGGGCACAGGACGGGACGGAGGCGCAGACTTCGTTCCACCACGAGCGGGTCCTCCTTCACGGCCAGCCACCGGAGTGCGCCAGCAGCGCCATTTCCCCCAAACCTGCGGTGACTTCCTCAAGAGCACAATGAGGCCGCATGCGTTTTTGAGGTTCCGTGTTAACCGCTTCGATGCACACATTTAAGGAACACATCAGGTTTTTGTAGCGCTTGAATAACAGGGAGAGCCTTTGCACATGTGGCCAGGGGCTCTTCCTCTGGTGGGGGGGGGGGGGGCGGGGGGAACGGAGCCTGGTCCAACAGGCAGGTTCCTGGCCCCTGTTCAGAGGGTCTGAGTGGAGAACATATACTTTTATTTATGTTTGTTATTTAAAAATATTGTTATTGATGTCAGAGAGGAAGGGAGAGGGAGAGAGAGAGACAGAGACATCAGCAATGAGAGAGAATCATGGACCGGCGGCCTCCTGCACGCCCCCCACTGGGCATCGAGCCCACAACCCGGGCCTGTGCCCCGACCGGGAATCAGACCCTGACCTCCTGGGTCCTAGGTCGACGCTCAACCCCTGAGCCGCGCCGGCTGAGTGAGAACATGTAATTTTAACAACAATCCGGGTGGTCTGGGGACAGGTGGCCGCAGACACGCCTGTTAGAGACGCTGGGACTGGTCAGCACGGCCCTTCTCAACGTCAGCCCGGCTCAGGCCGTCCGCGAGCCCTGGCCTCCACGGCTGTGCCGGGAACAGGAGCCGGGGAAACGCGCACGCGGGCATCGGCCGCTCCTGCACAAGGTGTGGCTGAGCGGAGGAGAGGAAGGGGCCGCGCAGAGACGGCGGCTGTCTGCAGCCTCAGGAGAGAAACGAGGAACACCAGCACGCACATCAGCAGTCATGTTCCGAGGGATCCGAATGCCCCCCAGATCCACTCTCCACTTGACGGTACCCCAAAGCTCCGCCTGCCCTCTGCGGGGGGGCCCCGAGGGAGGGTGGGAGGGGGTGTTCCTCTCCCTCCGTCTCCCTCCGTCTCCCTCCCTCAAGTCCACCGCAGGCTGGCTGGTGGTCCCCCTCTGGCGGCCGCTGCTCCCCAGCTGGCAGCGCCTACAGCCCCGTGGGGCTGGCACTGGGCGACTGTTGCACTCCTTGCTGACTCCCCTAACCCGCCACAGCTTAGTACTAAGTGGTTCTTAAGGTCTCCTTGGTTACCTAGTCCAGTGGTCGGCAAACCGCGGCTCGCGAGCCACATGCGGCTCTTTGGCCCCTTGAGTGCGGGCGGCTCTTCCACAAAACCCCACGTGCGGGCGCGCACGTACAGCGCGATGGGAACTTCGTGGCCCGTGCGCAGACGTCGGTTTTCGGCCCGGGCGAGTCTCTTTTGAAGAAGTGGTTCTAACGCCGAGCCACACTCAAGGGGCCAAAGAGCCGCCTGTGGCTCGCGCGCCGCGGCTTGCCGACCACTGACCTAGTCCAACCCGCCTCCCGCGGGAACCCTGACGGCCGCGTAGAACCGGAAGCAGAATACAGACCCCAATGAGAAAGCAGCCGCCTAGACGGCACGCAGGGGCGGTCAGAGGCCAGGGGCGCTGGGCACGGCGGGGAGCGCGGTCAGGACGGTGACCGGCAATGGAGCGGGCGCACCCCAGCGCCTGTGAGCGCTCCCAGCTCCGGCTCTCCCTTCCGCCACCCTCGCCGCCCCGCCCCTTCCCCTTCCCGCACCCACACGTCTACCACAGCACCATGTCTGGCCTCACCCAGGTCATCCCCCAAATCATCAAATGACCCCTGTGCCCAGGGCCCCGTTCACGGCTTGTTCGACTGTCAGGAAATCTTGCCACGTCCTGTGGCTGGCGGACCCCACCTGTTACACCAACTGCAGGCAGGCACCGTGGGTGGGGTTGTGGGGACTCCCCCGAAAGCCAGCCCTGAGAAACCCCGATAACCAGAGACTGGCTTTTGGGTACCTGGCGAGGCAGCGGTAACGCAGGGAGTATTTTTAAAGCGAGGGCGTTTTAAAGAGGAAAGGAGAGGGAGAGTGAGACAGAAACATCCATGATGAGGGAGAGCCACTGCTGGGCTGCCTCCCGCACGCCCCCCCACGGGGGATCGAGCCCACAGCCCAGGGCTTGCCAGATGGCTGTCATGGTCACAGTGTTCTGGCGTAAGTGACCCCAAGTCAGGACAGAGACCCCAACTGTATATTAAGGTTTGGCAGGTGACCCACGCTCAGAAGCATGTGGTTCGTCATGCTCCAGCCAGGCGTGACTCCTGTCCTTTGTTTTAAAGTAAATCCATCCCACAACACAAAGGTAATCTTTCTGTGCCTGCGGACCAGAACTGCAGGAGATCAATTCCCACGGACTCAGTAGCTCCAGGAGTAGAAAATGTAAGTAACTTTTGGAGATTATTAACTTTGCTCAATTCTGCTTCTGTACAATCTGCTTTCGTAAGATAGGTCTCCAATCCTATGTCCAGCAGGATGTGGCTGGGAGCGACCCTGCGGGCTGCGCCCAGCCTTTAGAATTTAGAGTTTAGAACAAAGGAAATCGCAAGGCTGATCAAACAGGCCACTTACGATAAGCATCCTCCCTTGTTTCTGTAACTACATTCTCCCATACTGTGTAACTTTTGTCATTGCTTGTTCAACAACTGAAAATTCTCTATTATTGTGAGTAATGTAACTGACTTCTGACCCAAGTTTAACCAATCAGGTTCTGCCAACTCCCCCTGCGTGGGGGATAAACACTTGCTCGCTCCGAGTGTTCGGGGCTCGCGCTGCTCCCTGCCGTGTCAGTGGAGACGCGGGCCCGGGCTCGAGTTCGTAATAAAGGCTTCCTAAATTTCAGTTTGGCCGCCTGGCGGTCTTCATTCGCGGGTCGCCCCACAGCCACAGCACTCCACAACGGCTTGTGTTTGTCTCCATCCCTCTCGGACGCCAATAAACATAATTTAAAAAATAAACGTCTTCTTCTTTTTTTATGTATTTTTTCGTTGAAGGGGGAGGGAGAGGGGGAGGGAGAGAGAAACATCCAATGATGAGAAGCACGGATGGGCTGCCTCCTGCACGCCCCCCGCTGGGATTCGAACCCACAACCTGGGCCTGGGCCCTGGCTGGGAATCAACTGTGACCTCCCGTTCGTAGATCGGCGCTCACGCACTGAGCCACCGCGGCCGAGCTCTTTTTTTTTTTTTTTTAAATAAAGGATTTTTTTTAAATATTTGCTTTTTAGAGAGAGGAAGGGAGAGGGAGAGAGAGAGACAGCGCAGAGAGAAAAGCATCCGTGGGCTGGCTGCCTCCTGCACGCCCCTCCCAGGGATTGAGCCACCAACAGGGCATGGGGCTGACCGGCCGGGGACGCACTGCGTCCACCCAGCACCCCAGCAGCGGAAGCCTGGCCTGCAAAGGCGCATCCGGAGAGCGTCACTGTCCCTGCAGCCACGGCGTGCGGTGTGTGGTAGCGCGGGACCGGAGGAGGACTCCGAGGCTGACGTTGCAAACCCTCTCTCCCCAACACGTCACCCCACGGACTGTCTACACGGGACGCAGTGAACATACACGGAAAAGGCCAATCAGCACAGGGACCCGAAAGGAAGCGGGATTTCTTTAGCGGCCCCTGCACGCCTCCTACATGCACACGCGATTCCGTCCCAACCGCGGCGACCAGCAGGGCCGTGTGCGGGAAGTCCTATCCCCCACCTCCTCCTTCGGAAGCGCACGGGCGACCCAGGTCTGCAGCCATGACCAGCCGCAGTCACTTGCCACACGTTGAGACCATAAATTAAAATTGACCTTTCACTCAAGGTCAAATAGATATCTATGTTTTTTTTTCCTTGAAGCTAAATTTTATCTGATGTCAAGCCTTGCATTTTATCTGATTTCGTAAGGTGCTGTGAGGATTCCATTGGATGATATAATGCAAGCGGAAGAAACGCGTACACTGTGAGGAGCCACCCATTACAATGACTGCCTGAGCCCGCGGCACCTCGACATCCCGCAGGCTGTCCCGCCCATCTTCTCCCTCCTCCGAACCTTCCGCAATGCCTGGGCCTCCCTCTTGCCCCTCGTCCCACCCGAAAAGGGTAGAGCATATCGTCCCTAACACGGTGACCCTGTCCCCAAACAGGACGGTTTGACGAGCCCGTATCACCCCCCGCCGGCCCTCTGCCAGGCACGTCACGTCGCCGGGGAGATGGACTCCCGTGTCACCGTGACTACAGCATCATGGGACACGAGGGAGCAACCTGGCTACAAAAGAAAGAAACAATGTTTCTTGACAGATGTTACTTAATGGGCGTTAACTAGACTGTGTGTCATCGTTGCACAACACGTACACATGACAAGTCAGGAGGCTGTATGCCTGACACCCATATGATGTCATATTGTCCATGGTGACGCCCCTGTTTCAGGCCACCCCCACCCCCACCCCGCCCCCGCACACGGGGTCCGTCTGCGGATGCGTCAAGAGCGTGTTCTTGCCTGGAAGGCAGCCTGCCGTGTCCTGGGTGGTCCTCACCTGGGGTTTCCGCCTTGCGGGCTTTGCAATGGGTAAAGGGTTAACACATCCCATCTTTCAAAACCCTGCCCCCTCCCCAAAAAAGGGGGAGAGAGAGAGAGAGAGAGAGAGGGAGAGAGAGAGAGAGAGCGGGCTAGAGAGCAGGCTCAGGCACTCAGAGACGTGGGTCAATCAAGTGCCATAGAACAAGCACACTGAGGACACGAAAACACGAAGAAAAGTAGGTGGATCGGGGCGTGCGGTGATCCCCCTCCGCTGGGGCCCGCCCTTTGGGGTCTTTTGAAAATTGGCCACATCGGCAACTAAAGAAGAGCAAGCACGGTTAGGTTCCTGATATCGGATGTCTTCTCAGGGCACCTTCCGCCTTTGTCTTAGGCGCGGCTCTCCCTCAGCCCAAACCTCCTCAAAGCCACCCTGCACCCGGCCCTTCCACGCTGACCGCCCTAGAAATAAAGCCCTCTGGAATGCAAGGCCTCGGGGCAGAAATGTCCTATTTTTAAGCGTCCGGGACCCTCCCTTGATACTGGCTTTTTATTTAAACTCCAGGCCCCGGAACAAAATGCGAGGGTTGCCCCAAGGACACCCTGGAGCTCCAGGCAAGATTACTCATCCAGGGTCTGAGTCGATCTCTTGCTCCTTCTCCTTGCCTGACCTTCTTATTAAACATTTATTTCCTCCTGCCTCGCCTGCCTCGTCTGTTCTTACCCGGGGTGAGGCATAAGTAAGTTGACAGTGGTGAGTAGGCAAAACACAGAGCGTATTCCTGTGTTATTACTAACTAATCATGGTATTCTGTTCACCAATGAGCCACGGTTCACCTACTTTTGCCCCACCCTGTATTCCAGGCGTACCATTAATTTTATCATTTCATAAATTGTACGCTCTAGTAAAAACGTTAAGCTGTTTTTCTGGCCCCACGGTCCTTTCTCTTTCCCTGAGATCAAACAACCACTTTTATAATCCCCTAAATTTTCAGAACACTGTTAATTAGTTCATACCAAATTAACATACTAACAAGTTATATTTTTACACTTTGTATTTCCTGATTTAGTCCTTTTCCTGTTACATCACATGATTTGATTACAACCAGTTCTTAAGCTTTCTCTAACGTGGACTCAGTGATTTACGTATTACCAAAGTTCCTTTCTATTTGGCTCAATGTAAAAGTAATGGTTACATGACTATTCATTCATGCAATTTTACAATAAGAGTTTTTAGGTATCCCAAGAGCTTTATTTTTAAAAAGTCAACTCTTCAGTGCTGGCAACGATTTATTATCACTATATCAAAAGTTAAGGCCTTTGTTGGCATTAATTCCATATTATTAAGACTTGCTTTAAAAAAAAAAACCAATTTAAAAAAATGGGCAGAGGACCTAAATACACACTTCTCCAAAGAGGACGTGCAGATGGTAAATAGACTTATGAGAAGATACTCAACATCACTAATCACCAGAGAAACGCAAATTGAAACCACAACGAGATACCACCTAGCAGAATGGCTACCACCAATAAGTCGACAAGTGCTGGCGAGGATGCGGAGAAAGAGAACCCTCGTGCCCTGTGGGTGGGAAGGCAGACGGGCGCAGCCACGGTGGAGAATAGTGTGAATATCCTCAGACAATTAAAAATGGAACTGCCTGATGACCCAGCGATCCCACTAATCCAAAAAGAATACAGGGGCCCCTCTCTTCATTTCAGCATGAGGTACAATAATCCAGATTTGGAAGCCGCCCGTGTGCCCATCAGTAGGTGAGTGGGTAAGAGTGCTGTGGGGCGTGTACACCACAAAAAGAATGGAATCTTACCATTTGCAACAGGACGGGTGGACCTTGAGAGTCTTATGCTAAGGGAAATAAGTCAGTCAGAGAAAGACACGCGCCGTATCATTTCGCTTATATGTGAAATCTAAAAAACAGAAACAGACTCATGGATACAGAAAACAGACTGATCAGGTTGCCAGAGGGGAGGGACTTGGGGGGCTGGGTGAAGGGGTTTAGAAGTACCATATGGTAGCGACCGAATAGTCAGGGGGATGTAAGTACAGCATAGGGGATATCTATAGATATAAAAGCCTAAGCAATCCTTCGACCCTTCGACTGGCAGCTATGACGCGCACTGACCACCAGGGAGCAGACACTCAAGGCACAGGCATGGAAACACGGAACAGACTGATGAATCTCAGAGGGAAGAGGGGCCGGGGGAGGGTGGGAAGAGATTAACCAAAGATCTTACATGCATCCTAGAGGCCCGGTGCATGGCTGCATGCACCGGTGGGGTCCCTCGGCCTGGCCTGCAGGGATCAGGCCAAAACCGGCAGTCCAACATCCCCCGAGGGATCCTGGATTGCGAGAGGGAGGGTGCAGGCCAGGCCGAGGGACTCTACCGGTGCATGCATCTGTGCACCGGGCCTCTATTGCAATAGCTATGGATGGTGCCAGGTGGGTGCTGGAAGTAGCAGGGGGGCACTGTGTCAAGTACACGAGTATCTCACCGCTATGCCGCATACCGGGAACTAACACACAATCGTGTTGCGGGGCAAAAAGACTTGCACAGGAAAACAACTCAAACCCCTATACCAATGGCTCCACACATTCAGAAGATGGTCCGAAGGACCCAACCAGGGCTGTGGATGATGAAGAAGGAGAGTCAGCTTCTCAGTCCCTCCGCCTGCCCGGCTCGCCCTGCGTCTCCCAGGACTGAAGGAACTCGCTCTGGGTTGCTGAGATGGTTAAAGGTGTTCATTAATATTAAATCGCCTTTCAAAGATAAGCTTCATATAAATTTAAAGGTGTTAGCCTAGTAAGGGAAAATTTCATCATGTCATGGGGAAAGAGAGACAGAGAATGTGAATATTCCTTTCTCCCTAAAATAAACCTTGCTCCTCATCAGCAAAAATAAAAAAATAAAAAATAAATGTTTGACCTGGTATCCGCCCTGCCTTTGCTGATACACCAGCAGCAACCTACTTAGCCGGGCGCGATGTGTAATGCAGGGAAAGGTCACCGCTGTGTTCGGCTCAGAGCGCAGGACTTCCCCCCACGGGGAACCTTACGTTCGGACGAGCGTGCTGATAAACAGAGACCATGACTGTGTCACAGCACAGGATTACTTTCACTTCCGGCACTTCACTCTGCTGGCATGATGCACATGCTCACTGTTCAGGACGCGTGCGGGGCAGGTAGTTCACTAGGAACCAAAAGTCACCGCTCCAATGCAAGAATTCAGACAGGACTGAAATTTAGGTACAGAATTCAGATTTGAACATAAGGTAGAATTTTTTTATACTCGGACACAGTGAGTATATATTTAAACACACACACACACACACACACACACATACACACACACAGCCCTAGCCAGTTTGGCTCAGTGGATAGAGCATCAGCCTGCGGACCAAAGGGTCCCGGGTTTGATTCCGGTCAAGGGCACGGACCCGGGTTGCAGGCTCCTCCCCAGCCCTGGCCCTGGTCTGGGCGCGTGCAGGAGGCCACCCATCGATGTGTTTCTCTCAGATCGATGTTTCTCTCTGTCTTTCCCTGTCTCTTCCACTCTCCCTAAAAAAATCCATGGAAAAAGATCCTCGGGTGAGGATCTCACACACACACGCACGCACGCACGCACGCACGCACAGTAGAGCATGAAGCCTTAGTGTCAGAATGCCAGGCACAGGAGTGGCCCCCATCCCACTGCTAGGAAACGGAGCCCAGGATCCCCCATGACATCCATGACAACCACACATTCAAGAGGACGGTGGACCTGGGCCCCCTGAGAACCGCTAGCACTTACAGAGCAAGTCCATTTGAAATAACTTCCACAACATTTTCGGTTTCTTACCTTAAGCTCGGGGCTGGAGCAACTCCTGGTCTACCCCCACCCGCCACTTCCCTAAATGTCACTGGGACACAACGCCTCCCGCCTCCCACCTGCTTTTCGGAGTGACCCCGCTGCTGCTGCTGCTGCTGCTGCTGCTGCTGCTGCTGCTGCTGCGCCCATCCCAGCGCTGTTGGCTCACGCTGACCCTTAGGCCTCTCGGGGCGATCCAGGGGTCGCAGTTAAATGCCACCGTCCCCTCAGGCCTGCGCGAGGGCTGCCAGAGCGGGAAGGGGTGGCTGGCCCCTGCTAGCTACAAGGTTGCAACTTTCTCACCTAGAAACCCGGGAGGATGAACTCGCGGTGACTTTTCTCGGTAACCTCGGCCTTCCCCCACACGGCTGCCTCGCTGCTAAATGGGCCACACGCCAAGGCGGACTGTCCCGGAGCGCAGGTCGCTGCCCCCCGCCACCCTGGTCACCTCCCAGGCACACGCGCCCAGAACCGCTCCCTCTCCACCGAGGCACATCCACCCTGCTTCCCCGTGGGGCGGGGAGTGCCACGCGCTTGGGCACAGACACCTGGGTTTTCCTCCCTGTCTACACCCGTGCCCACACGCCCTGGAAGTGGCTGCGGGGCTCCGGATCGCCGGCCGCCCGGGTTCGCACGTCCCGGGTCTGGGCGCCGCTGGGGCAGGGCGCAGGGCCAAGCAGGCACGCGCGCACGTCGGTGCGCCCCCCCCCCCCGGCGGCCCCGGCACGGGCACGGGCCGGGTGGGGGCTGGGTGGGCACGCCGGGGAGGGCCGGCCGGTGCCAGGCGGCCGGCGGACAATACCAGGCGAGTCGCCCCCTCCCTGCCGTGCAGCCCCCGCCCCAGCCGGCGCCCTGGGTCCCGGGCCCGCGCCGAGGGGGAGGCGCGCGAGGGGCCGGTAGGGCCGCGGTACCTGGTCGATGGGAAGCTGCACGGCGTCGCTGAGGGGCTGCAGCAGGGTGGAGCCCGTGGTGCTGGTGGTGGCCATGCCGGCCCGGCCCTGCCCCGCCGCGCTCGGCCGCCCGCGCTCTGCCCGGCGACGCCGAGGATGGGGATGCAGCCGGCGAGCCTGCCCCCTGGCCGCCCGCGGTCGGGGCGGCGCGGGGCGGGGCCGGGGAGGGGCTGGGGGCGGCGACCGGCTGGGCCCTCCCCCCCGCGCCGAGCCCGCGTCCCGGACCGCCCCCGCGCCCCCGCGCCCGGCTCCCGCGCCCCCGTCCGCCCGCGCGCGCCCCGCCCCCGACTCCCCGCAGCTGCCCGCGCCCCCTCCCCACCTCGCGCGCCCTCGCGCCAGACAGCCCCGCGGCCCAATCGGGGCGCAGCGCCCCGACAACGGTGGCCAATCAGAGGGCGCCGGCCCGCCACGCTCGCTCCCGCCGGCCCGGGCCGAGGGGCAGGGGGCGGACCAGCTGGGGCTGCAGGGCGGCTCTTGGGGGCCTCGGCCCGGAGTCGGGTGCATGCTGCTCTTTCCCCCCACCCCCGTGTCTCCTCCCCGAGGGTCCGCGCCACCCTCGCCTCTCCAGGAGGGACGGGGGACAACAAAGGGAGCCGGTGGCCGCCAGACAAAGGGCCGACGTGCGGGGCGCCGTCTAGCCAGCTCGGGGCGCTGGGGCCCGCCTGGGGCTGGGAGGGGGGCCCCCCCGGACCAGAAATCGGCCGCGATCGGAAGCCCCTTTGTCTGCGGGACGCTGTGCAGCAGCCCCCGCTGGAGGCAGCTCAGCTGCGTGTGCCTTCCGCTCACCTTCAGGCGCCCTGGCCTCCGGGGGCGAGAGGCTGCGGGGAGGGGCGGAGGGGACACAGCCTCACCCTCCCTGCCCCTGGCGAGGGACCCGCGTTCCGCACGAAGGAACGCTGTGTCTGCGCATCCGTTCGCCCCACGCGCCCACCCAGGTCCTGCGCGGCGTGGTGTGCGCGCAGCCCTGTCTGCCTGTGGCCGTGTGTCCCTTGTCCATCCACCTGCCCGAACTCAAGCCACTGAGTCCCTGGCAGAGGCAGGTGTCCGGTTCTTCCGAGGAGGAGGAGGGAACTGGGGGCTTGAGGGGGTGGGGGCGGCCTCGAAACTCAAGGTTAGCAGCCTGCACTTTGGGTAGGCATCAGTAGCGAGCAGAGGGAGTTTAACCACAAGCCTGAATGCTCGGACGCTGCGTTAAAGGTGTGTTAACAGGTAACCCTGCCACCGCCCTGACCCAGCAAAGCCATGGAGGCTCAGAAACGTCTAGGGACTTGCCCAGGACAGCACAGCTAATGACCAGTGGAGAGAGGACTACCGCCCAGCCATCCGCCTTCCGTTCACCTCTTCTCCCTCCAACCTAAACCCGGTCCAGAAATCCTCCTCGGGACCCGGTGCCCAGCCTGGCCCAGGCGTCCTGCCGAGTCCTGGGCGGCGGGACAGCACAGGTGGCAACACGGGAGCTCATCTCTGGGCCTTGGTCGTGCCTCTGAAGAGGAGGCAGTGACCTGATCGGCTCAGCCTCCTCCTGCCCAAGTCTTTGATCGGTTGGTTAACTCAAACTCCTCGTCTGGTACAGGAGAGAAGGCAGATCCGCAAACCAGCGCCTCATTCCCCAGCGGTAGGCGTTGTGGTCCATCTCACTATCTGAACATAAATACTAGCATAAATTATATTTTATAAGCTACAATTCAAAAGAGAGCTCAGAGCCGTGCACGGTTAGACTTAAAATCTATTAATTACCACCCAAGAAATGTAATTCTGAAAACGGGAACTGTCTTTCTCATATTAAAAACACTACATCGCGTTTTCAGCGAAGAAATGGAGACCCATAGTTTAAGGTAATAACTCAGGGGTGATGGCATAAAGGTGACGCAGGCTTTCGGTCTAGTATCTGCTAACGAGACCAGAAGCTTTACACTGTGACGAAGGGAGAAAGAACTGAACTAATTACACACAAGGCCTCCCTGTGCTATTTCAGATGACATCCACCCTATAAAAGTGACTCTCACATTCTGAGTTCTTTACAAGCAAACGTGAGTACTTGGTATATTCAAGGAACTGCATGGGGGTCTGTGAAGAATCAAGGGTGTTTATCATCCAAAGAAGAAACACCAACAAGACCAAGGAAGTAAAGTGTCATCAGACTAGTATCTGTCGGGCCTGTCCGGTGTGGCTCAGTGGTGGAGCATCAACCTAGGAACCAGGAGGTCACTGTTCGATTCCTGGTCCGGTCATGTGCCCGGGTTGTGGGCTCGATCCCCAGTAGGGGGCATGCAGGAGGCAGCCAATCAATGACTCTCTCTCATCACGGATGTTTCTATCTCCCTCTCCCTTCCTCTCTAAAGTCAATAAAGATATGTTTTAATGAAAAATACCTATCGGGGTGATCGCTCTGTAAGGTATATAAATGTCTAATCGCTGTGTGGTACACCTGGAACGAATCTGACATCGTATGTCACCTGTAATCGGAAACTAAATGTCTGAACAAAGGGAAGTATGAAATGAGGCCTTTTGTTCAATGTTAAAATCGGAAGAACGTGTCCAAGAGAAAGAAACTTGTCTGGAAGTCAAAAGGCCTGAATCTTAGCCCCGACTTTTCCACTAGATAGCCGTGAACTTGAGAACTCTGCTTAACTTTTCTGGGCCTTCAGTGCCCCAGAGTCAGGCATGAATAATGATAACTGTCCAACCTCACCGGAGTACTGATTATAAGCATGAAATTAATAGTAACTGCGTTGTTTTCAAGTACATCAGTAACATTAGTCTTAGAAATAGCTAGTAGAAAAGGGATTTTGATATGGCCACCACATTTTAAGACGTTACTAACTTAGGCCAAGACCTAAGAGCACCGAGCAGAGCTCACGAATATCAAAATGACTGTCTGCCCGCATTCTCATCCTCAGGGCTCTCCCCTCCTAAAATGGCTGTGGTGACTAAAGCTCGCTAACATGAAAATGTCCCTCCCCAACTCATTTTTAACTGCGAATAAACTGCTCAGAAGAAATGAATACTCTGCCAAGTTGCTTTTGTTTCACAAAACGGTATGTGTCATGAAATTAGTGTTCTTCGGCAATGATTCTGCCTATTGTATGCGCTTGTGTCCCACGGAATGACTTTGACGATGAACGACGTTGAACCGTCCTACGTCATAAAACCCCAATATGCAAATAGACCGAACGGTGGACCGACCAGCGGAACAACCGGTCGCTATGATGCACACTGACCACCAGGGGGCAGATGCTTAACGCAGGAGCTGCCCCCAACCATTGAGCGTCTGCCCCCCACGAGGGAGGCGACCGGCAGCAGCGATTGGGAGCCGGGACCGGCCAGCGGGCAGCACCAGGCTACTAACCAAGGCGGGTGCCAGCAGGGGCGCTCCCTCCCCCGCCCCCCATCACCCCGCCCACCGGTTGACCCACAGATGGCCCTGATTGCCTGCCAGGCCTAGGGACCCTACCCTATATATTGGGAACTGTCTTTTTGATTTAAAAATTAAAACCTGGCAAGGCTACTCTAACATTGAGAAAACAGGAGGATGCAGCGATGACATGCGTGGACTCTGGCTTACACCTTTGTGGTCAGCCCTGATTCTGATACTTATCACTGTGTGACAGAGCCAGTTACTTAACTTCTCTCTGCTTCCGTGTTTCCACCATAAGATGGGGGAGAATGGCACTGCTGCCTCAGAAGGATCATGTCATGTACTACGTTATAATCGGGGCGAAAAAGTGTAGCTGCCCGTACAATAGCAAGATGTCTTTCGCCTGCGTGAACAGTATGGTCCCTGGCGCATGCAGCGTCCCGGATGGCGAGAGGGATGTCCGACTGCCGGTTTAGGCCCGACATCCCCCGAGGGATCCCGGATTGCAAGGGGACGCAGGCTGGATGGAGGAACCCCCATCCTGTGCACGAATTTCGTGCACCAGGCCTCTAGTCCGTATAATCGAAGCCCTAGGGGGCTGGCCATCACCCCTGAGCACTTACAGGCTAAGTCTAACCTGAGACCAGACACTGACATTCAGAAAGTCGCCCTTTTCAAGGCCTGACACAGCTTGGGGGGGGGGAGGGGGTGGGGGGCATCCCAAAGTAGATGGAACAAGACGGCCCACACACAGGAGGCCGCAGCAGACCTGCTCGAGGCCCCGCCTCTGCTTCTCCGGGACAACAGCACATTGGTTCATCTTCCTTGTCCACGTATCAGGAGACTCTAAAACTAAGTGAATTCAGCGGTCCCGTCTTCCTAAAATTTCGATTCCCCCAAATTTCTAGAACCTTCCTCTCTTCCCGAGCCCACATTCGGTCTAGGTTTATCTGTCAAAGAGATGCAAACAAAAGTCACGCTGACTCGCCGATTCGAGAAGTGCCTTGTCTTCCGATGGCTCCGCCTGTCATTCCCGGAGGCCGGGGTGCTGCCCGCCCTCTGTCTAGGGCGCACAGTGCCTGTTCCTCGTGCGTTCCTTTGGCTTTTCTCACCTTTATAGGACCAGGTCTAGTCTCAGGAGAAGGACACGCGTTCCCTTAGTGCTTACTGGTCTAAGGAATCCACGCGAACCCCTCTGGCCTCTAGGTCTAGAAAGAAAAGTGCAGCCTGGCTGGGATGGCTCAGTGGTTGAGCATCAACCTAGGAACCAGGAGGTCACAGTTCGCTCCCAGATCAGGGCACAGGCCCGGGTTGCGGGCTCGATCCCCAGTGCGGGGCGTGCAGGAGGCAGCCGGTCCATGCTCCTCTCTCAACATTGGTGCTTCTCTCTCTCTCTCTCTCTCCCTCTCCCTTCCTGTCTGACATCAATAAAAATGTATTAAAAAAAGAAAAAAAGAAAAATCAAAACAGCAATGCGGTACCATCTCACACCTGTCAGAATGGCTATCATCAACAAAGGACAAGTGCTGGCGAGGATGCAGAGGAAAAGGAACCCTCCTGCACTGCTGGTGGGAATGCAGACTGGAGCAGCCACTGTGGAGAACAGTATGGAGTTTCCTCAAAAAACTAAAAATGGAGCTCCCATTTGACCCAGTGATCCCACTTCTAGGAATATATCCCAAGACCCTAGAAACACCAATCAGAAAGGATATATGCACCCCTATGTTCATAGCAGCACAATTCACCATAGCTAAGATTTGGAAACAGCCTAAATGCCCATCAGCAGATGAGTGGATTAAAAACCTGTGGTACATCTACACCATGGAATACTACGCTGCGGTAAAAAAGGAGTTCTTACCATTTGCAACAGCATGGATGGAGATGGAGAGCATTATGCTGAGCGAAATAAGCCAAGCAGAGAAAGGTAAATACCACATGATCTCACGCATTTGTGGAATATAATGAACAACATAAACTGATGAACAAAAACAGATCCAGAGACAGGGAAGCATCGATCAGACCACCAAACCTCAGAGGGAAGGTAGAGGAGGGCGGGGGTAAGGGGGAGAGACCAACCAAAGGACTTGTCTGCATGCATATAAGCCTAACCAGTGGTCACGGACACCAGGGGGGTGAGGGCATGTGTGGGAGGTGGGGGGTAACGGGGGAATAAGGACACATATGTAAGACCTTAATCAATAGAGATATTTAAAAAAAGGAAAAGAAAGCACCACCTCCCGTGCGTCCACACGTTTGCATAAAGGCATTCGTGTTCAAGTTATGAAGCCTCTGAAACATACGTCGCAGCCCCCACCCGGGGCGCTTGGTCCGCCCACCTCAGCTCGTGCGTGCGGCATCCTCTCAGTCCTGCCCCACAGCTCAGGCATGTCTGCTTCCCTGTAATTATCAGAGCAGCTCCCTCCCGTCAGCCGGCTGACTGCCACGTGCTGCTCGACAGCCCAGTCCGGCCAGCTGGGCGTCACCCCCTCCTGAAGCCGGCTCGGCGACAGAGAGAACTGGGGATTCCCGGCCCCCAGAGTCCTGTGTGGCCCCCAGGGCCGTCGCTGTCAGCGGGTTTCCCGTCTGGGGGTAAACGTGTCAGAAAGCACGCGTGGGGCAGGGATTTTCTGCTGAGCCCTCCCTCCTGGCTGCCTGGTTCCCAGGCGGGGTTTGGGCGGCGAGTCACGGGAGGTCAAGGCCAGAGCCCGAGGCGGCGCTGAGCTGGGAGTGGGGATCCTCTCTCCCTCACCTGTCAGGCCTGGGGCGGCCACATCTCACCCGGATCCCTGGCCAAGACCTGCTGTCCCGGACAGGCGACTCTTCTGGTTACACCTGAGGGACCTGCCAAGAAATGTCCTTCTAATCAGATAATGGCTTGGTTTCGATTTCATCAAATTACCTTTTAATTTCATTCCATTTGAAAGCAGATAGCTCTTCTCTGGGATGTGGGTTTCTGTATGTAAATTCGGATCCAGGCTCCAATGCTGCCCAGCGCGAGCCCGTCTATGTATTGAATCACAGCGCGTTAGAAGCCTGTGATGAGAGACGACCCCAAGGTCGCTCCAACCTACTGCACTACTAGGTTCGTGAACAGTGCGCTGCTGCTCCCTCCATGAGGTGGAAATAACCAATGGCAGCCCCTTTCTGAGGGTCTTCATTTGAACCACTGCTCGGACTTTCTGGAGGCATTGGGGGCAGGGGCGGGGGCCGGGGGAAGGGGGTCCTCAAATGGGCCAGGTAAGACCAAGTGGTTGAGCATCAGCCTATGAACCAGGAGGTCACGGTCCAATTGTCAGTCAGGACACAGGCCCAGGTTGTGGGCTCCATCCCGGGGGGGGGGTGGGGGGGGGGCGGGGTGCAGAAGGCCATTCTCGCTCATCAGTGATTTTTTTTATTTTTTTATTTCTGTCTGCTGTAGAGGGCCACCTGGGAAGACACCTGGGCATTTCTTTCAAATTGTTGTCAGCTGAGCCCGGGGGCGATTGGCAGAGCCGAGACTCGGTTACACCCTCCCCGAGACAGTGGGGGCGGAGTGTGTGATCAGTACTGACTTTTTACCTTTGTCCAGGAGTCTGGGAGTGGGCTTTGATACGTAAATCCAGGCAAGCACCAGGAATGCTAGGGCCTACTCCAGAATGCAGATACGCTCCTTTGGGCCTAAGTTCTGGTGATACTTCCTGGTATTTGGGGATAAAATAAACTTGCTGCGTGGGCTCGGGGTCCCTGCCTCTCCATCAGAGAGGATGGCGTCCCACCTGGCTACCAGCTTTGTTTCTATCTTCGTGTCTGGTCTCTTTCTTCCTTTTATTTCTCAATCCCTGGCCGCCTCCACTGAGAACCGGTTCGTTCATCTCTCTTTCCGTGCTGGACGCAGAAAAGGGAGATCCCCGCCGTATCTGGCCCCCCACACTCTGCGCCTCCCCCCCCCCCACCCCCCCCACCCCCCACCGTCTCTTCCTCTCTAAAATCAATTTAAAAAATATATTTTTAAAGGACCAGGTAAAGAGTTGGGCACTGGGACCAGATTGCCCGAGTTTGAAGCTAGTTATT
The DNA here is from genome assembly GCA_026230045.1 of Corynorhinus townsendii. NCBI lineage: Eukaryota > Metazoa > Chordata > Mammalia > Chiroptera > Vespertilionidae > Corynorhinus > Corynorhinus townsendii. The sequence goes on along the minus strand of JAPDVU010000007.1, from coordinate 168,538,885 downwards.
ATTTATTTGAGTTTGGACACGGCACTTAAGCTCTTTGGGCCTCAGTCTGCTCACCTGTAAAATGGGAATGCGGAAGGGGATAAGGACGGTTTGTGCCACTCCTCTGACTTAATGTCCATGGCGCACGGCACGCTGCCGGTCAATGGTAGCCGCCCTCACCCCCTCCTCCTCACCGTTACTTCCAGAGACATGGCCGGTCTCAGAGTCCGAGGGCACACTTCCCACGGACGGGCAGGAGGGGGTGGCCCACGCAGGCCTCCGCATGGAGCGGGGAGACGCAGCGAAGGCGGAGCGTGGCGGGAGGAAGACGCAGAGAGGGCGCAGTCCCTGCTGGCCCGGCCCACCTGAGAGCACGAACCGGCTTCCAGCCACGGGAGTGGACGGCAGCTCCTCGCCAACGTCCTCTTCCTCGCGGGGAGCGTCCGTGGCGCCCCGTCACCTGTGGTTGCTTTACTGTCCGCATCCGGTGAGCCTTTCCGACCTGCTGCGGAGGGAGGAGGAGGGAGGCAGACAAGCAGTCATCTATCAGGGCTGCGAGGGGTGAGCGCCAAGCGGGTGCACGCGTCCTTTGTCATCTGGAGCATTACGTCGTGACACATTCAAGAATGATCACTCTGGCCCTGACCGGTGTGGCTCCGTGGATGGAGCGTCGGCCTGCGGGCTGAAGGGTCCCGGGTTCGATTCCGGTCAAGGGCATGGACCCTGGTTGCGGGCACATCCCCAGTAGGGGGCGTGCAGGAGGCAGCTGATCGATGTTTCTCTCTCATCGATGTTTCTAACTCTCTATCCCTCTCCCTTCCTCTCTGTAAAAAATCAATAAAACATATTTTTTTAAAAAGAATTACCACTCTGATGGGTGATTTTGGAGATTCCTCCTCCTGTGTAGTATTTCTTTAAATGCCATCTCCAAAGCCACACATATTTGTGTGTGTGTGTCTCTCTCTAACGTTTGGTCAGTGTCCAGCTGGTACCCAATGGATGGAGTTCACGTTATTCCGGGACAGAAGCCAGGAACGTGCTCTAACTGCGTAAAGCGGCGCCGCCCGCCTCTGTAACACCTCCAGCCCCTGACCCCGCGTGCTTCTCTGAGCGCGCAGCCCCGCTCCGCCCGGGCTGCCGGCGAGCCGCTGAGAAACACACCAAAGGAAACAGAAAAGGAACTCAGGTCTGTCCGATGGGAGCCAGCCCGTCCGTGTCTCGGTGGCGTCCCCGGGAGCCGCTGATGACACGTATCTCCCAGGGCACCTGCTGAAACCCAGATTACAAAAACACCAAACACATAAAGACACCAAACACATAAAGAAGCCGAAGTTAGCCCGCCGGCGTGGCTCAGGGGTGAAGCGTCCACCTATGAACCCAAAGGTCACGGGTTGATTCCCGGTCAGGGCACAGGCCCGGGTTGCAGGCTCGATCTCCAGTGCGGGGCGTGCAGGAGGCAGCCGATCCGTGATTCTCTCTCATCATGGGTGTTCTCTCTCTCTCTCTCTCTCTCTCTCTCTCTCTCTCTCTCTCTCTCTCTTCCTGAAATCAGTAAACATATTTTTTAAAAAAAGAATCAGAATTTGAATAAGAAGAAGGAACTTGGGCATTGCCTACAGTTATTTTTCTCATCCCTGCTCAAACTCCTAAAAATAAATAAACAAGCTAATAAAGAAAGAAGAAGACGAAGGAAGGGGAGGAGAAGGGCTATTTCTAGGCCAGGCCTGGAGATATGCATTTTGCCCACGTCCCTGGGGAATTCCTAGGCACACAGGGAAGCTCGGGAACCCATACTCCAGGCTCTCGCTTTGCTAAGAACATTGTTTTAAAGAACACTGTAACCTGATGAACAAAAAGATAGGCACAGAGGCAGTGAAGCACCGAGCAGACCGTCAATTTACCGCGGGAAAGCAGGGGAGTGTTGGGGAGACGGGGCAAGAGATCAACCCAAGGACTTGTGTGCACGCCTGTAAGCACACCAACGGACACAGACACTGGCGGGGGGGAGGGGGTGGGGGGAGGGCAGGCGGCAGGGGGAGGGGAGGCTGGGGAAGGTCAGTGGGGGGAAAAGGAGATAGATGTACTGCTACATGGAATACTTTAAACAATGAAATAAAATTTTTAAAAAAAGAACATCGTTTTAAGGAAGCAAATACGGACATAAACCCACAGGTGCCGACTCCCGCACCAGAAGCAGCCGTGTCCCCAGGTTTCATTGGGTGTCTTTCCAGCTGACCCCCTTTCCCTAGGTCAACGCGTTAGCCACACCCGCTAACGCGACAGGGCTGCTCGTCACATGGCAACCGGCACGGCGAGGCCCATGGTGTTCCTGAAATGAGGTCACCACCACACGCTCGGAGCGCGTTGCTGCTGGCCGCGGCGTGTGAGAAAGACAAAGGGTCGATGCTCCTTTACATTTCCGCCGATCGCGGTTCCTGGCACACACCGGAGAGCCGCCCCCCCGACGCCCAGCGGCGCCCCGCGCTGGCCCACGCACCGTTCCGGGGCGGCGCGCTGGGACCGGGAAGAGGACTCGGGGGAAGGAAGCGTGTTGGCCACGGGGCTCGGTGCGGAGGAGCGCATCTCGATGGGGCCCACGGGCGACACGCCTGTCTCAGGTCCTTGCCGAGGAGCGGGTCGCTGGGGTCTTCCTGAAGAAAAAGCCAGTAGAGACGAGTATTAACCAGATCCATCGGGGGGCGGGGGGCGTGTTTAAGACGCAGTTCAGCGGCCCTCGAGCAGTGCGAACATTCCCTTCTCCTGCTTTTCTTTTCTGGGTTTCCCTTTATTTTTATTTTTCATAAAGTGACGCATGTACCGTTTTAACACAAACTCAGACCGCGCGGACGATGGGAAAACGGGACGTTTCCCGTCCGACGTCTCCTCACGCCGGAGTTTTGCTTCCCATAGTCAACCTTCTCCATGCATTTTCAGACCTTGTAGCGGTTCCTGTCGGAATCGTCCTGCGTGTCGACTTTGTACAAAAAATGTCCAGGCTGCGCTCACGGCCTTGTCGTCGTAAACGCTGTGCCCTGGCCGCCTTACCATGGGCGACGAGAGCACGGCCCTCCCCCCGTCCTGCCTTCCACGCCGCCCTCCCCACCACCTCAATCTTAGGTTCCAGGTTCAGCATTTCCGTGATGACGTCATACAGCTTGCTCGAAGGTGAGTCACACCGTCACACCTTTGTTCCACTTCTCTCTATTTTTCCTGGCGTTAACACCTGCCTTTTCTTTTCCTTCACTCGGTTTCTCTATGTAACCGTCACCGATTCTTCTCCAGGTCCTACCGCAAACTCTAAAACTCTAGTCAACAGGGTCCCGGGCAGGGGTAACCTACCCACCCCGCGTCTGTCTAGGTGTCCTGCGTTCTGCTGTTCTGGTCTGGCGCGGCTGCTCTCTGAACCCTGAAGCCAGCATCAGACGGGAGTTTTCCTCTGGGCCGTGGGAGGATTCCTTTCGTTCCCTCCTACACTGGAGCACCTGGACGCGACACCGCCAGGAACAGCACTCAGGCGCACCACCGGACGGTTCTAATGGCAGCCCCAGGGCCACTGCCACCTGCTGGGTGGTACTTCCGGTTCCATGGGCCAGGTAGTACATGCCATCTCAGGGGGCAATGTTGTCCCAGAAGGACAAAAAATTGTCTAGGGGGTGGAGAGTCCAAAAAACCACACTCTTGCCCACGGGCGTGGCTCAGTGGTTGAGTGTTGACCTGTGAACCAGGAGGTCAGGGTTGGATTCCCCGCCAGGGCACATGCCTGGGTTGTGGGTTCATGTGCCAGTGGGGGGCATGCAGGAGGCAGCCAATCCATGATTCTCTCTTCTCATTGATATTTCTCTCTCTCTCTCTCTCTCTCTCTCTCTCTCTTCCTCTCTGAAATCAATAAAAGTGTATTTTTAAAAATATCAAGGCACCATCCACTTTCAAGATATAGAACACACATATGATACATAAACAGATAAACATTTGTGGCATTAAAATTCCACAGGTAGGTTAGAGAAAAAAATGTCTCCAGAGGCTCCTCAGGAGAGCAATAAGAAGGAAAAAATGCTGAGAACCACTGAGATAGTCCAAGCTTTGCCCCAGATGCTCCAGAATGTGTGACGCCCTGGGTAGCAGCCACTTCACCCATGTCCACCTTCCAGTCCCTCGTGGGGGAGTATGCCTGATGGGACCTTGGTCATGTTTAGAACTGCTGCTGCAAGGGAGCCTGGGACACATGGTTTCAGCCTTCCCGTGTTTAAAGCGGAGGAAGTGGCCACCTGTCACACCTGCCAAAGCTGGTCTAGAATCCCAGGTTGGAACCCTTTTGCGCTTAGAATTCTGAAGGCATTGTTCCATCCTATATAATAAAAGACTAATATGCAAATTGACCGAACTGCGAAATGACCGGTCGCTGTGACATGCACTGACCACCAGGGGGCAGACGCTCAACGCAGGAGCTGCATCCTGGTGGTCAGTGCGTTCCCACAGGGGGCGCGCCGCTCAGCCAGAAGCCGGGCTCACGGATGGTGAGTTTTCCTCTGGGCCTCTCCCGCCTCCGTGGCAGCGCTAAGGACCCCCCAGGGGATGTCTGCCTGCCAGCAGGGAACGGACCTAAGCTGGCAGTCAGACATCCCCCGAGAGGTCCTGGACTGTGAGAGGGCACAGGCTGGGCCGAGAGACACCCCCCCCACACACACAGTGCACGATTGTCGTGCCCCAGGCCTCTAGTTTTCTTATAAGTTCCCGTGATGCTGTTAAGAAATGCCACTTTAATTCCTGATTCTTTGTATCGATCTGTTGGGGTTTGTTCCTTCCTTCTCTGAAAGTGTCTGGGGTATTCTTTTTGTCACTGACGTTCTGAAATTTTAATGACCTGCCTTGGGTGAGTCTTTTCTCTCGCATTGCCGGGTATTCTGTGGCCCCTTTCATTCTAGAAGCACAGGGGCCTTCCATTCAGGGAAATTGTTTTGTTTCTTCGATAATTTTCTTGCCTTCATGATCTCTGTTCTCTCTTTATGGAATTCTTATTTGCAAGGCACTCGGCTTCCTGGATTGAGCCTCTAATTTAATTTTTTTCCCTATGTTCCACCTTTATCTTTTCTCATATAAGACTTTCTCAACTTTACCTTCCAACCTTCTCCTGATTTACTGATTTTTTTTTCCTCCAACTATTTTCCATCATATAATTCATACAAAAAAATTTGTATCAATGTCCTCATTGAAAATGAAGAAAAGTAACAAAATAACAATGGAACATGTCTCACCCATTTAAGAATGTTCATGCTATGAGCAAGGGAATCTGTACCACCAGAGAAAGCAAGCGCTCAGAACACACCCAAATGGGTGTGCAAAGGGCAATGCACCCACTAGCCGGCTCCCTGTGTGTCACTGTTTACATCACCACTCACTCGCCCGCTTATGAAACAAAAGCGAGAACATGAAGAAATACGAGACCCACCTTATGTTTCTGCTTTTCACAATCCCAGCGCTCGACTCATCAGCGCCATTTCACCAACCCTGATGGTCAAATGTTTCCAGAGTAAACAGGCCAACCATCCCCATAGCCGGCCGGGCAGGTTCTGCTGCCATCATGGAGTGAGCTGCCTAGTCTTACCAGGAGAGTCCGGCCCTCACAGAGCGAAACAGCATGAGTCATAATTATAGTAAAACAGCACGAGTCCGAGAGAACACGAAGCAAATAGCACTCCGAGGAAAGCCTTGATGTGAGCCGTCTTCTAATTGAATTAAATGCCCACGGAATCATCCGACTTTCATACCTTAAGACAGGACACCGTGTCTATGAATTCACAAACCGGATGTGTTCAAATGCCCCACATGCATCTTCACGATGGAGAATACGTCACGTGACGCACGCACCACATTCGGCTTTCAGTTTTGTGCCACGTTTACTTGTTCCTAAGTTACAGTTGGACCACCGAGGCTCTCTCACAAAGATTTCTCCAGGACATCGGTTAGCCAAGCGCAGAGAAATGTATCCAGGGCCCAGTCCCTTCCTATTGATCCGAATAAAGATTTTTGTCAAGACAGGGGTGTAAACATGTTGACAGGCGAACAATTTATTAGAAAAAAAATGGATATTTATTTAAAACTAGAGGCCCAGTGCACGGATTCGTGCACCGGTGGGGTCCCTCAACATGGCCGGGGGGAGGGGGGGATTGGGGCGAAACTGGCAGTCCAATGCCACCGGCCACTCCTGCCTGCCGCCCCCGCTCATCCCGGCCCCGCTGTGCCTACTGCGGGCTCACGCCCCGTCAGTCCCGACCAGGAGAGGCTCACACCCTGCATTTGGCGCCTGGCGCTCAGCTGAGCGGCGCTCCCGCTGTGGGAGTGCACTGGCCACCAGGGGACAGCACCTGCCCTGAGTGTCTGCCCCCGGTGGTCAGTGTGCGTCTTAGCGACCGGTCGACCGGTCATTCGGTCATTCAGTCACTTAGGCTTTTACAGAGAGAGATGTACACCCTCTCCTAAGAAGCCCCCTGGACTTCCGGGTTGAAATACACCTTGGGTTTCCGGAGAAGACACGTGTTCTCTTTGAAAGGAAGAGGGTGAGGCACCAACTCAGCAGAGCAGTGGAAACCCAGGAGCGTTTTAAACGCCAGCACCTGCTCCTGAAGGGGTGGGCGTGTGTCACGACAGGGCCATGAACGTCACACGGTGTCACCTCTCCCCGTTCACGGTGTTCCTGTGACAAGCGGAAGAGGTCTTTGACCGTGGGCAGTGGTCTCACCTGATGGCCCGTGCGATACGTTTGAGGCTGCCTATGATGGCGTAGTCACGGAGTCCAAAATGGTAGTTCTCTTTACAGAAGTCAGAGTGACATAGCCACTTACGGTTTGCTGCTATTAAAGTGGAAATGCTAAACAATACTTGGTACCGGTCAGCCCCACGGCACAAGATACACTCGCCATCGGCCTTCCAGAGGTAGCAATGGAAGCAGCACGGCCAATGGGAGGGAGCGTGTCGCCACAGAGGGGCCCCCTTGTCTGCGGGGATTCGCAGAGGGAAGGGGAGAGGAGGCTGAAACCCTGCAGGCCCTGGTGGGCGCCAGGAGCCTCAGGTGGTACCGTACCCTGTCGAGGCTGTGTTTTCTCCTAATTTATAAACGAGGCAGTGTGAGAGACGAATGATAGCAGTGGATAATAAAACAGCCGGTTATAACACTGTAGGGTAATAACAGTTATGTGGCTGTGGTCTCTGTCTCTCTCTTGGATGACCAATCTAATAAGCGAGACAGCTACTGAACCACTCACTGGAGACGCTGAACAGAGTCATGTCCTGGGAGACAAGGAGGAGGACACTTGAAACGTATAAATTGTTTATTTCTGGAATTTTCCATGAGATTTTTCAGACCACAGTTGACCACAGTTATGTTCACCGGAACCACAAAAAAGTGAAAGCACAGGTAAGGGGAATGGGTGCTGCTGTACCCCCAGTATGAGGCCAGGGATGCGACAGAGGAAGGCCAGCACTCCAAGGTGACACAGAGGATGCAGAGGAAGACGGCCTCTGAGGTCATGACTGCTCCACGTGAGCACCCATGCTCCCCTCCGGGGAATCCAACATCCCACGTCAGCCGGACGGGGAGGCCCAGCATTAGATAGTCTAGGAACTCCATGTTTGCCTTTTTTTAAAAATATATTTTCATGGATTTCAGAGGGGAAGGGAGAGGGAGAGAGAGAGAGAAACATCAATGATGAGAATCACGGATCGGCTGCCTCTTGCACGCCCCCTACTGGGGATCAAACCCACAACCCGGGCCTGTGCCCTTGACCGGAATCGAACCCAGAACTCTCCGGTCCCCAGGCTGACGCTCTATCCACTGAGCAACACCGGCCAGGGCTCCACGGTTGCCTTTAAAACGTGCCCAGGTGACCCAGCCTCGCGGAAGCCCACTCGCCGATGGAACGGGCGGCTGGCCGAGCGTCCTGAGAACGTTAAAAACGGCAGAGGAAGGGCATGAAAGTAGCATCTCCTCAAGCGTTCGCTGCTTCACAACGTGGCTGTGCTGACCGGGGAGATGCCGTGCCGTGACCAGCAAACCCCCTTCCCGGGGCGCCTCCGCCCGGTGCACGCACCCCTTTTCTCTCGGTTCCCGCGCAGGTCACGGGAGCTCTGACCCCTGGAAGGCCCGCGCTCCGTTAACATAACCTTTTGTAGCCGAAAGTGGTTACTATGTAAAAGCAGCTGGCCCCTTTTAAGTGTGTCAGACAACAGCAGATCTAAATTTAGAGAAGCCCTGACACGGGCAGAGATCAGATTAAAAGCGAGAACTTGTTTCAATCAATAAAAACGGGGGGGGGCTCCTCTGAGGCCCATCCTTTTAATCTTCCCGGAACAAAAGATGCACGTGAACGAGAGCTCTGGTGGCTTGAGCTGAACGCTGCGCCGTGGCAGAGGGAAGGGGAGGGGAGGCTGAAACCCTGCAGGCCCTTCTTCCAAACCCTCAGTGTTAATAATAACGAAAGACATGAAGATTGCTACGTGGGCATCCAACTGCTGAGGGCCCGGGCAAGCTTATCACCTCACCCACGCCTCCTGTGAGCGCGCTTCCTCAGCCGCAGGGGGCCCGGGGGAGGGTGGTGTGGAGAGATTGGTATGAAACCAGCGTAACCGCTGAAAAGTGCCCTCCAGTGCCAGGGGGCAGGGCGCCCGCTCTCTTAGCCACAGCCACTGCCGTGGCATCCGGGCCAAGGGAAAGGTCGCCAAAGAAACAAATTCCGGGATCCGCGTACGGTTCAACGCCGCTGCTCCCAATGTCACCGGTACGATGTTCTGGGGCCCAAATTACCAAATTGTGGTTATGGCCCCCACACCCACTCACAAAGCATCTGTCGTGTTCTTTCTTTGCAGAGTAACCCGCCAGTGAGTTCAGGGTAAAGTTATCTGGGAAAGAACCCGTGTTGGCATTATTTGCATAGACCAGGCTGTGTCTGTGCACCCCATTTTATTTTTTTTATACATTTTATTGAATTTTTGCAGAGAGGAAGGGAGAGGGATAGAGAGCTAGAAACATCGATGAGAGAGAAACATCGATCAGCTGCCTCCTGCACACCCCCCACTGGGGATGTGCCCGCAACCCAGGTACATGCCCTTGACCGACCGGAATCAAACCCGGGACCCTTGAGTCCACAGGCCGACGCTCTATCCACGGAGCCACACCGGTTTCAGCTGTGCACCCCATTTTAGACGTTGCCTAATCCAGGCGCAGATACAGGCCCAGGCTCTCGGGGACCGGCAGCTGGACGGCGCTGACATTCGTAAAGGCCGTACCCTGAGGGCCCGCCTCTTCCCACAACCGTGATGTTGCTAAGCGCCAGGCAGGCGACCTTCTCGCACGCGTTTTAAAGGCGCTGGGCCGGCGGGGCGGGCCCACGTTTCCCCTCACTCCTTTAGTTCTCACCCGAAGACGTTGTCCCGCGATTTATTTCAGCGAGCGTGGAAGGGAGGGGGACAGACAGAGAGAAACATCGATGTGAGAGAGACACATGGACGGGTGCCTCCTGCACGTGTCCTGACCAGGGCCCGGGCCAGGGAGGAGCCTGCCACCCCAGGTACGTGTCCTTGACCGGAACCGAACCCGGGGCCCTTCGGTCCACAGGCCACGCTCTCTCCACTGAGCCACCCCGGCCGAGGCTCCTGTCGCTTCTTCTTCGTGGGCGTCCACAGACCCTGCAGAAGGGAGACCTCGTTTACCTGCTGCGGGGGCAGGAGGGGGGCGGGGCGGGTTGCTGAGGCAGGCACCTCCTGCCCATGGACGTGGGGGTCCCTCCGTACGTGTGTGATTAATCCGGTTGTTTTCTCTGGCTAACCTGTCTCATGTAGCTGTAACTAACTGGAACAGCCTGAAGAGCCACAAAGGGTAGAGAAACGTCCTCCCACCACCCCTCCCCCCCCACACACACACACACACTCACTCACAGTGCAAAACAGAAAGCCTCCTTGCTCCTTTCACATATGCTATAACGGCGAGTAATAAAACCCCAGTAACAGGTACCACGCTCTGTGAAGGCTCCGGCGGCTCACGGCGTAGACCGGCGAAAGCGAGAGCGACTTTTTCAGAGCGCACCTTGCTTTTACTCGGGAACTCTTCGTGCGCCTCCCTATCTAAACGGGGCCGTTTCCCCCTGGTCTCAGAGATATGTTCTCCGCCATGAATCGCCGTGACCATTTACCGGGTCCCTCACGTGGGCCGGGTACGCGGATGCTTTTTCTGTAAAGGAGCCTGTAAAGGCGCTACTGTCCCCATTTCAGAGACGAAGACACGGAGGCTCGGAGACATCCGTTTACCTAACACCTCCCACGAGGAAACTCAGTTAGGACCCAAATCCGTGCCCGTCGGATTCCGAAGCCCGGGCTCTCTCGTGCCGAATGTCTTTGGTTTCCAATGAAACCCAACGTCCAGAAACGCTCCAAGCCTCGCCCGCCTCCCTGGGCGCCGAGGGCTCAGGACGGCCCTCTAAGGCACGAGGCAATGTCTAAGCGACGCAGCCGGGCTCCTGCTGTCGGTCCGTCCTCAGCTGCCCAGGGTCACCATGGCGGCAAAGCACCCCTTGGCGAGGCCTGCAGGGCCGCTGGGCTCCTTCGCTTCCTGATGGCTGCCTTGGGGGGGGGCGGGGGAGCCTCACTGGGCAAGGCCGGCTCTGGGCGGCAGAGCACAAAGGCATTGCCCAGATCCTGTGCCGAGTAGCCAGGGCCCGCTGCCAACACCCCTCCCTTGCGTGGCACATGGTTCATAATCCTCTGGCCATTCCATGTCCATCCTATAGAATAAAAAGCTAATCTGCAAATTGTCACCTCGACCAGGAGTTCGACCAGCAGGCAGGCAGGCCAAACGCCCATGTCCCCTCCCCTGGCCAGGCTGGCCGGGCTCCACCCATGCACGAATTCATGCACCGGGCCTCTAATACGCACACACACACACACTGAGTGGCCAGGTTATTATGCGTTCAGAGATCATCATCATCTGGCCACTCAGTGTGTGTGTGTGTGTGTGTGTGTGTGTGTGTGTGTGTGTGTATTTTTTTTTTTATTTCAGAGAGGAAGGGAGAGGGAGAGAGAGAGAAACATCAAGGATGAGAGAGAATCACAGATCAGCTGCCTCCTGCAGGCCCCACACTGGGGATGGAGCCCGCAACCCGGGCCTGTGCCCTGACCGGGAATCGAACCCTGACCTCCGGTTCACAGGTCGATGCTCAGCCGCTGAGCCGCGCCGGCCGGGCTGAACTTCCTCCTTGTGGTGATGAAAAGGCTCTAAACCTAGAGTGGGTGCTGGCACGTCTGCGAACAGAGCGGAGACGTGCGGGTGTGCACATCCGGGTGAGCCGCGTGGGGGCGGGTGCTGCCTCAGCAAAGCTCTTCCACAAAAGCTCTCCGAGGAGGATGAGGGAGGGCAGACCCGGAGCCGAACCCTGACTTCCCACCGCCGGACATCAATGGACAGGGCCTAAAATGCGTGCATCAAAGGATCACTGACTTGCAGAGTATTTTAAGATGTAGAGGAATGTTCTGGAAGAGCCCACTAGGAGAGGGCCGTGACTGCTTCTGGGACGTGGGCTGAGGAGGACAGGCGAGGGACCGTGGTCTCGGGTGAGGAACCTTTGAGGAAGGTGGGGGATTTTTAAACTATGCACCTGCATTGCTTCGATAAAAGCAAACTTTCAAATGCCTCGCTCAAAATGACTAGCGTCACACAAATGGCAATGTTAATCATCGAGCTACTGCTCGGCCTGCCTCCTAAAGGAACCGGCAGAGGAGGAGGGGGAGGAAGGGGGAGGAGGGGGGGAGGGGGAGGAGGGGGGAGGAGGGGGGAGGAGGGGGGAGGGGGAAGGGGGAGGAGGGGGAGGAGGGGGGAGGGGGGAAGGGGGAGGAGGGGGAGGAGGGGGAGGAGGGGGGAGGAGGGGGAGGAGGGGGAGGAGGGGGGAGGAGGGGGAGGAGGGGGAGGAGGATCCCCCAGAACAGCCACGCCAGTGAAATGCCCCCTGGGCGGCGGGCACGGAGCTTCCTGGAGAGCTCTGCTGCCGTTGGTCTTCACCCGAGGACGCTCCCATTGGTTTCAGGGCGAGTGGAAGGGCGGGGCAGACAGAGAGAAACATGGACGTGAGAGGAACACACTGATTAGTTGCCTCCTGCACGCGCCCAGACCAGGGCCCGGGCCGCGGAGGAGCCTGCCACCGAGGTGCGCGCCCGCGACCGGAATGGAACCTCGGACCCTTCAGCCCGCAGGCCGACGCTCTGTCCACTGAGCACACCGGCCGGGGCTGGCGAGCGTTAGAGGAGCAGCGGGGAGCCGCTCTCCCCCGGCTCCTCCCGCGAGGCCTGTGCAGCCTCCCGGCGCGTTTCCGTCTCCCTTTCGGAGTCCACGTGCGTTCTGCTCCTGGGCCTGGTCAGTAACCGCTTCTTCAAAAGCGTGGTCGGAAGAAGCCGGGCAGACCTGGGCTGGAAGTGACACTGTGCACCCCCGTGCTGCGTCTCCTCGTGGACCGGACTGATTCCCGAGCCTCGGTTTCCCCATCTGTACAATGGGGCGCTAAGACGCTCGCACAGTTCCTGTGAGGATCCAGCGAGGTGAGTGACGTGTCAGAAAGCTGGCATGGCCCAGGGGCGGGCATTCACTGGTCCAGAATGAAGTGAGCCCTGGTTCAGCATGGCAGAAAGGGACGAGAGGGCCCCTGCAGGCCGCTACGGCCCGCGTGCGGGCCTGTTTTGCAAGAGGAAAGCAATGACAGGTCAGATGTTGCAAGTGCTGTTCAGGGGGCAGTGGTTTCCGAGAATCACTCTGCAGCCGCGCCACAAGTCTTGGAGTCCCTCCGCCGGTTGCGGTAACCACACCGTGCCCTCCGGCCTCCTCCCTCTGTTCCCCGCAGAGCGCACAGAGGAGACAGCACAGAGCAAGGCCCTCTCCGGCGCGTCCAGAAGAGGTGGCGGGGGAGGGCCAGCTGGGGGGGTGGGGGGGGAGGACACCGGGGAGGTGTGGTCAGGCGGCCGCTGTCCGCGCAGGTTGCTGTGCCGTAGCCCTTGCCCCTTCCGGCCCCTCTCATCCAGGCCCCGTCTCCTGTTTTGCCTTCGAAAGCAGAGCGGGGTGGGGTGGGGGGGTGGGGGGGAGAAGGTGCTGCCTGCACTCGCCCGATACTCGTCTCATCTCTCCGCCCGTGTCGGCCCCCGGAAGCACAGACTCGGACTCCTCCCGTCAGCAGAAACCCTGCTGCCTTTCTCCCCGAGGCGGCCGCTGGGACCAGGGTCGATCTCTTGTGGGATCTATGCCCGCGGCCTGCACCCTTTTTTATCCCGTGGCACCCGTACACGGATCCCTAAAAGGCGGTGGCACAGGGAAATATATTTGTGTGTGTCCATCTGACCAAAAAAAAAAAAAAAAAACTAGGTCTGATTTTTTTATTATTATTATTAATTCGCACCGAATGGCTATTGCTGTGCTGGCTGCCGTCATGTTTTCCCTTGACCATCCCAGGGTCAGAGGTCAGCGCCCTGACGGGTTGTCGGGGGTCGCACGTTCTCAGCTTTCCCGCGGCACCCAGGCGGACCTCGCTGATCTGGGCACATCGGGGGTACCGCCTCGGAACACGCTGATCCGTCAGAATGACGAGCAGGACGGGGTGAGCACACCCAGGACACCCCGGGGTTCAGTGCCACCGAGGGGGGCGGAGCACCGTGCCAAGTACGAGGTCCTGCGTCAGAGGACATGCCTCCCCTCCCCTTGATGTCACTGTGCCTGCCGCGCTCCTCCGTCCCCGGGAGGCAGTGGAGACACCCAGGAGGCCCTTTGGACTCCGTGATTTCAAACATATTTGCTGTCAACTTTGCCCCACCTCCCGGCCCCTCCCAGATTCAGAGGCCTTGTGGGCGGCTGAGATACGCGTTCCTTCCTCCCCCTGGGCCGGAACCTACACCTCACGTCCACGCGTCTATGCACTGCCCTCTTCGCAGTGCGTTACCGCTCTTCTGTCTTCATGACCAGAGGGGAAAGTCGTGCATTTCACCAGGAGGTTCGTTAAACCGCCCTAGCCAGTGTGACGCAGTGGACAGAGCGTCGGCCGGCCGGCGGACTAAAGGGTCCGGGCTCAATTCCGGTCAAGGCCGCGTGCCCCGCTGCGGGCCCCATCCCCAGTGAGGGGGGCGTGCAGGAGGCGGCCGAGCCACGATTCTCTCTCATCACCGATGGTTCTCTCTCTCCCTCTCCCTGCCTCTCTGAGATCGTTTCAGAAAAATAAAAGCATCTACCATCGTGCGCGCGAGCTGGTTCACGGGGCAACGGGGCTTTCCGAGGGGGCGGGGCGGCTTGCCGTGGTAATCGCCTCCTCCGTCCTCGTGGTGAATGGACGTTTCAGGACAGTGGTCCTCGCAGGAGGAGGGGAAAGAGAGAGAAGAAGGGGAGCGGGGAGGAGGGAAAGAGGGCGCTGTCGGAACATCGAGGTGCCACGCTGAGCTCACCGAGAGAAGCCGAGTCACCGGGCATCGCTGTAACCGCCCCGGTCACTCATTCATGAACAGGAAAGGGGCAAAGGTGAGGCCAGGGAGCACAGGCCTGCCAGGAGGCTGGTTTCACCTTCCCGGGCCTGCTCCCCGCAGACGGACCAGATGGGGAAGGGGCCCGGACCAGATAGGGAAGGGGCTGGGCATCCGCGCCCAGTAAGACATGGGGGAGGCGGGCATTGCTCTCCGCCCCCCCGCACCCTGGAGGGAGCCCGGCCAGGCAGGCGAGGCCGCCGGCGCGGGGCGTTCTCACGGTTAAGCTCCTGAGCAAAGGGTGCGTCCTCTCCGGGGCTCGCACCCCAGCTCTCCCGGGCGGGGGACGCTCCCTGCATTCGCCCAGGGGGCTCCCGGCCAGGGACCCCACACCACGGGCTCACGGCCCGGGACGGCCCGGCGCTCTGCCAACTCCGCGCCACACGAGGACTCTGACGCCCGCTCGCTCTTCGCTCTTCGCTCTGTGAGCCGCAGCCGCACGTCTGCCAGCGGGTTTGGGGGAAGCGGGACTGTGGGAACCGAGGAATCTGACACGCAAGTAACCATCCCTCGGCCTCGCTGGGAGTCTGAGAGCACTCTCTTTCTCAGGGTCTCGTGAGAACCCCACTCCCACCAGCAGCGAAGAAATCCCCCCCTCCCACCCCGGGTGCAATTCTCTGATAATTCTAATCCACCCGGCGGCGGGGCTCAGGGGCTGAGCGTCGACCTAGGAACCAGGAGGTCAGGGTTCGATCCCCGGTGAGGGCACGGCCCCGGGTTGCAGACTCCCTCCCCAGTGGGGGGCGTGCAGGAGGCAGCCGATCCGTGATTCTCTCTCCTCACTGGTGTTTCTCTCTCTCCCCCTCTCCCTTCCTCTCTGACACCAATAAGAATGTTTTTAAAATAAATAAATATCCATGGGAAACATATCCTCGAGCGAGGATAAGAAGAAAATCCAGGGAGAGAGCAGCGGGCTGTCCAGGGCCGGCCCGCACGCTGCGTGCTCCCTCCGGCGCGGTCTCTGCCTCGTTCCTCCCCACCACACACACCCGCCCCCCAGCGTTAACGCGGGCAGACCCCACGCGCCTGTTGGTGTGCGTGTCCGCAGCGGCAGCCGCGAAAGCACGGATCGGTGTAAACGCTGAGCGCGGAGGTCAGGCAGAGCCCCTGTTCCTTCCGTCCAGGAAGGTTTTACAACACCCAAAGCCACACTGAGACCAGAGGGGAAGGCGGCCTGGGGAATGCGAGGGAGCGCCTTCCCTTCCAAGCGCGGTGCTACCGCGTGTGACTCCGCGGGAGGGAAACGCGCTGGGACACGGAAGCGGGGGGGCTGATGGCCGTCTGTGCCCGTTGCTCCCACGCAGAACCTTCCCTCGGCAGGCGGGAGCTGGGCGCTGTGGCTCCTTTCTGTTGGCTACGTGACGCAGACACGCTGTGGCGGGCCCTCGGGGCACACCGGTCACTCATCTCCCTGTGCGTCCCCGTGGCCCGCACGACGCCGACCCCTGGCTTCCCTCCCCCGGGTGTGCGGGCTCCTGCCGGGGAAGCGCTAGGAGAGCCGCGGGGGAGGGTTTGGCCGTCACTGCTGTTTCCAGGTGCGAAGTCCTCTCAGTGACTCCCGCTGTTCGTCTGTTTGGACCAAGCCTGAGGGGAACATTGTGAAGTAAAGAACTACCCTGGGTCGGGAGGGCGGGAGCGTGAGTCAGTGTCAGTGAGTGTGAGTGTGAGTGTGAGTGTGAGTGTGAGTGTGAGTGAATGTGAGTGTGAGTGTGAGATAGATGAGTGTGAGTGTAAGTGTGAGTGTGTGAGTGTGAGTGTGAGTGTGTGAGTGTGTGACTGTGAGTGTGAGTGTGAGAGTGAATGTGAGTGTGAGTGAATGTGAGTGTGAGTGTGTGACTGTGAGTGTGAGTGTGAGATAGAGTGAGTGTGAGTGTAAGTGTGAGTGTGTGAGTGTGAATATGAGTGTTGTGTGAGTGTGAGTGTGAGTGTGAGCATGAGTGTTGTGTGGGTGTGTGAGTGTGTCAGTGTCAGTGAGTGTGAGTGTGTGTGAGTGTGAGTGTGAGTGTGAGTGTGAGATAGATGAGTGTGAGTGTAAGTGTGAGTGTGTGAGTGTGACTATGAGTGTTGTGTGAGTGTGTGAGTTAGAGTGAGTGTGAGAGTGAATGTGAGTGTGAGTGAATGTGAGTGTGAGTGTGTGTTATGAATGTGAGTAAATGTGATTGTAAGTGTGAGAGAGAGTCAATGTGAGTGTTGTGTATGTGAGCGAGTGTGTGAGTGAGAGTGAATGTGACTGTGAGTGAGTGTGACTGAGTGAATGTGAGTGAGTGTGAGAGTGAATGTGACTGAGTGAATGTGAGTGTGAGTGTTGTGTGTGTGAGTGTGAGTGTGTGAGTGAGAGTGAGTGTGACTGAGTCTGAGTGAATGTGACTGTGAGTGTATGTGACTGAGTGAATGTGAGTGTGAGTGTTGTGTGTGTGTGAGTGTGTGAGTGAGAGTGAATGTGACTGAGTGTGAGTGTGACTGTGAGTGAATGTGAGTGTGAGAGTGAATGTGACTGAGTGAATGTGAGTGTCAGTGTTGTGTGTGTGTGAGTGTGTGAGTGAGAGTGAATGTGACTGAGTCTGAGTGAATGTGACTGTGAGTGAATGTGACTGAGTGAACGTGAGTGAGTGTGAGAGTGAATGTGACTGAGTGAATGTGAGTGTGAGTGTTGTGTGTGTGAGTGTGAGTGTGTGAGTGAGAGTGAATGTGACTGAGTCTGAGTGAATGTGACTGTGAGTGAATGTGACTGAGTGAATGTGAGTGTGAGTGTTGTGTGAGTGTGAGTGTGTGAGTGAGAGTGAATGTGACTGAGTCTGAGTGAATGTGACTGTGAGTGAATGTGACTGTGAGTGAATGTGACTGTGAGTGAATGTGACTGAGTGAATGTGAGTGTGAGTGTAGTGTGTGTGTGAGTGTGTGAGTGAGAGTGAATGTGACTGAGTCTGAGTGAATGTGACTGTGAGTGAATGTGACTGTGAGTGAATGTGACTGTGAGTGAATGTGACTGAGTGAATGTGAGTGTGAGTGTAGTGTGTGTGTGAGTGTGTGAGTGAGAGTGAATGTGACTGAGTCTGAGTGAATGTGACTGTGAGTGAATGTGACTGAGTGAATGTGACTGTGAGTGAATGTGAGTCTGAGTGAATGTGACTGTGAGTGAATGTGACTGAGTGAATGTGACTGTGAGTGAATGTGACTGTGAGTGAATGTGACTGAGTGAATGTGACTGTGAGTGAATGTGACTGAGTGAATGTGACTGTGAGTGAATGTGACTGAGTGAATGTGAGTGTGAGTGTTGTGTGTGTGTGAGTGTGTGAGTGAGAGTGAATGTGACTGAGTGAATGTGAGTGTGAGTGTTGTGTGTGTGTGAGTGTGTGAGTGAGAGTGAATGTGACTGAGTCTGAGTGAGTGTGACTGTGAGTGAATGTGACTGAGTGAACGTGAGTGTGAGTGTTGTGTGAGTGTGAGTGTGTGAGTGAGAGTGAATGTGACTGAGTCTGAGTGAGTGTGACTGTGAGTGAATGTGACTGAGCGAATGTGACTGAGCGAATGTGACTGAGTGAATGTGAGTGTGAGTGAATGTGACTGTGAGTGACTGTGACTGAGTGAACGTGAGTGTGAGTGTAGTGTGTGTGAGTGTGTGACTGTGAGTGAATGTGACTGAGCGAATGTGACTGTGAGTGAATGTGACTGAGCGAATGTGACTGAGCGAATGTGACTGAGTGAATGTGAGTGTGAGTGAATGTGACTGTGAGTGAATGTGACTGAGTGAACGTGAGTGTGAGTGTAGTGTGTGTGTGAGTGAATGTGACTGTGAGTGAATGTGACTGAGTGAACGTGAGTGTGAGTGTAGTGTGTGTGCGCACGCTCCTGCCCCATCCCCGGCCTCTTCCACTGGCCCTCGCCCTTCGTCGCTGAGTCTCAGTGGCTGAGGAGGAGGCTGAGCTTCTCTGTTAAGAGGCTTGTGGGTCACGGGCCTCTGACCGCCGGGATTTTGGTGTTTTCCTGGAGGGAACCGGAGAGTCGGAGTCGAATGCCTGTCAGCTTCACGCGCGAGCGACCCCACCGCAGCCAGCCTCACTGATCTCACCTCCTGGATCCCGGCCTCCCCGGCCTGCGAGGCGGCGTGGGCCCACCGGGGCGATGGGCGTGAGACAGGCCCGGAGCCAGGCTGGCCGGCCTGGAATCTTCCCGCGTCCAAGGCCGTGACGGCCATGGTCAGAGTGCTCCCCTCCAGCCCTGGGGGGCCGAGCACATAACGCACTCGGGCAGGCCAGCGCCCGCACGGAGTGAGTGCTATTTACCCGGCTTCCGTGGTGTTTACGAGGCTCCTTAGAACCAGCAGGACAGCTAAGCCCGGCTGCGTGGCCGCTCTTAGCGACAGCTGGCCTGGGCTCAGTCAGCAGCCGCCGCCTCCTCCCGCGGCGCTGGCCTAAGACCCCGGACGGGGACAGCAGGGGAGACCAGCTCAGCACCTCGCCTTTCTCTAGAGCCTCGTGCTGCACCCCAACTCCACTGGGAAGCTCTTTGCGGGGGGGAGGGGGCGTTGAGGGGACCTGGGTGGGGCCTTCCCTTCAGCTCGGGGCATTCGCAGACACTGCGCTGGAAACGTACAGAAGTATCCTCTCCACCAGGCCCTCCTCCCTCAGAACCATGGCCCTGCTCCCCTCTGTCCCTTTTAATTTTTTTTTAATTTTTAAATATATTTTTTTATTGATGTCAGAGAGGAAGGGAGAGGGAGAGAGAAACATCAGTGATGAGAGAGAATCATCCATCGGCTGCCTCCTGCATGCCCCACCCTGGGGACGGAGCCCACAACCCGGGCCTGTGCCCTGGCCGGGAATCGAACCCTGACCTCCCGGTTCATAGGTCAACGCTCAACCACTGAGCCCCGCCAGCCGGGCTCCCTCTGCCCCTTTCAGAAAGACACCTCTCGGGTCCATAAATAGCCCGTCTTTCATGTCAGGAATACCTTCCTTCATCATCTCCCTAACGGCAGTGTCGGGTTCCTTTATAAAACGACGTCAATATTGTCCCCAGCCTGGATCGGATTCAGGCCGGGGGTGGCTGGCTGTCCTGGCAGCCTCGCCCTCTGTCGGTATGATTTGGCTCTGATTGGGCCTTTCTCTGCCGGCGGACTGTCAGCCCCGCGCGGGTTGCAGCCACGGTCTCTCCGCGGCTCCCTCTGACGTGGGAGCCTCTCGGAGAACGGAGAACGCCGGCCGGCAGCACGGACGCCCCGGGCGCAGAGCACCCTCGGTGACGGCCTTCCCGGCCCCTTTTCCGGAAGCCTCCGTACCGGCTCCTCTCCACAACGCTGGTGCCTCTGTGGCCGTAGGTGTGCGGCTGGTGCCTCTGTGGCCGTAGGTGTGCGGTCGGGGCTCGTTTCCATCGGCGTGAGCACCCCGGCTTCCCCCAGGGTGCAGGCGGGCCTGAAGGCCGGGGCGCCCCCGGGAGAAGAAGGCGAAGAACCCGGGACACCTGCGTTCCGTGTCCCACCGCTGAGAAGACCTCAGGCCCATCAGCACGTTCAGGGACCCAAAACCACACCACCACCGCAAGTCCCGCCGGAGGGGAGAGACACGGCTTCCCCGCATTCCCCAGCGGTTCCCCGAGGCCGCTGCAAACTCCCCGGGGCCGACACCGCGCAGACCGGGCCGGCACGGCGAGGACAGCTGGACTCTGGGCGACCGCGAAGTGGCGACTCCGTTGCAATGGGACAGAGATGGGTTCACCTCCAAACGCCGTGGGGGGACACCTTCACTGCAGCCAAGCAGCAGGAGGCCGGACACCAGGCGGCTAAGCGGGGACCTTGGGGGCGGGGTGGGGGGAGGGGTCTGACCTGACAGGGCTCCTGCTGAAGGCAGGCCGGGGCAGATATTAAGAGTCGAGGAGGAGTGGCTCCGCGGTTGAGTGTCGACCTAGGAACCAGGAGGTCACAGGTTCGATGCCCGGTCAGGGCACAGGCCTGGGTTGCGGGCTCGATCCCCAGTGGGGGGCGTGCAGGAGGCAGCCGGTCCGTGATTCTCTCTCATCATGGATGTTTCTCTCTGCCTCTCCCTTCCTCTCTGAAATCAATAAAAAAAAATTTTTTTTTTAAAGTTTGAAGCTGCCATTTGCCTCGGGGCATCGAGGCCGACCCCAGGGGCTGGAGGGTACGCAGAAAGCCTGAGGAAGGCCAAGGGGCTGTGCCCCGTGAGGGTGGCGTCTTCAGCCGCGGGCACTGGGTGAGGACCGGGGTCTGGGGTGCCGCCGTGCTGATGTCGCAGCCTCTCCTTGGAAGCCATCTCTATAGAAACGGTCCCGCTGCTTCTGTGATTCCAGAACCTCCTATCCCTCAGCATCAAACCCCCGCTGCCCCTGGGGAAGGACGGGGTACAGAGGAAAAGAATCAGGGGCACCACGTTCTCCTCGTCGCTCCGGCAGCCAGAGAGTGAGCGGGACCTGCGGACCCCGGGGGCGGGGGTAGCACAGCCCCGGGTCCGGCCGCAGTGGGCCGACCAACCAGGAGAGGCGCGGTCCCCGGCGTGGCGGGATCTCAGCGGCAGCCCGGCCCGGCCCGGGACCAGGCCAGTGCGGGGCCTGCGAGCTGGGGAGCACCTTCCGGTTCCCCGGGAGGAAACCCTCCAAAACGCGCAGGAGCCCGTGGAAACGGTCTGTGATTACTTCTCCTGAAGGGGCCGCGCGTCCTTCCCTCATTCCTTTGGTCACTTACCGTCCCGCCGGCATTTGACGGGACACAATTACGTGCCGATTACTCTGCAGGGGAATAAAAGCACAACGATGGCTGGAGATGATCCCTGGCCTTAAGGAGATCACAGGTTACAAAAACAAACAAACACACACACACATCAGCAGCCTGGCTGGCGTGGCTCAATGGTTGAGCGTTGACCTATGAACCAGGAGGTCACAGGTGGGATTCCTGATCAGGGCACAGGCCCGGGTTGCGGGCTCGATCCCCACTAGGGGGCGTGCAGGAGGCAGCCGGTCCCTGATCCTCTCTCATCACTGATGTCTCTGTCCCTCTCCCTCTCCCTTCCTCTCTGAGATCCATAAAAACGCATTTTTAAAGCAAAACCTTCAGCAGCACAGAATTGTGACCCGACGTGGCAGGTGCAGGGCGGCCGGGAGCCACACGGGGCGGGCCCTCCCGGCTGCGGGCTGCGGGCGGGCTGCGTGAAGAAGGTGCCGCCGGCCTCACCCGCGGTCGCGCTGAGTCGTCTGGGTAAAGGCCGGGGTGAGAGAGGACTCAAACACAGAGCCAGGGCTGAGCAGCAGTGGGGGGGGGGGGGGGTGCCAGTGCGGGTCAGGAGCCCGGCCAGGGGGCAGCTACCGCCATCGCTGCCCGTAAGCCCGGCCACGCGGGCCCCTGGCTCAGGCCCGAGCCTCTGGAGGCTCGCATTGCTTTCTGTTCTTTTTAAACGTGTTTACTGAGCTCAGAGCCTGAAGCCCGGGCACGTGCCCTGACCGGGAATCGAACCTGTGACCTCCTGGTTCATAGGTCGATGCTCACCCTCTGAGCCCCACCAGCCGGGCCCTCCAAGTTTCCCAAGTCACCCTCCTATGAGCTACAGAACCACCCAGGGGTGCCCCGAGCGGAGCCTGGCTGTGGGGCCGCCGTGTCTGGGTTGCGGGGGAAACTGACGGAGAGGGCGAGGTTCTTCCGGACAGAGAGCCGCCCGCCTGGCGAGGGCCGCGGGCGAGGCGAGATGCGCCGAGATTTGCTGGCCACGTGACTCCCTCCTTCTCCTCCCTCCCCCCCTCCTCCCCCTCCTCTTCCCCTCTTCTCCCTCCTCCTCCCCCTCTCCCTCCCCCTCTTCTCCCTCTCCCCTCCCCTCTTCTCCCTCCTCCTCCTCCTCCCCCTCCCTCTCCTCCCTCCTCCCCCTCCTCCTCCTCCCCCCTCCTTCTCCTCCTCCTCCTCTTCCCCTCTTCACCCTCCTCCTCCCCCTCTCACTCCCCCTCTTCTCCCTCCTCCTCCTCCTCCCTCCTCCTCCCCTCCTCCCCCTCCTTCTCCTCCCTCCTCCTCTTCCCCTCTTCTCCCTCCTCCTCCCTCCTCCCCCTCCTTCTCCTCCCCCTCCTCTTCCCCTCTTCTCCCTCCCCCTCCCTCTCCCCTCCCCTCTTCTCCCTCCTCCTCCCCCTCTCCCTCCTCCTCCCTCCGCCCCCTCCTTCTCCTCCCCCTCTCACTCCCCCTCTTCTCCCCCTCCCCCTCCCCTCTTCTCCCTCATCCTCCCCCTCTCCCTCCCCCTCTTCTCCCTCCTCCTCCCACTCCCCCTCCCCCCTCCTTCTCCCCCTCCCCCTCCTCCCCCTCCCTCTCCTCCTCCTCCCGCTCTTCCTCGCAGCACGAGATCCCGCCACACGCAGGTGAGTCACGAAGCGATGCTCTGTGTGAGGTAAGTGACGTTGGGGTCTGCCACGAAGGGGATGGAGGTGCTGCTCTGATGTGAGAGCCAACAGCTCCCATTTCATTGGAGAGAGAGAACACGAAACCCGAGCGGGATGAGAGGACAGAGAATGCACCTGGAAACGGCTCCTGTGTCTGTCCCCCGCCCGTCAGGGGGGCCCAAGCCCCCGCCCCCGGCCTCTGGAGGGAGGTGTAACGTGTGCCCTTCTTTCGTTTTCTTAGCAACGGGGCTGTCTGGCCGGGGAATCGAATGCTCGCCCTATTTTTAGCCTGTCACGGTATATCCGTGCCGCAGGCCTGCGGGTTAAAAATAACAGCCAAGGTTAAATGAAGCCGACTTCCCAGCGGCAGGAAGCACCCGAGGCAGGAGCGGGCCGTGGCCGTGAGGACCGAGAGCCAGCGGTGCAGTCCACGGCCTGTGGCCGCTCCCACGCGCCCGGAGCGAGGGCTGCCTCTCCGCGCGCCGGCCTGGCCTTCGGCGTTGGCACAAGGGCTGCCTCAGCGGGCGCTGCACCGTCTCGTCGCTGATCACGGGGCGGGGGGGGACGGGCACTTCTCTGACGGTAAGCTCCTGAGAGATACGCCAGCGAGCAAGGGGCAGGAAGTCACGCTCCCCACACAGTTTTCTTTTAAAAACCGCGCAGTCCCAGGAAAGGAGCCTCTGGAGGGAACGGCCATAATCTCAGGATCTTCCCACCCACCTTCTTTTCATCCCCACACTTGTCTGCCAGCCTCTGGCCACGTGTGCACACGCCCGCGTGTGGCCTTGCTGCCGCCTCCTCGTCATTGTTTATAAGGTATTTTGATGTTTCGCCACACGCTTCAAAATGACCTTCTTTTAAAAGACTGCGTGTGGAGGAGGAACTGAAGTTTTCAGGCCTTCTCTTGTGGTCGGATGTTGTAAATAGGTTTTTGTTGATTTTTAGAGAGAAGAAGGGAGAGGGAGAGAGAAGCATCCATGATGAGAGAGAACCACGGATCGGCAGCCTCCTGCACGCCCCACACTGGGGATCGAGCCCACAACCCGGGCGTGTGCCCTGACCGGGCATCGAACCCTGACCTCCTGGTTCCTAGGTGGATGCTCAGCCCTGGGACGCCCAGGCTGGGTGCGGTTGGCATTTGAGTTAATGCAGCTTTGCTTTGCCAGTAAGAGACCCCCCCGTCGGCGCTTTCTCCCCTGGAAGTATGTCACTTTCTGTGAGGTCACACACGGGGCAGCTCACGGTTCCCGTTCCGTCCCACCTTCACCAGCATGGAGCTTCAGCGCTTTTTATATATTTTGATAACTTGGTGCAAAACATTCCCCGAGAAATGAAATAAAGAATTAAGCAATTCTATTAGTACTAGTGACCTGGTGCACGAAATTCGTGCACATTCAAAGGGGATTAATTAGAGGAAATAATTTAATATTGCTATTTGCCCTTTCTCTATAATAGAAGTTTCAGAGATGAAAGAAAATTAGTAAAATGTATATGAAAACCTTCCTCCTGTCAGAGTCTGGGGCTCACCACAGGACGCAGAGTCAAGTCCCCACCCACACACATGCGCCTCAAAATCGCGTGAGACCCAGACCTGGCCAGCCGCCCTCCCCCCGCCCCCCCCCGCCCGCCGCCCCATTGGGTAGATCCAGACCTGGCCAGTCCCACCTTTGTCAAGCCCTGCCAGGCAGGGGGCGTAGCCTCAGGTCCCCTGGCCTGGTGCCAGGATGGAGGGCGTAGCCTGAAGTCCCCTGTCAAGCCCCATGGGGGCAGGGGAGGGTGTAGCCTCAGGTCCCTGCTGATTGCTCGTTAAGGCTCCTTATGGGAACTTGGCCTCAGCAAGTTGGGTGCAGCCATCTTTGTGACGGAGTGACGGTCAATTAGCATATTCCCTCTTTATTAGCACCTGGGCCCTACCTGCTGCCTGGGGAGCCTGGAGCCTGTCCCCCTGTGTCAACTACGAGTGTTCCCATTGAGTCATTCAGGATCCCCAGGCCCTGATGGAGTCTCTCCCCGTCTCACCATCACCCATGTGCGGAGTTGGTCGTGTCTTCCAGCTCCCGTGCCCGGTGTGGTTTGTAAGGCAGAACACGGGACGGCCTCCATGAATAGAGCCCAACCCCTTCCGTGTTTACAGCACTGTCACCCGTTCGCCACAGAAAAGGTGGCCAAGGCTATGAAGGCAGATCACTCACGCGAGGTCTCGGGGAGGTGGCTACGCCGGGGTTGGAATCCACGGACGTCTCTCCACCGTGTCTGCTTTCTCCACGTGCCCGTCGCCCCCCGCGTGACAGAGTTCACCGCCCCGGCCCCCCCTCCCCCCCTCCCCCCCCCCCCGCCCAAGGGAGCTCTACTGAACCAGCCCTCCAGGCCAGCAGGGGCTGCGGACAGACTCGCGGGCCATGAGCGCGCTTTCCAGCGATGAGCTTGGCAGGTGGGAAGCTTCCCAGTGCCCATCCCAGACGGTGCGATTCCATCAGAAATGAGACTCTGAGCCCTGGCGGGTTTGGCGCAGTGGACAGAGCTTCGGTCTGTGGACCAAAGGGCCCCTGGTTCTATTCTGGTTGAGGGCACAGGCCCGGGATGCGGGCTGGATCCCGGGGGGAGGGGTGTGTGTGCAGGAGGCAGCCGATCCGTGATCCTCTCTCATCATGGATGTTTCTGTCTCTCTCTCCCTCTCCCTTCCTCACTGAAATCCATACAAATATTTTCTTTAAATGCGACTCTGAGGCCCGGGCTCTGTCGGCACTGGGATTCCCGTTTGCTGGCTGATCTCATTCAGATTCCAGAACCACTGGGTCGCGTCCAGAAAGGCGTCCGCCGTGAAAAAGCTGCTGGACAGATGTCAGTGGCCGCTGATCAATTAGGGAGCTTTCCTCCGAGCTGCTCCGCCGCTGAGGGCTTCTCCCGGAGCTCCCTGTGGAGGCGAACGTGTCCTTCCGTTCTCTCTTCCTTGTTGCCGCTTCGTGAGCTCGTGCTTGCTACGGGATTCAAGTGGGGGGGGGGGGGGGCCGAGCGAAGCCAGGCTGTGCTGTGAACACGCGTGTGGTCACGTGATAGCTGATGGGGGGTGAGATCCTGTCCCGGGGCCCAGCGCGCACATGGCCTTCTCTCTTCTGGGTGCTGCAGGGAGTCGACATGTCCGAGTAGTTTGCTAACGTGGTGATGGGAATACATAGACTATTCCACCTGGCCCGGTGGCTCCATGGTTGAGCGTCGACCTAGGAACCAGGAGGTCACAGTTTGATTCCCCGTCAGGGCACAGGCCCGGGGTGTGGGCTCCATCCCCAGTGTGGGGCGTGCAGGAGGCAGTGGATCCATGATTCTCCCTCGTCATTGATGTTTCTCTCTCCCTCTCCCTTCCTCTCTAAATCAATAAAAATATAAATATAAATACACACACACACACACACACACACATATATACACACACACTGAGTGGCCAGATTATTACGATCTCTGAACGCATAATCATCCGGCCACTCCGTGTCTATCCTATAGAATAAAAGGCTAATATGCAAATTGTCCCCTCGACCAGGAGTTCGACCAGCAGACAGGCCAGCCAACCGCCCGTGTCCCCTCCCCCTGGCCAGGCTGGCCAGACCCCACCCATGCACGAATTCATGCACCGGGCCTCATACATATATATTGAGTGGCCAGATTATTACACGTTCAGAGATCATGATAATCTGGCCGCTCAGGGTGTGTGTGTGTGTGTGTGTGTGTACATATGTGTGCATGTACACATATGTGTGCGCGTATATGTGTGGGTGTGTATGTGTGTGTGCATATGTGTGTTTATATGTACATGTGTGTATACATATGTGTATGTGTATATGTGTGCACATGTGCATGTATGTGTGTAGATGTGTGTATATGTATGTGTGTAGATATGTGCGTATGTGTATGTGTGTATGTGTGTGCATGTGTGTATGTGTATATGTGTGAGTGTGTATATGTATATGTGTGTGCATGTGTGTGTGAGTGTGTATATGTATGTGTGTGAGTGTGCGTGCATGTGTTCGTGCGTGTGTATGCATGCGTGTATGTGTATGTATATGTGTGTTTGTGTGTGTAGATATGTGTGTTTATATGTGCGCACATGTGTGTATGTGTGCATGTGTGTGCTTACGCGTGTGTGTGTGAGTGTGTGTGAAAGACAGGAACTCCAGCAAAACCATCCGAGTGGCATTGCTCGTGGCAACAACAGGCCCCGCGGGTGGCAGTCGGGAGGAGGGCCTCTCCGGGGACAGGGGCACGAGGGGTGACTGCCCTTTCCCACGCGTGGGCCTCCTGTCCCTGTGGGTCTCGCCCTCGTGCCATCTGCGGCGGAAACCATGCGCGTGGCACCGCCCAAACCCACTCGTGGGGCCCTCGTGCCGCCTGCAAGAGAGAGAGAGAGAGAGAGAGAGAGAGAGAGAGAGAGGTGGGGGGGGAGCGGTGCGCCCCGCCCCCGCCGCCCGGCAGAGGTGCCGGCAGGAAGCGCCCGGCCCACTTGGTATTCTGGGGACGGAGGCGGCGGCCAGAGTCCTCAGCTGACCCTGCCGGCCGCCGGGGGCTCGGGCGCTTGGCAGGGAGGCCAGGAAGTGGAACAACAAAGTCTCCGCAAAGCCGTCTGCAAGGGAGCCTGGGAACGCAGGGCCCCCCGCCGCCCCGCCCCACGAGGCCCTGGGCCGCACTCCCCGTAAGTGGGCCAGTGGGGGGCACCGAGGGGTCAAGCACCCATCCTGCCCTAGGGCCCCAGCACCCATCCTTCCCTAGGGCCCCAGCACCCATCCTTCCCTAGGGCCCCAGCACCCCGCCTGGGCCGGAGCCGGAACAGGTGCTGGAGCCCAAGGACCAGAGGAGGCGCAGCGGGGAGGCGGAGGCGTGGGGAGGCCTGTGGGTCTGAATGGGGGTGAGGGGCAGGAGGGACAGGGACAGTGAGTGGGACCCACCCTTCCCCCGTCCCAAAGAGGGGGGTCCGCTGTGAGGTCACCCCTGCAGCTGTTCGCGACACAGACTGGGAGCTGCCTGTGAGCGGAAGGGAAAGGCCCCCGGGGCCCGGGAGCCCAGAAAACCCAGGGCGCCTGTGGGAGCTGCAGGCCCCCTCCGGCCCCCGGCCCCCCGCAGCCGCTCCTGGTCGCCATGGCCGGAGGACGCGGAACGGTCAGGAATGTCAGGCCCGCTGCTTCCTGCCCGCGGGCGGCTGCCCAGGGTGGGGGCCATGAGAGCAAGTGTCAGGACATCGCTGTTTCTAGAACATTAGCCTGCACGCAGGCCTGACCCCTCCCGCTCCTCCCGCTGCTGGGAGTGTGTGTGCACATGCGTGTGTGCCTGTGGGGGTGTATGTGTGTGCATGCATGTGTGTGGGAGGATATGTGTGTGTGCATGCATGCCTGAGTGTGCACGTATGTGTGATTAGAATGACCAGTGCCCGCCTCTGGACTCCATCCAGCTCCGCCAGCCCCATCCTGTGGCCTCAGGCACGCGGACTCACACCCCCTTGGGTTTCCCTTCTCTCGTCCTTAGAAAGCGCTCCACCCCTTCATGCGCGCAAGAACCCAGGGAAACCGCCTGGCCGTTAGCGTGTCGGCGGGCAGGCTGAGGGTCTCAGGTTTGATTCCCGGTCAAGGGCACGGACCTTGGTTGCAGGTTCCCCAGACCCGATAGGGGCACATGCGGGAGGCAACCATCTCTCTCTCTCTCTCTCTCTCTCTCTCCCCCCCCCCCCCCGCCCCCCATCCTCCCTCCCTCCGCTCTCTAGAAACCAGGCTGGGATGTAAGCAAAGCCTCGCGGTGACGGGAAGCTGCCTGGCGCTCCTGTGAGAGGGGCCTGGGTACACGTCACTCCCTGGCTGTGACCCGTTCCCTCGCTGGCCCGCATCCTGGGCCGGAGCTGGGAAATCCGCGGTGAGGAACACGGGAGGGCGCAGCCCTGTCCTAAGGAGGAGACAATTGCGTGGGAAAGACAGACGTGCCTCACAAACACACGGATGTGTCGATGCCAGGGCCCTAGGGGCAGGGACAGCGAGCTCCGTGAGCTGGGCGAGAGCACGCACACTGACGGGGGGAGGCGGACCCCGAGCCCAGGGCAGCCCCGACCTGGTCCGGCGCTGGGGAGCCCGGGACTGCCACGAGGACAGACGCAGGCTTATCAGCCAGAACCAGACAGAGGGCCGGGGCTGGGTCCAAACGGCGGACGATGGCAGCAGCCAGTCCCCGGGGCCAGACCGGCCTCAGGAAGGCCCGGGACGGGGCAGGGGCTGGGCGTCCTGGGGAGCAGCAAGGCCGTCAGAACCTGCATCCCGGAGAGGCGGGGTGGCCAGGTCCCAGGAGGACCCTCACTGGAGGGGGGCCCTGAGCCTCCACAGGGTGGGCTGAC
This sequence comes from Corynorhinus townsendii, assembly GCA_026230045.1. Taxonomy (NCBI): domain Eukaryota; kingdom Metazoa; phylum Chordata; class Mammalia; order Chiroptera; family Vespertilionidae; genus Corynorhinus; species Corynorhinus townsendii. The sequence continues at coordinate 168,509,655 of JAPDVU010000007.1, read as the reverse complement.
GAGGGAGCCGTGGGACCACGCCGTGCAGGCATGGCCACAGCCTCTCCTCAGCAGGCCCAGCCTTAGGTCTCCGGTTTGGGCTCTTATCTCTGGCCCCAAGCACAACCCGAGGACTCAAGATGCGCTGGCCCCCAGGCTTCGCGCCTCCGTGTTGTTCAAGGTCAAAACTCTTCAGTCGCCCGGGCAGGGCTGGCCTCCGCTGGGCACCCGCCACACCTTCTCTGGGCCGCTGGAGGGTGGGCCACGGGCTCTGTGGGCAGGGGCATCTCTCGCTGGGGACTGAGGGGTCTTTGGAATCTGGGCTGGGACCACCTTCTGACTGAGGTCAGTGGTGCCAAGCCAGTTGGCAAATGTGCACAGAATGGACGAATGAGTAGGAAAAAGGAAAGAAAGCCCGGCCAGTGTGGCTCAGTGGTGAGCGTCGACCGATGACCCAGGAGGTCAGGGTTCGATTCCCGGTCAGGGCGCAGGCCTGAGTTGCGGGCTCCGTCCCCAGGAGCGGGCGTGCAGGAGGCAGCCGATCCGTGATTCTCTCTCAGCTTTGATGTTTCTCTCTCCCTCTCTCTTCCTCTCTGAGAAAAATCAATAAAATATATTTTTAAAAATAAATTACAAAATGACTCCTTTGGGCCTCGGCGTGCAGGGCATCGAGGAGAGAGACCCGCCCAGGGTGGGCGCTGGCCTGGCCTCTCCGGCCCGTGCCCTCTGTCTCCTCTTCGTTTTCCACCTGAAATGGCGCGGCTCACGCCCGGCTCAGGGGCTGCCGGAGGGGCAGGCGAGGTAACGGCTGGAGCCCCGCGCTGCCGACACAGGAGCAGCTGATCGTCACCGAACGCCAGGCCGCAGGCGGCCAAGCCCCACGGGGATGAGCGGCCGCTCCCAGGCCCACCGGCACCCGGGTGGGCGGAACGGGAGAGGCAACGGGGGGCGGGGGGGAGCTGGAGGGTGGGGAACGGGGGCAGTGGGGTGCAGGACCCCAGAAGAGGAAAAGGGAGGGATGCCGTCACTGGCACGCCTGCTACAGTTTGGTACCGTGTGGGGGTGAGAAGGGGCTCAAGGGGTTTCCAGCACACGGGGCGTCCGCCGCCAGCCACCGCCTGGCGCCTGCCCTCTGGTGCCCACGACGTGAGGACCGGAGACGCGCTCCGTGAAAGACGGAAAACAACGGAGCGTCTGGTCTCCGCGGGCGCACTGGTCTCCGCGGGCCCAAAGGCCGGTGTGGGCGAGGGGCCACGCGTCCGGCCAGCCACGGCTCTCCCGGTCAGGATTTCCCCGGTCCTCCCGGCGCTCTGCCGGGCAGAGAGCAGCGGCCTCGCACCCGTGAGCCTGACGCCTGGCATGCCCCCGCGCCCTCGGGGACGCAGGCACTGGGAGCCGTTTCCCATCAGCGTGCTGGCGCAGCGATGACCTCCCGGGGCCCGTGGCGGGGAGATGCGGGGAGACCACAGGAGCCACTGCTGCTGGGAACCCGCGGGCCCAGGCTCTGCGCCGGGCACTTCGCATTAAAAGCCTCCCTGGATCCTCACCGCCGCCGGGCCGCTCCGGGAAGGGGACGAGCTGGCGCAGGAGCGGTCAGGGTGGCTGGGGACCCCTGCCCGCCGTGGGCCGTGACCAGGCAGCTGCTGGCCTGTCGCCGCCCCTCGCCTTCCTCCCCGGAGACACGGAAGGGACAGCGGTGGGCTCGGTGTGTGGGGAGCTCCCTGGCAGGCACCTAGCAGGCCTGTGAGTGCGGTGGCCCCGGCGTCACCCCCACAGATAAGGATGCTGGGAGCCTGGGGGGCAGGCCTGCGGCCAGGCCTCCGTCAGCCTCCAAAGACAGTGGCCTGAGCAGAGCAGGCCTGACAATGAGCTGTCGAATTTTTAAAAATATATATATATATATAGATTGATTGATTGATTTCACAGAGGAAGGGAGAAGGAGAGAGAGAAACATCAGTGATGAGAGAGAATCACTGACCCGCCCCCCACTGGGAATCAAGCCTGCAAACCGGGCGTGTGCCCCGACTGGGAATCGAACCGTGACCTCCATAGGTCAACGCTCATCCTCTGAGCCATGCCGGCCGGGCTGAGCGCTAGATTTGATGTCCTCCAGACCCAGCTGCTGCCTGGGGACTTGGCTCAGCCTCAGGGCCTGGCCCCAGCAGCCGGGAGACATCGCATTGCTCCCGCAGCCACCGCAGGGCCTCAGAAGCCGCCAGTCAGGGTCCCGCCGGGCCAGCGCCGCCCGTGATCAGCAGCTCCCAGCCGCTTCCTGTCCCCTGTCCCTCCGGGACTCTGCCTCCTCCCTCGGAAATGATATTTGACTTCCTTGATCTGCATAAACAAGAATTGTTCTATTCAAACAGCTGTGATTAACTGGAAGGTGTGCTCCGGACAATGCCCTGGGCTCAGACGGGGCCGAGGAGTGAGCAGAGACACGTATGATCCCTGATGCCGAGGCGTCGAGAGCTTAGCGGGGACGCGGCGGAGGACACGAGAGGCAAGGGGCAGCCAAACAGCCACACACCTGCTGGTGAGGGCGGGCTTCCTGGAGGCGGCGTCATGAGCCGGGCTGGAAGGGAAGGCGCACAGGAAGTGGAACAGGACACAGTGCCACGTTACCTGTCCTGGGGTTCATTTCACGTGTCAACCTGACCGGACGAAGGGATGGCTAGAGAGCTGGCGTGTGCGGGTCCGAGAAGAGATGAGCACCTGAAGGGGTAGACTCTAAAGAAGACGACCCTCACCGGCGGGCGTGGCGCAGGGGCTGAGCGTTGACCTACGAACCAGGAGGTCACGGTTCAATTCCCCGTCAGGGCACAGGCCCGGGCTGTGGGGCGTGCAGTGTGGGGCGTGCAGGAAGGAGGCAGCCGATCCATGATTCTCTCGCATCATGGATGTTTCTCTTTCCCTCTCCCATTCTCTTGGAAATCAATAAAAGTATGTATCTTGAGCAAAGGGTTATGATTTGCCCAATTATGTGTGCCTGAGGTCCGCCCACCGGGAGAGTTTTAAGTGCTAGAGGAAGGGGCATCACACGGACACAGGGCCGAGCCTGCTGTGTGCTGGGGACGACAAAGGAACCGACCTGCGGGTGCAGAGGGTGACCTGGGAGGACCCGAGTCGAGGGGTCTCGCACGCTCTCCAGCCCCAGGGCCAGCAGGTCTGCTGGAGCCATGCCCAGAGCTCAGAGGGCCCAGACCTTCCCCGTGGCCCAGACCCAGAGCCCCGAGGGCAGAGGCTGGGTGGGAGCAGGGAGGCTGCGGCAGCCCCACCTCCTAGGTGCTCAGAGGGGCTGCCTCTGGGGCGGCGCTGGGCCCTCCCTCGTGGGTCCCTCTGCGCTCACCCACCTCCCACCGGAAGGGGCCGGGATTCTAGGCCTGGAGCGATGCTGTCAGGGCTCCGACCCCCCAGGTCCAGGACGTTGGCCCGACGTGAAAGTGGGGCTCCCCAGCACCGGGCATCACGCTGGCAGAGCCCCTGTCCTCCAGGTCACCGACGCCCTCCCACCTGGATGACCTCAGCCATTCCCCCAGGGCCCTGAGTCTGAAGGTGACTCGCACCAGGGCCCAGCCCCAGCCCCAGGCCCAGGCCCAGGCCTCTGGCAAGCTCTGCTGCCTGAGCGACTCTGCTCAGAGCCTGCAAGAACCTCAGGACGCCCCACACCCCCCGCCCCTGCACACACGTAAGCGCCCCCGCCCAGCCTCCCCGCCGCCCACGTGTCACCAGGCGGGTGTGGTGGAGGCCTGCCCCGGCCACACTCTCCCCCAGGCCCGGCCACCAGCCTTGCCCTCCGTCTCACCCCCGTGTTGTCAGTCTCTCCAGGACCCTCCCCGCGCCCAGCCCTCACCCGAGAAAGAAGACGCGCCTTCGCCCCCCATCGCTGTCACCCAGTCTCTCATCCTCGGGCGCCTTTTGCCCGCATGGCAGAGAGCGGCACTTCCTTGGATTCCTTTATTGCGGGCATGTCTCACGTCTGGGCTCCACAGCTCACGGCGCGGGCATCGCACTCCCCGTGTCAGAGCGCGAGGCACAAGCACAGGAGAGGAAGCAGCGCTCTCTGCTTATTCCAGTGGCGGGGGAGGGGTGGGGGGTCGGGGTCCGCACGATGGACGCTGCCTCTGGGACAGCTAACTCTGTCATCGGATAAGTCCAACCTGTTTGAACACACACACACAACACCCTAAAGAGACACGGTAAGAGGGAGCCAACTCAGGGTCAGCGACGTCGCTGAGTCCACCGCAAAGAGCTCTGCACCGCGCTATTAAGACGGGCAGGGCTGCGCGGTGCACAGGCCCCAGGGACAGAGCAAAAACAGGTCCGGCTGATTTACTCCGGGCCACGGCCACGGGGGGGCCATGGCCACAGCCCTGGGGGCCATCACCACGGGGAGCCACAGTCACAGCCCTGGGGGCCACGGTCACAGCCCTGGGGGCCACAGTCCCAGGGAGCCACAGTCACAGCCCTGGGGGCCATCACCACGGGGACCCACAGTCACAGCCCTGGGGGCCACAGTCCCAGGGAGCCACAGTCACAGCTCTGGAGGCCACGGCCACAGCCCTGGGGGCCATCACCACGGGGAGCCACAGTCACAGCCCTGAGGGCCATGGTCACAGGGAGCCACAGTCACAGCCCTGAGGGCCACGCTCACAGGGAGCCACAGTCACAGCCCTGAGGGCCACGGTCACAGGGAGTCACAGTCACAGCCCTGAGGGCCATGGTCACGGGGAGCCACAGTCACAGCCCTGAGAGCCACAGTCACAGCCCTGGGGGCCATCACCACGGGGAGCCACAGTCATAGCCCTGAGGGCCACGGTCACAGGGAGCCACAGTCACAGCCCTGAGGGCCACGGTCACAGGGAGCCACAGTCACAGCCCTGAGGGCCACGCTCACAGGGAGCCACAGTCACAGCCCTGAGGGCCACGCTCACAGGGAGCCACAGTCACAGCCCTGAGGGCCACGCTCACAGGGAGCCACAGTCACAGCCCTGAGGGCCACGGTCACAGGGAGTCACAGTCACAGCCCTGAGGGCCACGCTCACAGGGAGCCACAGTCACAGCCCTGAGGGCCATGGTCATGGGGAGCCACGGTCACAGCCCTGGGGGCCACGGTCACAGGGAGCCACAGTCACAGCCCTGAGGGCCATGGTCATGGGGAGCCACGGTCACAGCCCTGGGGGCCACGGTCACAGCCCTGGGGGCCACAGCCACGGGGAGCCACGGCGGGCCCTGAAGACAGGCTCTAAGCGCTGATGAGTCAGAGTGCTCACATCCAGTCACACAATGAGCCGGCGTCCGTCCCTCCACAGGTAACACGGACGCAGTGACGCCCACTCTGCAGGGCTCTGGCGAGGATCCATTAGAGGGCCGGTCCCGTGAGCAGTCAAGGCTCAGTGTCACGGTCAGGGGGAAAACTGCGGCGTTGCTGGCCCTGAACGTGTGGCAAGTCTGAGCGTGAAGGCAACACGCACCCGGTGAAGTAACACACAGGCATGCAGAGGCTCAAAAAGGCTGGAACAAGAGCTCACGGCAGCCCCAGCCGGCGTGCGCCAGCCCCGGGAAGCCGGCCGCCCTGGGCACGCGCCGGTGGGCGTGCAGGTGAGGCCATGCCCCGCGGCACCGAGAGGGATGAGTCACACGAGCACGTGGGCGAGTCGAGGATCATCATGCCGAGTGGAGACGCCTGACTCGAAAGCTCTCCCGCTGTCCGAGTCCATCACCTCAAGTCCTGGCGCTCAAAGAGGAAGAGATCCTACGGGGGAAAAGGTCAAGGAGTGACGGCTCTTAGAGACGGGTCAGGGATCGGCCGGGAAGGGTCACGAGAGAACTCTCTGGAGTGACGGGAATGTTCTCCCTCGTGACACGAACTTCCACATGCACGTGTCACAATTCAGCAGAGCTACACGTAAGATCCGTGCATGTTATTGTGTGGAAAAGTACACAGACCCGCATGTTATTGTGTGAAAAAGTACACGTAAGATCCGTGCATGTTATTGTGTGGAAAAGTACACGTAAGATCCATGCATGTTATTGTATGGAAAAGTACACAGACCCGCATGTTATTGTGTGAAAAAGTACACGTAAGATCCGTGCATGTTATTGTGTGGAAAAGTACACGTAAGATCCGTGCATGTTATTGTGTGGAAAAGTACACGTAAGATCCATGCATGTTATTGTATGGAAAAGTACACAGACCCGCATGTTATTGTGTGAAAAAGTACACATAAGATCCATGCATGTTATTGTATGGAAAAGTACACGTAAGATCCGTGCATGTTATTGTGTGAAAAAGTACACGTAAGATCCGTGCATTTTATTGGGTGAAAAAGTACACGTAAGATCCGTGCATGTTATTGTGTGGAAAAGTACACGTAAGATCCATGCATGTTATTGTATGGAAAAGTACACGTAAGATCCGTGCATGTTATTGTGTGAAAAAGTACACGTAAGATCCGTGCATTTTATTGGGTGAAAAAGTACACGGATCCGCATGTTATTGTGTGGAAAAGTACACGTAAGATCCGTGCATGTTATTGCGTGAAAAAGTACACGTAAGATCCGTGCATTTTATTGTGTGAAAAAGTACACGTAAGATCCATGCATGTTATTGTGTGAAAAAGTACACGTAAGATCCGTGCATGTTATTGTGTGGAAAAGTACACATAAGATCCGTGCATGTTATTGTGTGGAAAAGTACATGTAAGATCCGTGCATGTTATTGTGTGAAAAAGTACACGGACCCGCATGTTATTGTGTGGAAAAGTACACGTAAGATCCGTGCATGTTATTGTGTGGAAAAGTACACGTAAGATCTGTGCATGTTATTGTGTAGAAAAGTACACGTAAGATCCGTGCATGTTATTGTGTGGAAAAGTACACGGACCCGCATGTTATTGTGTGGAAAAGTACACGTAAGATCCGTGCATGTTATTGTGTGGAAAAGTACACGTAAGATCTGTGCATGTTATTGTGTGGAAAAGTACATGTAAGATCTGTGCATGTTATTGTGTGGAAAAGTACACGTAAGATCTGTGCATGTTATTGTGTAGAAAAGTACACGTAAGATCCGTGCATGTTATTGTGTGGAAAAGTACACGGACCCGCATGTTATTGTGTGGAAAAGTACACGTAAGATCTGTGCATGTTATTGTGTGGAAAAGTACATGTAAGATCCATGCATGTTATTGTGTGGAAAAGTACACGGACCCGCATGTCATTGTGTGGAAAAGCCACCTCCAAAGGGAACACTGCACACATTCTCCCTAAGGATGCATGTGCGGCAGCCAGAGGGACGTGTGCCTGCGTCTGCCACTTACTTTGAAATATACAAAGCGGGAGACCAGCCGGCCGGCGTGGAGCATCGACCTATGACCCAGGAGGTCACAGTTGGCTCCCTCTTACCGTGTCTCTTTAGGGTGTTGTGTGTGTGTGTTCAAACAGGTCGGTCTTATCCGATGACAGAGTTAGCTGTCCCAGAGGCAGCGTCCATCGTGCGGACCCCGCCCCCCCCCCCCCCCACACACACACACACGCACACTGGAATAAGCAGAGAGCGCTGCTTCCTCTCCTGTGCTCGCGCTTCACGCTCTGACACGGGGAGTGCGATGCCCGCGCCGTAAGCTGTGGAGCCCAGACGTGAGACATGCCTGCAATGGCTGAGGTCATCCAGGTGGGAGGGCATCCGTGACCTGGAGGACAGGGGCTCTGCCAGCTGGGGAGCCCCACCTTCACGTCGGGCCAACGTGAAGGGCACGGGCCCGGGTTGCGGGCTCCATCCCCAGGAGAGGGCGTGCCGGAGGCAGCCGATCCGTGATTCTCTCTCATCATGGATGCTCCCATCTCTCTCTCCCTTCCTCTCTGACGTCAATAAGAACACCGTAAACTTCTTTTAAGTTCCGTTTAGCACTCTGGGCAATGGTGAAAGCCGGGGACACCCACCAACACCCATTCACAGGGAACGGCCAAGGGCATGACAGCACCTTCCCCCGGAACCCAGGAACTTACTAAAAGGGCGACTATCCGTCCAGTGCCCCGTTCCCGCCTGAACGCCACCCGGAGAAACGAGCAGAGCAGCTGCTGGAACCCCAGCAAGCGCGCCGTCACGGGTGAACACGGTACGAGGTGCTCACGCGTTTCCAGCAAACGTGTACTCGGCTCCCCCCGCACCGGGGCCCGGGGTGGAGGTGGAGGTGGAGGTGGAGATGGAGAAGGGTCGGCTCCAGCCCCCTGGGTGGCCGTCCTGGGACGGGGACGGGGACACCGTGAGGATGGACAACAGGGGCCTGGAGGGGCCATTTCCCAGGCTCGCGGGTGACATTTTGGGACACACGGCGGTGACATGAATGGAGGTCGGTTTCCTGCCTTAGGCACTTGGCCCGCGACATCGCGCGTCATCGTCACAGTCGCCCGGGAGCAAGGCGTTGTTTTGCTCATTTTGCCAACAGGGAGACGGAGACTCGGATCACGTGACCGGCAGGCGGGACCGGCGTGCCTTACGAGAGATGGTTTTCCTTTGAGAGCAAACAGCCTTCTTTCAGGCCTCAGCTTTCCACTAAACCTGTTTTGCATCGATCTGATCGTCCACTGAAAACGTGTTATCCCCAGGCCACGGAGAACGGCTATCTCGTGGCAGAAGGCGTGGCCCTGTGCGTTCTGGGGCCCGGGGAAATGGGATGCTTGCGGTCCGGACAGAGGGTGGATTTTAATGCATCCATCTCTCTTCCCGTTTTAATCCCACAGCTCACAGACACCAGCGGCCGTGGCCTCCAGGAGGACGCGGGCTCAACCTGACCTCCTGGGCCACCCGTATTCATCGGAGACCAGGCGCAGGAGGACAGGGGGACGTCCTGGGACGCTCCGCTCGGCACCTCCGCGCTGCGCGTCTGCAGCCGCCTTCCTCGGTGGCCCTCCCTGCCTGGGCAGCCGCTGTCCTGGCCCTGGAAGAAGGTGCCCGGGCGAGGAGCAGGGGCCAGAGAGTCCGAGAGTGGGCGGGGGCCCCCAGGGACTGGACACAACCCCAGTGGGCACTCTAGCTGCGTGCTGAGGGGCACGTACAGCTGCAAACTGCTGGTCCAGGGCCTGGCCCCCTCCTCTCCAGCCTGTGACCCCCACACGTGAAGGTGGAGGAAGAGGAAGGACGTGGACAGTCGCTTGGGGGCTGTGACCAGGCCCGGGAGGGACACGAGTCGCCTCTCCTGCCTCCTGTTGGCCAGGACGCCGTGGATGGCCCGGGTCTGACTGCAGAAAGGCTGGTCCATTTGTGCTCAGAAGAAGAAAAAGGGAGTTGGCGCCTCTGGCTGCCCCCCCCGCCCCTGCCCGGCCGTGGGAGCCACTGACTGTCAACGTGACCGGCCCCCATGCCCCACACCTGACCCCCGACCTCAGGTTGGTTCTGCTTTTTTTTTCTTTTCCCCACAGCCCTTATTTCCATTTATTTTTCAAATTTAAATCTTTATTGTTGACAGACTTACATATGGCCCCTTTGCCCACTGAATCCCTCCAGCCTGGCCCTGCCTCCCGCCCCGGCCTGCATCCCCCCGTCGCCCGTGTCCGGGGGTTGTGCATGCACGCATACCAGGCACGGCCCTTATGTGAGATGCCACAGGCGTCTGCTTAGCGTGTTACTGTCGGACCTGCCCACAAGTATCACAGGCTCCTCCGCCAGGTCAGGGATTTGGTCTGCGTCGTCCGGAAGCTGGGAGAGCGCCGCGTGTGCGGAAGAGAGACCTCCGGGTGCTTACGGAGCACTGGCACGCTCCCCACGCCGTCTCTCCCCCGCTCCGTCCTCCAGCCATCGCCCGCCTGCCAGCAGCTCATCCGTCCACCACAGTCCAGCCGCGGGCCTCCTCCTTCAGGAAGCCCCCTGGGATTCCCCTGCCCTCCTGCAGGGCGGACGACAGTCACAGGGCATGTCAGATTCCACCGTGCACGCATCCCACACTCCACAGGTGTGAGCCTGGGTGTGCGCCCTGTGCAGCAGTGAGCTCCAGGGGGACCTGGCCAGCTAAGCCTGCATGGTGTCAGATGAATGAAGAATGAGTGAATGAATGAGCGAACGAACGAACGAATGAATACCTGGGTGGCCAACCTGCCGTGCACAATTTGGAGAGTCTTTACAATGCACGAAACTTGAATGTGGACCGGGGGAGGGGGCGGGGGCGGGGGGGGAGGCGGCACTGTTAAGTTTGTTAGGTGCGATGAGAGCATGAGAGTGAGGGAATCACAGGTCCATGTGTCAGTTGGAAATACACCCTGAATCACGTGCGAGTGACCGGAGAAGACGCCTGCGATTTGCCTTAAAGTGAAATGAAAATAAAGTGTGGGACAAGGTGGGCGACCAAAGGACTCAGGTGCGTGCCTGTAAGCCGACCCGGAGGACACAGACAAGAGGGGGTGCGGGCCTGCGTGGGGGAGGGAGGGTCATGGGGGGGACAAGGGCGCAGAGGTGACACCTTAGTCCACAAAGACGTTTAAAAAAAGATGAGCGGGTGCCGCGGCCCGTGGCAGGGGGCGGTGAGGACGCCCACGGGCCTCGCTCTGCTCTCGCTGCCTCCGCGCGCTGGGAAGTCCCCAGGTAGCGATGCGAAGCAGACGGAGCCGGGAGGCCCTGGGTCCCCTGCCGGCTCCCCAGGGCGGCCCGCCCCGGCCCCTCCCTGCAGCGCGGCTCGCCCTTCTGGCTCCCACCGAAAGCCACCCGCGCCAGCATGAAACTGGAAGGCCAGCCCACGCGTGTCCCATTTCCCAGCCGCCCCGCCCGCGAGGAATGAGGACAGCTGGGTCCTGCCCAGGGAGGACACTGTCCCGAGCAGCGGGGCTGGCCAGGGCCTTACAACGCTCAGCGCGGCTCCCGGAGAAACGAGCCCAGGGCCAGGGACTCTGCCCGGGGACAGCGGGGGGCAGAGCGGCACCAGGACAAGCCACGCTGGAGGCCACGTGTGGGTCCCGGGAGCCGGCCTCTTCCTGCCCCCCTCCCCCGCGCCCCCCGGGGCTCCCATCGCTTTGTGAAGCATGTCTGTCTTCTGAATCTTGAAAACACTTCCCCGCCTCCACCCACCAGCCCCGCGCGCACTGGTTAGGGTGCTGGTCGGCAAACCGCGGCTCGCGAGCCGCATGCGGCTCTTGGGCCCCTTGAGTGTGGCTCTTCCACAAAACGCCACGTGCGGGTAAGTCGGTGTCCGGCCTGGGCAAGTCTCTTTTGAAGAAGTGGCGTTACAAGAAGCGGGGGGTGTCAGTCGCATGTGGCTCGCGAGCCGCGGTTTGCCGACCCCTGGGTTAGGTGGATAAAATGCGAAACGATGGACGTGGCCCAGACCGGCCACGAAACTGATGAGGTCATCGAGGGGGACGAATGCGCAGCCCCTGGGAGGTGTGGGAGCTCGCGGCGCTGGTGGGAGGACGGCCATCTGGCCTCGCTGCCCCAGGGGGGTTCAGGTCAGGAGTCAGAGCCGCTAACGGGCAGCGCCCACGCACTGGTACACACATGTGTGTACACGTGTGTGCGCACCAGGGTGTGCATATATATGCATACGTATCACACACGCACGCCCCTGTATACTTATACATACCATATATGCACATATATAGACATGCCTGTGTATGTTTGTATTGCTATGTACGTGTATATATATCTTACATATTTTAGATGAACACACTGGTTTTTGTCTGTATATTTACCTATCAATACACAAACACCAGTCTATGTGCATGTGTGGGTATATATGCATACCAGTGTAATGTGTTGTGTTTATGCCTGCATATATGTCTATTGATGTGTGTGTATCTATTTGCTAGTATGTATGGGGTACATGATTGCTGGTGTGTGCTTATGTATGTGTTCACATGTGCATACACACATGCACGCACACACGCAGAATGCTGTTAGGTGGACCGCGCATCCTCGAGGCCCAGTCCCCGCCCCTCCCTTTCGCCCACGCTCAGTCCCTAGAAAATTCAGGTGCAGCTGAGGAGGCAGAGCTGACTCAGCAGCGCCACCTCCTGGTCACCATGGCGTCCCTGGCAGAACGGGATTGGCCACCAGCAGAAGGGGACACAGGCCACCGAGGGGGGACCCCAGGGAGAGGAGGCCCTGACCCCAGAGGTGGACTAAAAGACCTAGCCCCTCGGGGAGTCGGGGAGTCTGGGCAGGAGGAGGGCTGAGCCCAGAGGCACAGGAAGTCTAGGACCCTGGGAGGCCTGAGGAGGCCAGCAGGGACCACAGTGCCCAGCACCGGCCTTGAGCTTCTGCGACTTGGGGGGGGGGTGCGGGGGGGGGGGGGCCCAGTCTCACTCAGCCCCGCATCTGGCCCCGTGGCCAGCCCATGGAGCTGGACGGCAGCCGGGGTGAGGGAGGTTTCCTGGCCGGTGAAGGGGGGCTGAGAGGTGACCTGGGAGGGGGGTGCCAGGGGCTGCCAGGAATGGGGGTGCAGGAGCGTGAGCTGGCCCCGAGGACCGGAGAGGAGGGGAGTTTTACAAGAATCAAGCCAGGGAGCCGGAGCTTGGGGTGTGGAATGCGCCTCCCAGGGCGGCTGAGTGGAGGGCGCGGGGGGGGGGGGGGGCGCGACCACAGCGGCCAGAGCCCCGGCTCCTCTGGCTCCCACAGCAGGAGCCCCGCAGCCGCCCACGGGTGCTCAGCCACGCGCTCCGCCTCACCGGCCACGCACTCCCACCCCCCAGCTCTGCTGCCCGCCCCCCCCCCCGTCCTGTCCCACCTCACACGCACCTGCTTTCTCCTCGGCCTCGGGACCTCCCCAGGTGAGCCCCTCCCGCCTGAGACGCCCCGTCCGCACGGACACAGCCTGTGTCCTTTCGGGGAGCAGGGAGTCCCCCGGCCTTCCGTCCGCCTCCCCTCCGCCGCCGGCCGCTGGAGCCATGCCCCGGGAGACAGGGCATCGCCGCCTACCTGGCCGGGTTGCCGTGTGGGGTAGGGACCGCAACGCTGAATGCGTGGTGCAAAGATGTCTTCCAGGCGCCGGGCCTCCGGTGTCGGCCCCAGCATTCCCTGGGAATCGCTTCATCAAACCAGGTGCCGGCCACCCGCTCCCGGCGGTCCGATCGAGCTCACCTGTGCAGGGCCAGGGACCTGCTGGCCTCTGCAGCTCACGCTCAGGCCGGACCAAACGACCCGCAGTTTCCCAGAGCACCGTCGTCTTCTTCCCACCGTGCCTCCGCACACACGTCGCCCATCCGGGCTGCCCTTCCCCTTGTCTGGTTGGAAAACTCCTACGCAGCCTTCAAAACCCGGCTGAAATGTCTCATGTGGGAACCCTTCCCCACCCCCCTGTCCCCGGACTCCCTTCTTTGTCTGTCCACTTGTTATTACATCGGCAAGAAGTGTGATTACTTCCGTGAGGAGAGAGAATCATGGATCCGCTGCCTCCTGCACGCCCCTTACTGGGGATCAAGCCCGCAACCAGGGCTGTGCCCTGAACGGGAATGGAACCGTGACCTCCTGGTTCACAGGTCAACGCTCATCCACTGACACCACTAAATACTTTTCCTTTAGTGACTCTCTGATGATCTTTATAGTTCGCAGAGAGCGTGTCTTTATAACACAACGGTGCCGGGGACAACCTATTGGCCCGTTTTCTGTTTGCAGGGAACGAGCCGAGCCTCAGGCAGCTCGAGCAGCTTGCTCGGGTCCCACCGCTGACCAGGGCGGAGCCAGAACTCACAGCCCAGGTGTCTCCAGCTCCGTCACGATGGTCTTGGCTCCGCCTCGAGGCCTTGAGGGTGTCAGGGGTCCTATCGCATCACATCAGCCAGTGTAGCTCCCGATACACAGCCAGTGGGGAGCCACACGGTGGTGCAGGTCTTCCTCTGCGCTGGGGCAGGCGGAGCAGGGGTGTCTGAGGCTGGAGGCCCCAGCCTGGGAGGTGGCTGGAGGAGACCGCTGCGTTGCTCCAAAAGAAGGCATTAGCCTTCCTGGGTGCAATGCTCGTGCTCACCAGCAGATGGTGCTGCTGCGCCACTCGGGGACCGTCTCTGCCCACAGGGGGCCTTTGGGGTGTTTCCCTTGCCCGCGAGTCTGAGGCTGTGGTCTTCGGCATCTGTAAAATTCAGAGTTCAGGGATGAAGGGACTCAGCGTGCTGTGCTCTCTTGTTGCAAAAAAAAAAAAAAAAGTGCCAAACGTGTAGCGTTTAACCTCGAACAACTGAGCTGCCCCCGCGTGCAGCAGGCCCTGTGCGGGGCCCAGTGAGACCCCAGGGCCTGGCCGCAGGGGCCGGCTAGGAGGGGTCAATGGGGGAGGGGGAGGGGACATCTGTAACACTTTCAACAACGAAGGTAATTTTTTTGAAAAAAAACACCTGATTGTTCCTTTCGCTTGTCCCAAATCAGGAGAGAAAATCCTACTGTAAGTGACCAACTTGGGGTGTGTTTCACCCACTAGAGCTGTGCTGACGTGGGGTGCAGGGACCAGGGGTCCCCTCCTGAGGCCGCTCCCCAAGGCTGGGAGAGAAGGCGGGGGGGCGGGGGGCTGTCTCCACGGAATCGCCGTCCCGAAGGCCCGGCTGAGCACAGCGGGCGTCTGGTGGCCAGCAGTGCAGCAGCTTCAACTCGCTTTAGTACCAGGCCAAGTCCCACTGGCCAGTACGGGGTTCTGTTCCCCGCCGTGATCGGAACCCCGAGCAAGGCAGCATAAAGGTGGCGTCTGCTTCACAGGAGGCAGAGCATGGGTGACAGTCGGTGTGGAGATCTCTCACCAGAGTGGCGGGGCCCCAGCTGCTCCCTTTTCAACTGGAACCCAAGACACAGTGTGATGAAGGCAGATGATTCAACAGAGCCCCTCCCCCCTTCCCCCTCCCCCCCTCCCCCCAGCAGCATGGCAGGGCGCAGGGCCGGCCTGGGGTGAAGTGCTGTCCACGGGTGCTCCTGGACGTGGGGCCGAAGCTCTGCCCCTTGTTGGGCTAGGGCCCCTGCCAGGGCTCAGGGAAGCCGGGCTCTGCGGGTGCGTGAGCGCTGCCGCCTCCACGGGCAGAGGCCTGTCCCCTCCTGCTGGGACGCGGTCCCTTTACGACTCCATCGGCGGCACTAACTGTGCTTTAATGAATGAGCTTCGCCAGCAAGTCATCCATTAGGGAAACATTGCATGTGAGCGGCCTTCCCAGGGGGCCTGGCTCCAGCCGCTTCCCGGGGGGCAGAGAGCGGAAGCAGCCGGCTCCCGGGGTCCATGCCCTCGGAGTTTCCAGAAGACCCACACCGAGCAGGCGTGGTCCCCCCGCCGCCGTGCCTCGGCCGCGCTCACTGAGCCCAGAATCGGCCTGGGCTTGGCCAGCAGGCGAAGCGTGTCCGTGGTCACGGACTCACAGCCCAGGTGGACAGACAGGCAGACACTGAACGTGCAGAGCGGGGAGTGGGAAGGTGGAGGCAAGGCCAAGGGGCCGAGGGAGCAAAGAACAACCACCACCACGGGGTGAAGGGAGGAGGGGCCCAGGAGCCCCCTGAGGAGGCACCCCAAGAGGGGCGTCTGCTCCCCGACAGGCTGGTCTGAGGCGCGGAGGTGAGGGTCCCGGCCCGTGGCGTGTGAATCGTGGCCTCCGGGACACGCAGGCCGGCCCTCCCTGCTCTTGTCCTGCCCCGTGTCTGTCCGGTGTCTCCTCCCGGGGAGAACTCGGGCTGAGTCCATGCGCTGGAGAGCTGCCCCCAAGAAGCGACTCTTGAGCTCCTAACGAAACCCCGAGCCCGGCCGGCACGGCTCAGCGGCTGAGCATCGACCTCTGAACCAGGAGGTCACGGTTCCATTCCCGGTCAGGGCCCAGGCCCAGGTGGTGGGCTCCATCCCCAGTGTGGGGCGTGCAGGAGGCAGCCGGTCCATGCTTCTCTCATCATGGATGTTTCCATCTCTTCCTCTCCCTTCCTCTCTGAGATCCATCTATATAACAAGAGCCTAAGCGACTGTTATGGCAGAACGACCGGTCGCTATGATGCGCACTGACCACCAGGGGGCAGATGCTCAAGGCAGGAGCTGCTCCCGGTGGTCAGTGCGCTCCCGCAAGGGAAGCGCGGCTCAGCCAGAAGCCTCCGCAGCAGCGCTAAGGAGCAACGAGCAGGCGGGCGGTAAGGAGGGAGGGGCCCCCAGACGGTGAGGGGGTGTCCGACTGCTGGCTTAGGCCTGATCCCCACAGGCAGTGGGCCTATGCCAGCAGGCAGGCATCCTCCGAGGGGTCCCGGACTGTGAGAGGGCGCAGGTCGGGCTGAGGGACCCCCTCCCACAGTGCACGAATTTTGTGCACCGGGTCTCTAGTAGAAATATATTTTAAAAAGGAAGGAAGGAAGGAAGACTGCAACAAGTCCGTCTAGGAGCACGCGGGCCTCCAGGCGGAGCCAGAGGAGGGGGCTCAGTGGCTCCCAGCAGCCCTGCCCCAGGGCTATCCCCTTCGGCGTGCGATGATTTCCACACGTCCAGGCGCCCGCCGTTCCCGTTGGGGACCCCGTGTGGAGAGCGAGCTGCGGCGGGCCCCTCCGAGGCCGTGTTGGGATTTCAAAACACCACGTGAGCTCACGGGGTTGACTGCTTCCCCCACGGCGGCTGCAGACTGAAGGTCCTTTGTTCCTGGCCCGTGACTCATGAGTGGCCTTTAGGAGAGCACGGAACAGCCGTGTTCTGATGGGGAAATACATAAAGAATGCGGCGCATTTTCCCCAACAGCCCTCAGGCCGTCTAATTCAGGCCAACGGGGGCGACCCCGCCAAAGCGCGAGGGCTGACCTTCCCCGCGAGGGCCGGCCCGTGGGCGCGGGACACGCTGACGGTGCGGGAAAGGCAGGCCGGCTTTCCCAGGCTGCTAGCCCTCCCATCGGAAAAGAGGTTTCCTGTTCTAGAATGTGCTTCACCCCGTGCCACGGCTTCCCGCAGCAGTGCGTGACGCCATCGTGAGAAGGCGGCGTGCGTTCGCAGAGTGCCTGCTGCGCGCTGGGCCCGGGCTGCCTGCAGGCACTCCTTCCTTTCTCACGCTTTCCTCCTGAAGGGCGGAGGCACAGAGAGGGTCGTCACCTGCCCAAGGTCACACAGCCCGGGAACGGCACAGCTGGGGTGCAGGCCCGGTGCCCGGCGGCAGGGCCTGGGCTCTGAGTGGTGGTCGTGGAAGCCGGCTCTCCCCTTCCCCTTCCCCCAGCCCCCCTCCCCCGTGGGCTCCAGGCCCTGCTGTCCTGCTCTGCACCTTCAGGGCGACCCCCTCCCACCCCCGGCCCCTGTTACAGGAGCAGCCCTTGCAGTGGCCCATTAGCATGAGTGGAAACCACAGTGCTTGCAGATTGAAAATCCTAATTCGAGCCCGGCCGGCAGGACTCCGTGGTGCGGCATTGACCTATGAACCAGGGTTTGATTCCCGGTCGGGCCACAGGCCCGGGTTGCAGGCTCGATCCCCAGTGGGGGGCGTGCAGGAGGCAGCCGGTCCGTGATTCCCTCTCATCACTGATGTTTCTCTCTCCCTCCCTCCCTCTCCCGTCTTCTCTGACATCAGTAAACGTATTTTTTAAAAACTGGTGAACGGTGGGAGAGCATTTAACAGCTGTGTGGCTGTAAGGATCAGCTCTCGGATGAGAACCTCGCCTTCATCCCGGGAGACGTCTAAGGACAAAGACGGTGCGTGTTGGGCCTGAAGGACGGGAACGGCGACTTCAGGTCCGCAGTGCGCGTGTGCCGGTGCGGAAGCTGAACCCGCGTGCCCCAAGGCAGGGCCTGTCCCTCAGGACAGAGGGGCCTGGGCTCAGGCGGCTCCAACCTCATCATCTCAGCGAGCAGAAGGCAATTACGCGGCCCCAGAAACCGCTTCCCTGGACGGTAGACAGGAGCCATTAGCACGTCCTTGGCAAAGACCTTGGAGGCTCCGAGGCTGCCTCCCGGCTGGGCTGTCCCACAGCAGGGCCCGACCTGCCCTCCCCAGGGCCCAGGGCCAGGACCAGCCTGCTCACCACCACCCCCCCACAACGGAGCATCCCAAGGTCACACAAGCCCCCCACCCCCAATGGAATGGAGCATCCCAAGGTCACACAAGCCCCCCACCCCCCATGGAATGGAGCATCCCAAGGTCATACAAGCCCCCCCCATGGAATGGAGCGTCCCAAGGTCACACAAGCCCCCCCACACACACGGAATGGAGCATCCCAAGGTCACACAAGCCCCAAGGGCTCTGCCAGAGCCCAGGAAGCCCCTCTGAGCCCTGCCCACTCCGCTCTCCCTGTGACTTGCTAAGGAAGCTGAGCCCAGGACAGACCAGCTACAGCCAGGAACTTGCCCAGCTGGCAAAGCCAAAGGGGCCACATATGGGTGCTGGGCACCAGCTGGGAGTGTCTCTGCTGGTACCTTCTCCGCCGGCCCCTGGGGACAGCCAGCCAGGCCCCTGGACTTACCCACCCTTTTAGTTCATTCAGGAAAGAGCCATTTGAATTTTTAAAATATATTTTTATTGACTTCAGAGAGGAAGGGAGAGGGAGAGAGAAAGAAACATCCGTGATGAGAGAGAATCACGGACCGGCGGCCTCCTGCACGCTGCACACTGGGGATCGAGCCCACGATGCGGGCCTGTGCCCCGACCTGGGAATCGAACCGTGACCTCCTGGTTCCTAGGTCGGTGCTCAGCCCCTGAGCAGCGCCGGCCGGGCTGGGAGGTGCTTCGGAGAGCGCAGTAAGTGTGAATTGCAGAGACCCAACCCACAGGCGTAAACGCACTGGGCCCTGAGCCGGCACCCGTGACGGGATGGCCACCACTTAGAAGCAGTCGCATCCCTGGTTTCCTGTCCACCACGTTCGTGCCTGAGGACGGCTGCTGGCTTCCAAGAGCCCGGGAAGCTACAGCCCAGCCCAGCTCTCCGGTTCAGCGTCTGGGACGAGGCGGACGAGCCCGAACGCCCGGCGCGGGGTGGCGAGCTCTGCCACGAGGTCACGGTGCACCCCCGCCCACCCCCGCCCGGGGGGATGGCGTCTCTGTCGCAAGAACCGCCGTGATGACGGACACGCTGTGAGCGCCCAGGCTCGTGGGAAGCCGGCCATCTGCCTTCCGGGCGGCTGCCAGGGGAGACGCGTCACATTTTATTCCCCAGGAAGATACAATCCGACACCGCCCCGGCTCCCGGATGCGGGCCTGCTCACCCGACGCCCCTGCCCCGTGCGCGCCTGGGCAGCGGCCTCTGAAACCGCCGGCCTGGTTCCCAGCCCCGTCCCCACGCCAC
Source organism: Corynorhinus townsendii (assembly GCA_026230045.1). Lineage (NCBI taxonomy): Eukaryota > Metazoa > Chordata > Mammalia > Chiroptera > Vespertilionidae > Corynorhinus > Corynorhinus townsendii. The sequence continues at coordinate 168,490,509 of JAPDVU010000007.1, read as the reverse complement.
GTCCTCCCGGAAGCCACCGCCCACCTGGCGTCACTCCGAGAGGGTCTCTCCTGCCTCGCACCCGGAAACCCGTGGGCAGCCCCTGGCGGCTGCTGGTCCTGCTCTCATGTCCCCGCACGGTTTGTGTCCCCGAGAGGAGATGGAGTCCCTGGCGGGAGGGGCCCAGGCCAGAAGCCCCGTTCCACCGCGTCCTACCCGTGCACCGGGCTTCGCCTTCCCAGTCTGGGCAGCGGAATGACCATGCCCGCAGCAGGGCTTGGCGAGGGCATCCCCCGGGGCCCGGACGTGGCAAACTGCTCGGCCCGGAATAAGACGCTCCGCCCGCAGGCTGGGTGCTGAATGCGGATTTCCGTCTCCCCAGCGGGGCTGCCTTGTAACCTCAGCAGAGGCGTTTGCCAGAGCCCACGGTGGTGCGGACGGTGCAAACCAAGACGCCGCCGGTTTCCAGAAAATCCAGCCGGCTCTTCGCTCAACTCGTGCAAAGCGCAGCTGCTGAGCTGCCCACGCAGGACGTGCAAGTGACCGGCCAGCCACGCCGCCCGCTTCCTCCCCAAAGCCCACCCCGTGGAGCTGACCGCGGCCACACCGAGCCCTCGGGAGGGTGCAAAGGCCCTGACTCCTCCAGGCACCGGCAGCTGCGCCGCACCCCCCGCCCCGAAAGCCTAATCACCGTGCAGCCTGATGGTGAGGGAGAGGGAGGGCCCCAGCTCCAGGCTGCACGCCTGCCCTGAGCTCCGTGCGGCCCAGGTTACACGTAGGCTTCCTGGCCAGCCTCGGCCCCAGCCCGGTATGGCGTCAGGGCTCCCACCATCACGGGGCCGGGAGGCTGCTGCAGAGTTCTTTTTTCTCTTTTTAATATATTTGTATCAATTTCAGAGAGGGCGGCAGAGAGATAGAAACACCCATGATGAGAGAGAATCATGAATGGGCCGCCTCCTGCACGCCCCCCGCTGGGGATGGAGCCCGAAACCCGGGCCTGTGCCCTGACCGGGAATCGAACCCCGACCTCCTGGTTCCTAGGCCGCCGCTCAGCCCCTGAGCCCTGCCGCCGGGCGCCTTGGGAACGGTTTTGCTCTCAGACCCTCCGGGTGTGAGTGGTTCCCCCGGACCCTGAGAGAACCTCCGCGGGAGGGCCCCTCACTTCTCCCCTCTCTCACCTCCAGGGTCTGCCCCGGCCCACGCGCCCGCGGAAAGGAGCCCCAAAGCCTCGGTTGGAAGTGTCTCCGCTCGACGCCGGGTACAGCCAGCCGTCAGCTTGCTCTGCCGACCCCTCGGCCCTCCCGGAACCCTGAGCCCCCGGCCCGCAGGGGGCTCCCAGATGGGCTTTGTGAGGGTCTCTGGAAATTCTTACAATGGCACAAGACACAGCAGTGCCTTCACGGGAACCGGAAGGGCGGACGGGAGGAGGGCCAGCCCTGGTCATCCCCCCCAGCCCCGCGGGTGCGCAGCCACCACAGCACGGCGGGGACAGACTGGTGGCGGGGTGACCAGGGGCCGGGGGACAAGCGAGGTCGGTGCTGGGCGTGAGGACAGCAGGAGGGGCTCCCAGGGAAGGGAAGATGCACTCAGAGCAGGGTTGGGAGGCGGTCATTTCCTCCAAGGTCATGAGAAGGTCACCCCCAGCAAGAGGTTGGAAGGAAGGCCAGAGGCCCAGGAGGCAGCCCCGCTATGCAGCCGGAAGCCGCCTCGCTGAGGGCACTGGGGGTTTCTGTGCAGCCGCCATTCCTCCTCCGCTGAGCTCCCGGAGCCCCGCACAGCACCTGGCACACAGCGCCCCCTCCGGGGACACCAAAGGGCTTTGAATCTCCCCTTTGCATGCGTGGACTGAGGGCCTCCCGGCTCTGCCATGGCCATGGCCAGCTCCCGAGCAGCAATATTTGCTTCTGGTCTTTCTTCGAAGCCAGGGAGCTGCTGCTTAGACGGGGCAGGGACCACCCGTCCGCCCTTACATCTCAGCGGCTACGCCCAGGCGCCCGCACTCGCCGGGCTCTGCCCACGGCACACAGGCCCTGCCTTCCAGGGACGAGCTGGCCACCGCTCTTGGACGCGGGTTAACGGCCACACGGCCTGGCACAGACCCCTGCTGCCGAGTGTGGACACCCCCCCCCGCCCCCGGGAGGGAGTGAGGTCACCTCTCCTCCTCCAGCCCAGCAACCTGCTCCGTCCCCGCTGGAGCCGTCAGCCTGCGGGCGCCCAGACTGAGCCGCCCGACAGCTCCGGTGAGCAGCTCCAGGGACCAAAACCGTCGGGCAGGAAATGTCAGAAAGCTGAGGGCATGCGACAGCGGGTAGGGGAGGCTGGGGGAAGGTCAATGGGGAAAAAAAAAGAGATATATGTACTAATATATGTACTATCTTAAACAATAAAAAAAATTTTTTTAATTAAAAATTAAATGAAACTAGTAAGATTTAAAAAAGAAGAAATGTCAGAAAGCAGCACAGGGGTGTGGGTGTGGGTGTGGGTGGGTCCTCCCCTCCCCTCCCCTCCCCTCCCCTCCTTCCCCTCCCTCTCCCCTCCCCTTTCCTCCCCTCCCCTGGCATGAATAATGGGAAGGAATATGTTTTTCTTCTAAGTTTTCACTCCATTTGGGGAACCTGCTTCCTGAGAGGCATTGACAAGGCCTTCTGTGACCATTAAACAAATAAACAAATAAACAAATAAACAAAGGGCACAAGGAAAGATTTCTCCATGATAGACACACCAGGTTTTCAGGAGTGGGACGTGACATGTATGACTCATAACATCTTTACTGACGCACTACTATGTGCCGGTATGTTACCTCAATAATCTCCAGGGGTTTTTGTTTTGGTTTTTAAATATGTCTTTATTGTTAGTTTTGGTTGTTGTTGTTTTTTTTTCAGAGAGAGAGAAACACGGACGAGAGAGGAATATCATTGGCTGCCTCCTACGTGCGCTCCACGGGGGTTCGAACCCGCAACCCGGGGCATGTGCCCTGAGCGTCATCTCCAGTTCCTAGAACAGCCCTGCCAGAGACGTGGCCACGCCGCTCCCCAGGCTCCCGTCTTTCCGCCGGACATGCTCCCAGGGCATCTGCCCCAGTAACGGCGGGAAGGTTGCAAAGCCAGGATGTGAACGCTGGGCTCGAGACCCTGAAAGTCACTCTTTTTACGTCTTTAACGCTTTTACAACACTAATTCGTGTTTTGTTCTGGCAACAGCGCTACCGAAGTGTAATCCACATACTATCCCGCTCGACGGTTTAATCATCCACACGCCATCTGAGTCAGCCATCCAAGACGTGCACGTGAATGCTGGTTTGTTTTTAGCACCTGTGGTTCACAGAGGGGAGCCCCCGTCCCCGCGCTCAGTCTTAGGACGTCACCCCAAACAGGAGCCCCGTGCCCTTTCCTGCTGCAGCCCCTTTCCCCTCCTCCCCTCCCCGGCCCTCAGCCACCAGCAATCGGCTTCTGTCTTGGTGGATCTGCGTGTTCTGTAGCGACGGACTCACACACGTGGCCTTGGGCCTGGCATCTTCCACTTAGCGCGGTATTTTCAAGGTTCACCGGTGCGGTGGCGCCAGTCAACACTATTCCTTCTGGCCGAGTAACAGGGCTGTTTTATGGATTGAGTTCTGCACCCCACGCCCCCGCCCCCAAATTCATATGTTGAAATCCTAACCCCTAAGTCTCAGAAGGTGACTTCACTTGGAAATAGGACCATTCCAGGCTCACTCCATCGCTCACCAGGCCCCGCAGAGCCGGCTGAGGCCCCGAGAAGTGGAGGCCAGGAGATGAGAGAGAGGTGCTCCGCGAACTCTCAGGAGAGGCTCCCGGGGCGGGGAGGTGTGGGGTTGGCCCTGCAAGGTGACCCAGGCTTGTGGGATGGGCAAGAAGAAGGGCGCCAGGCGGGGGGTCTTGCGAGGCGGAGTACGCGATGTGGTTTGTGAACGAGGAGCAGGAGGAGCGCGGGTGCTGGAGAAGGGCTGGGGCGGAGGGGCTGCACGGGCTGAGCCGGGAGGACCTGGGGCCTGGTGCGACTTGTCCTCTCCAACTCGGAGATGGAGGCAGAGCGCGGCCTCCAGCTCCCTTGGCGCAAAGGGCTCTGTGCGGGGGATGGGAACCCGCGCGTCAGAATGGAGTCCAGGGACAATTCCAAATGTGTCCGGGGTGTGGGCCGGTCAGGGTCACAGCCACCCAGCCCGGCCACCGCGGATGACAAAAAGGAACGAAGGGGTGTGGCTGTGAGCCGGGGAAACCGTACGGCACTCACGTTGCAGCCTCATGTCATTCTCCTGGGTCACAGATCACTTCTTTCCGTTTTGTTCAGCCATGAAGAACACGCCAGAGTCCTTCTCAGTGGAAAACGAGGCGTCTTGGGCCTCCGGGTCACAAGGTCGCTGACCCTGGGCCGGAGCGAGGCAGAGAAGCAGCCGTGAAGGCAGCTGGGGAGAGCCGGGACAGAGGCGGCCGGGGGGAGCCGGGACAGAGGCGGCCTGGCTGGGGAGGGTCCTCCTCCTGAGGCTGGGGGTCCTCAGCGCAGGGTTGAGGGGTCCGGCGAGGCAGAGTGAATGCGATGCCGCCAAGCAGGGCTCCTACAAACCCCAAGGACGGGTGGAGTCCGGGGGGAAGAGGGGGCCGGACTCCAGAACATAAATGATCGCCAGCGCCGCTCACAAGCTTTGGCCACACCTGTTTACACGGCGTGCTACTGAAACCACTTGGCTGCCTTTTCACGGAAACGGACCCACCCTCTGCCTGCACTTTCTGTGTTGTCCTGGGCACTTGCAAAGAACAAATGGCACTTTCTGAATTAGCCTCAGATTGTTCTGAACCCACGTTGCCTTTGCGGGCATAGTCCAACGTCTGGAGGTCTGGCTCTACCCGGGCTTATCGCGGGAGCGTGACTCAGAGCTTGGAGGGTGAGAGAGTAGACGTTTTTGAGCGTGCTTCCTCCTAGTCGACGTAGCCGTGCATCCCAGCTGCACCTCACAAAATAGCCTTGCAAGATAGAGCCCTGTCAGCTTTCCGAAGAACAGGATGACCCTGTACATAACATGGGCACCAATAACATGACCCTGACATTACTTAAGAAAAACGGTTTTGTGTTAAATTGCTTGCTCTGCAAAAACAAGATGTGGTAAATGCTTCAAAGCAGTCCTGCACAAAGGGTGGGGGCTGCTCTCTGGACTCCCTGCGTGGAGAAAGGCAGAGCAGTTGCCGGCTGGCTGATAAAGGCTCCCTAAATTGTAGTTTGGTCTGGACTCCAGTGGCCGTTCACTGGCGTTCGCTCCACCACAGGAGGTCTCCGCCCTGCCTCTGGGAGGGTAGGTGGGTTACACTCAGCAGGGGGAGATAAATGTTTAACCACCTGCTCCCTGAAAACCTGTGTGGACAAACATACATTTATTTCACGTTAACTTCATTCTATACAGGATGTACAGCAGCCCGTTTATAATCACAAATTATACCTATTTGTTTTTTTATTTCAGAGAGAAAGGGAGAGGGTGGGAGAGATAGAAACATCAATGATGAGAGAGCATCATTGATTGGCTGCCCCCTGTGCTCCTCCTATGGGGGATCGAGACTGAAACCCAGGCAGGTGCCCTTGACCGGAGTCAAACCTGGGACCCTTCAGTCCACAGGCCAATGCGCTAGCCACTGAGCCAAACCCGCGAGGGCTATGGACTCTTCTTTATTGAAATTCCATACAGCTAATTGCCTTCCCCAGGGCGTTTCTCGTTGATTTTTGCTGAGCTCTTGGTATTCATAGTCAATTGGTGTTTGCATTTCAACCACGATTTGACAAAATAAAAGTATGAATAAACGCCTGATTACAATCCAATTCATCAGAGAAGTGGCTCCCGTCATTGACAAATGAGTGTCGTTCCAACATGAATGTTGGGTGATGTTTTGTTTACGTTAATGGGCAAGATAAAGATGAAGTTGTAAAGATGGATGCTGGCAGGGCATTCATCTGTCAGTGACACGAGCCACCTCTCTGCTGAATCACACGAGTCTGCAAATAGCGGGAGGAGAGCACCTCGAATAGCTTCAGTTCACAATGGGAAGGCTATAGGCATGACCCAGGCAGTCTCATCCGCATTAACATTTTCTCTGTCCTTTAGCTTTAGACAATCCACACAACAATAAAATAAACAAAACCAAAAAGTTGAGCACTTGCCAATTTCTGTGGTGTAAATACTTCCGACACGGACAATTTCAAGCTCCCAGGACGTCCAGTGGGGAAGAGATGTGCGTAGCACATTATTACGGTAGCATTTCCAGCCGACGGGGACACTGGATGGATTGCAAAGCCCCCTGACAACCTAACAGTCAGTGTTCTGGCATCAGCTCCAGCTGGCTCCAGCACGCTGCACGTTACACCTCCCTTTTCTAGAACGCCGCGCGTCGCCTGCAGAATTTGCTTTGCTAAAACAAACAAAAGTAAAGGAACAGACCTCCAGTAGCTTATTGTGACGTTAGCTATAGATCAATCAGTTTGTCATCTAAATCTATCAGCTTTTAAAAAAAACTGGAGGCCCATTGCAGGAAGATTCCTGCAAGAATAGAGCTTCCTCAGGCCGGAGTGAGGCAGAGAAGGGAGTGAAGCCCGCTGCCTCGTTCCCTCCCATCTCCGCTGCCTCACTCCCTCCTCCACAGCTTCGCTCCCTTCTGCAGCCTCCCTTCTGCAGCGTTTGGCTTCTTTTACCTGCATATGCAAATTAACCGCCCTCTTTGTTGGGTTAATTTGCATGCTTGCTCTGATTGGCTGGTGGGTGTTGTGGAGGGACAGTCGATTTGCATGTTTCTCTTTGATTAGTGTAGATGACAACATTCTCCCATAGTAAGTAGCTGTTGTGAGAATTAGCTTTAAATGTCACCTAAAACATCCTCATTGTCAAGTGCCCCGGCCCACTGGTTATATTCTCAGAAGTAACAGTGCCCTTGTGCCCAAAGGAACGCACACGGTGGACCAGGAATCGCGGATGCCAGGGCCGGAAGGAGCCTTTGAAATGAGCTGGGCCACGGTCTTTCGTTGGCGTCCAGAGAGGTTAGCTTACTTATCCAAAGTCACAGATACGCGCAAGGCCCCAGCTCTCATTTGTAAGATGGCTGCTGCTGTATTAACCACCCCTCCCCCCCCCCCCCCCCCCGCGCCGCCCCCCTCCCCCCCGCAAAGTGCCACGGGGAGGGCACTCTGGCAAATGTTCTCAAACTGCTTTCACTTTGGGGATGAGTGAGTCCCTCCAGCAAGTCTGTTTTGGGGGAGAGTACCGGTAAGCCGTGGAAAAGAAACTTGCGGTTATACTTACCTGCTGGCCTCCGGAGGGTTGTCCCGTTGTTGGTTTTTATGGGTTTTGTTTTGTTTTTCTATCTCATTACACTGTTCCCCGCCGTTCTCCCCAGGCACAGAGTTTCAGTTGCCAAGAGTAATCATTGACAACCGAACAGCAAGTAGACTGGGCGAGTCCGGGGTGAAGCCAGCCAACCCTCAAGCACGTGTCAGAGATAAGAACGTATTTCTCACACTTTGATCTGAGAGCCGGAAGCTCAGGTTCTTGAGGAGCGCAGGGGGCAGAGAATGCCTTTGGAAAATGGGCTGTCGGCCAATCTCCGGGTGCCCCTGAAAAGCTCATTTTTGAGAGGAGATTTTTTCTCCCTTCTCCCCTGGAGGTGACCAGTCTGAAACACCATGCTTCTTCCTTTCATTTTTTTTTTTCTTAAAAAATAATACAAGTCCACAGCCTCGTATCTAAAACCTTCGGAACCAGATGTGTGTGGAATTCAGAATGTTTTCAGATTTTTAAGTAGGTCATACATACTAGATAATCTGGCATCACCCCACCATGGGGTCTGGGGCAAGACTCCATCATCAAGCACATTCATATTTTGTAGCAAGACATAAATATTCATAAGAAGTTGGGTAAACAAGGCTATAAATAGCCTCACGACAGTTCATTTCAGGTCAAGTTTACCACTGCAGGAGTTAAATTTTAAGCTTTAGATGATTAAGGCGGGTGAGACTGTAATATTCTGGATAAGGGTGTTAGGTATGGGCCTGTCACGGCATTATCAGCAGTGTCCTTTCTAGGCATTAAAAAGTGTGTGTTCTGTGTGTGTAATGATTTCTTGATCCATATTTAACTTTATTATTATTTCTTGGAAACTACTTATTCGCATTATATATATATACACATATACATATACATATATATATTAGTAGCCCCGCGCACGAACGCGTGCGCCAGTAGCTTGCCAGTAGCTCACTGCCCCGCCCTCCTGTAGCTCCCTCCGCCCCCACCCCACATAGCTTGGTGCCCTGCCCCCTCCTGTAGCTCTCCACCGCCTGCTTATAGCTCGCTGCCCCACCCCCCTGCTGATCTGTGATCCAGTCGTTACACAGCCAGCTGTTACGCTTCATGGTGTAATGGCCATTTGCATATTACATCTTTATTATAAGGGTTTTAAAATATATTCTTAAGGATTTCCGAGAGGAAGGGAGAGGGAGAGGGGGATAGAAACATCAATGATGAGAATCACTGGTGGGCTGCCTCCTGCCCGCCCCCTACTGGGGATCGAGCCCACAACCCCCGCATGTACCCTGACGGAGAATCAAATCGTGACCTCCTGGGTCATAGATTGACGCTGAACCACTGAGCACCCGGGCCGGGCTATTCGCATGATATTAACATCAGAGACACATTAGCCGTGTTTTGCCCTGATCTTGCTTTATTTCGGCTTTTGCCCTGGGCGGGGTCTTCCGAGACCTCAGGGATGACGGGAGGAACGAACTGCTTCAGTGTCTCCCCAGCTGTCGTCTGCCCCTCCGATGCAAAGGGCCTGGTCATGACTGCCTCCCCACCAGCTACGCTTCCACGTGTAAGACGCCGTGCGGCTTCACCACCTTATTTTTGCGGCTACTAACCGGAGGGCCCTTTAGCACCTGGGAAGTTATAGTAAACCAGAGGGGAAAAAAAGGAGAACAGGAGTTGCACATAAAGACAGCACAGGAGAAAACGCCCAGGCTCACTTTGTCCTGGGAGAGGTCTCGATCAGTCTGGCTAATGCTGAGAAAAACAGTACTGTCCCTTCTTAAATCCTCAAAGCCTGACAGATACCAGCCCTCCATGAAACGGGACTTGGAAAAACCAGCCGGGATGTGCGGCCAAGTCAGTGAGCAACAGCGAGCAACCTGCAGCTGCAAAACCATCGGGGCAGGACCCGAGTCCGCCCGGAGCAGGAGGGGATGTAGTCATGTCAACAGCATGCACAGGTTTGCATTGTAGCAAGTTGCAAAGAGAGGGAACCACAGGACTTGGAAAAAATCAGCAGGAAGGACACTGAAGCGGGGAGGGGGGAAGGGGAGAGGACGGACAGAACTACACGTAGAGGGAGGACACAAGGAGAAATGCGACAGGCTTCTTTAAAACGGTGACCTCCTGCCTAGTGCGGTGATAAAAGCTACCGGCTAACACAGCGGGTGCGGAGAGCGAACCTTCCCGGGCAGGGCTGGGACAATACCAGGGCCCACGCATAATGTCTGACCCAAGCTGCCACCTCGTACAGCGAATTCTTCCACGGGAGCTTAGAAAAGGGTGTTTGGCCGGCCCACGGGCCTGCGGCCGCGGCCGCGGCCACGGCTCGGTCCGTCCCGTGGAATTTCCAGCGTCTCTCACACTTCCTCCTTTGCGGAGGCACAAAAGGTTTCTGTCACGTTTCTCTTGGCTGTCTGGCTGGCAGCTACGGGGGCCAGGCCGCGGCCCGGTGTGCAGTGATAGGGTGTGATTTTCTTTGGTCAGTGTCTTCGGAGCGTCTGGAGTTTTAGAAATAACTAGGAGAGCTGTCATCGGAAGACCTGCAGGGGATGAGATTTGCCCGCTGTGGCTGCACATGCTCTCCGAAATGGTAGGAGAAAGCTCGGTGAATCAGGTGCCTTACAGGGGTGGGTCCCGGCCCAGGACCCTAAAACCGAGTGACCAGATAACCAAGAACGCCCTCTACTTGCATGAGCTTAGGAACACGACTGGGACGTTTGCTAGGGCCTCGGATGTGTCGGGGGACGTGGGTTTGAATCCCCTCTGGGCCACTCACCGGGCGCTCTCGGGGCCCGGTCTTCTCTATGGAACCAGTTCCCAGCCCCTCACTGCGTCCCCAGGCCACGAGGACCCGGAGTGTACACTGAGCAGAACGCACTCGTCTCTGGTCGCTTCTTGCCACTGTTACAGAATCACAGCCAGACGGTGGGCGAGCAGGAGGCCCGGGTCACGCGAAGTGCGCGCCCCGGGCGGAGGCACCGTCCGGTAGGGGGCGAGCGCCTCACACTTTCTCCCTCGCGGGACGGGCGAGGCGGGCCTGGCGGCTGGTGCGGGGTGGGGGGGAGGGGGGCAGAGAGGCTCCAGGCCGGGTGGGTTGGGTAGGGCCGAGGAGGTGGCTGGGGCTGGGCCTGGCCCGGTGGCCGAGCGCATCCTGCGCGCGCCCTCGCGGAGCCGGAGGGGGGGGGGGCGGCGCCTGGGACCTGCCCGCCCGGTGGGCTCCGTCCGCTGCCGCCCCGGCCCCGCGGGGCGCGTCGTCGAACCCCAGCCTGCGGCGCGGGGTCCGAACGCCGAGACAATGCGGTGCGCGGCGCGGGGCGAGCGGTCGGCGGGCCGGGCGCGCGCCCCCGGCTTCCTGCTGGCCCGGCTCCCCGGCGGCGGCGGCGAGCGCGCGGATTGGCCGCCCGGCCCTCGGCACCGCCCCGCCCCGCGCCCCGCCGGCCGCCGCCCCCGGCCCGGGCCCGCCCCTCTCCGTCGGACGCGCTCGGGGCCCGCGGCTGGGTGGCGGGCACTTCCCGCCGGCTCTGCGCGTCCGCCCGGGGACTTGCTCGGCAGCGCAGGCGGCGGCGGCGGAGCGCTCGGTGCGGCGGGCGGACCGGCCGGGCCCGAGCTGCGCGGGGCTGCGCGCGCCGCCCCTGCTCCCGCCGCCCGGGCCCGCGGCCGGCCCTCCTGCGCCCTGCGGCTGCCCCTGCGGCTGCTCCGGGGGCTCCGGCGGCCCGCGCCCCGGCGCTTCCCTTTGTCCGCGGACCGGGCGGGCGGCGAGGGCGGCGAAGGCAGCGTCCGAGAGGCCGAAGGAGTGAGCCCGCGCGGCGGCTGAGCGGCGACTGCCCGGCTACCGGCCGCGCGCGCCGCGGCGATGCCGGACCAGATCTCCGTGTCGGAATTCGTGGCCGAGACCCATGAGGACTACAAGGCGCCCACGGCCTCGAGCTTCACCACGCGCACGGCGCAGTGCCGCAACACGGTGGCCGCCATCGAGGAGGTGAGCGCGCGCGGGCGGGGGCTCGGGCCGCAGGTAGCGCCGCGCCCTGCCCGCCGGCCCCTGCCCCCGCCGTCCCCTCCCGCATCCCGGGAAAAGTTTCTTTTCCTTCCCATCCGGACGCGGCCGGGCTCCCCACGCCCGAAACAGAAGCCCTTTGTTCCGTGGAGGTGGCTCGGAGGCCATGGCTGATGGCCACCTTGGGCCTTTTTTAAGGACCCCCGCCCAGCCCCCACTTCCCTCGCGGGGCTCCGGCCCCCGGTTCCCCCGCCCCGCCCCACTTTGGCCCGAAGGCCGGGTGGGCGGTGAGCGGGGCCGGGTCCTGGCTCGCCTGCCCTCCCCGCGCGCTCTCCTCCCGACTTGTTCGGGGGACCACCCCCCCCTCCGGCAGCCTGTCCCGCGGGGCAGGTGTGCGCTGCGAGCCCCTCTTGCCCGCCTCTGTCCGGGGGAGCTGGCTGCCCGGGAAAGGTGTGCACGCCTTCGCCAGAAAGGCCCGAGGGGACCCCGCGCGGCGCCGGGGGAGAGGAGTGCGGGGCGCTGCGTGGAGGCCGGGCTTCTGATCCAAAGGCCTTGGATCGCCGCCCCCAGTTACCTGCGTCTCACCTGCCGCCGCCCTCCCCGCCGGCCTGCACAGGCCTGGTTTGGTTAAGGTGCCAAGTCATCGCGCCGAGCGCTCGCTAGCCAGCCCTCCACATCCTGCGGGGAGGACGCCGAGGCATGACCCGGCTCAGGCTGACAAAGCCGCGGGCGGTGTGGGGAGGGCCGGGTCGGGAGTGCAGGGCCGCCGCCGGCTGGTTCGGGGCAGCTTCTTACCTCTCTGCCCTCAGGTCCCTGACGTCTCCTAAGGGACTAGTCCTGTGTCCTTCCCAGGCCGCCATGCGGGTCCGAGACCCTGGGGGGTCAAGTGCCCAGCACACTTGCTTGGCTCCCGATGGGGAGCCGGCTTACCAGCCAGACGTGCGCCCCTGATTAAGTTTCTCTTGGCCGGAACGTCAAGTTACAGCCCTAAAATGGAGGGTACTGTAGGTGTTTTCGATTCTAACATTTAGGAGATGACTGGGCCCGAGGGAGGGAGGGGAGGTCACCCGAGAGCTTTAAGTTAGGCGATGGCATTCATTTCTTTGGTCCCTTGAACAAAGCGTTTGCTGTTAGGAATTGCTTGGGGGGGTGGGGGGTGGAAATCCAGAATGTTTCTCTTAATGGATCTTTTTTTTTTTTCCTTTGGAGACACAGTCAGTAACAGGCTAAGTCAAAAGTAACAGATTCAGCACTCTGACTGTTTTAAGTGCAGCGAGGGCGTCCTCCCAGCCTCCCCCCTCCCCCTTTTTCTGCAGAGGAGACCTGCTTGCAAACCTTCTTTAATCACAGTGAGTTCTGCGGTCCCACCTCACGTCATTCTGCTTGTATCAGGGAGGCTTAAAAAGAATGCCTTCAGATGCGGCCCAAGGGAGGGCCTGGAAAAGTCTCCACCCTCCTCCCCCTCTCCCTTCTCCCCCCCCCCCAAGTGCTGGGCAAGAGAAACATGTTCATCGTGTTTTGAAAATAACACCGTTAATAATGTTAATGGAATGATTGCAACCAAAAAGGAAGCGGGCTATTTCTTCAGGGAAGGGCGCGTTTTGCCCGGGGCCTTTAGAAAGGCCTGACGGGGTTGCCAGTTGTGTTTCTTTTCCCCGCTGCAGTGCGGCAGCTACGTATTATTATCATCATCATCACCGGTGCCAGATGTGGGAAAGCTGGGCAGGAGGAATGGCTCTGGAAATGGGCACAGCCTCTCTCTCTGGTTCACGTTCGTCTCCAGCGTGTCATTCCAAAGGGCTGTTCGCATGCTGCTCAGGAGCCTGCCGGGGAGCTTGGGGACTGAGCAGCTGAGAGGGACGGGGTTCGGTCATTTCATTAACCGGCAAGCTTGCTCCGCGTTGCCCTCGGAGCCCAAGAGTCGGTTAAGGTCTCAAAGACGAGAAGGTTGAACGCATCGCAGGGCTGTCCGACGTGAAGCAGATGCGGTCTGCACCCTGGGACCTGGGACGGTGGCCCGTGTGAGGGACCTGGGACGGACGGTGGCCCGTGTGAGATTTGCAAGGGGTCAGCCTCCTGAGAGGAATCACTGTGGACGCGTTTAAATAACGCCCTTTCCGGGGTGTTTACCAAATCCTGGCCCATTTATGGTTTTATTACCCGGTGATGCCCACACACTTTGGTTTTTAACCCGAATCTCCGTTTGCTGCTGAAGAGAGGCAGGAGAACGGGTATGTGGCAGGAAGTTACTGGTTTAGCAGACATACGTGAAGCCGTGGCGGCCCTCAGTCCTGCGGTCCAACAAGTGAGTCCTGAGTGAGGAAACTAATTTGGAACGGATTAACCTTTGTGGCCCCGGCATCTCCGCGGGCCGGGCCTGCAGAAGCTGGGTGTGCAGCCGAAATGTGCTTTTTTAGTTCTTCATGCGCACCTGCAGCTGGGCTCTGAGGAGCTGCGGGTCTTCCCCCTCCCCCTGCTATGGCTTTCACGTCCGCTGCATGTACGCCTCACCCCTGCTCTCTGCGCCAGGAAACCAGCCCAGCCAGGTCCCTCCGCTCCGGGTTACAGAGCTGGCGAGCTGGAATTTGGACTGGGCTCCATGCTGCTTCCTGTTCCCGTGCGAGGCCGGGTTCTCTGAATGACTGCTTTGTCAGCTAGACCCGGGTTCAAGTTCAGAGTCCACCCCTCGCCAGGTGTGTGGACTCAGGGGAGCTACCCAAGGTTCCGCATTTTCTTCCACTCTCCGGCCTGGGAAACAGGAGGCCGCGGTGAGGGTTGAAGGAGCAAACACACGGCGCGGTGCCGGGCACCGGCATGATGCGTGCTAACCGCTTAGCAGGTCGTGGTGAAGCCGCAGAACCCGGGGAGGACCGCGGGCCCCCGAATGAGATTTGCATGAGGGCGGGGAGGAAGGTGGGAGGCGTGAATGGCTGAGTGAGTGAGTGAACGAAAAGCGACGCTATTAAACCCATGTTTTGGCTTGTTTTTATTAAACCCATGTTTATTTTTTTTATCGTCGTTAAACCCGTGTTTATTTATTTATTTTTAAGCAGCTCTCTTGGCAACAGGTCACCACACAACTGTGTTTTACATTTGTCACTTGGTCACTTTCTCTGGGTGAAATCATCATTTCGCACAATTTTAGTGTGACGTCCGGTGCTGCCCTGTGGAATACGCCCTGTGTTTTTGGAAATAGCGGGAAGTGATGGCATAAATCTGTAAGGCCAGGTCCCCCCCCCCCCCCCTCTTTTTTTGGGCGGTGCGAGTTATTTCTGTCTGTTTCTTTGAGTCTCTGGGAACTCTGAAATGGTCTCAAACTAGGGAAAAGTTGTACCCTACTTAGAAATCCCGTGTGTATGGTGAAACTCCCCGTCAGAGCATCCTGCATCCTGCCTTGCCTGTTTGGCTCCGGGGCATACGTAGTTTTAAACATAAATTGGACGCTGACGTGGAAGATGTAAATTTTAATCTCCTTCCTTGGGGCCATCTTTCTCTGCTCTGTTGTCCTTGGTTACCTTGGAGACCTCAGTGCTGTCACTGCCCAGGGTTCTAACTGCAGGGGTGGGGTGAGCTTCTGGGGTGCTTGTCTGCCCTGCCCCCAAGGGGCCTTGCTGTCCTCCCCAGCGGTCAGGGTGGGAACCTGGCCTCTGGGCTTTTCAGGCAAGAACGCGATGCTGGTTCAGCCAGTGCGGCTCAGTGGTTGTGTCGACCTACGAACCAGAAGGTCATGGGTTCGATTCCCGGTCAGGCACATGCCCAGGTTTCAGACTTGATCCCCAGTGGTGGGCGTGCAGGAGGCAGCGGATCCATGATTCTCTCTCATCACTGATGTTTCTCTCTCTCTCTCCCTCTCCCTTCCTCTCTGAAATAAAAAAATACATTTATTTTTTTTAAAAAAAAGAGTGTGATTCTGAATCCCAGCCCTTTGTGACTTGTCTGACAAACAGACGCTGACTCTGTCGGCCGGAGGACACCACCCTCTTGCCCATGCGTTTGTGCGTTTGGAAGTGAGTTTCTGTGGGCAGACGGGCCCCCTAGGGTGCTGTCCGTGTTCTGAAATCTGGACTTCCGTGTTCCGGAATGTTTGGGTCACTCCAGGAAGAAGAGATCTTCTCTCAGTGGGCCCTCCGCCCCCATCCCACCCATTTAATTCTTCTCCCTTTTCGTGAGGAGCAGTGAGACGTATCAGTGCTGCTCCTGGTGAGTTCCTGGGGACTCCCTGAGCCCCGCTGAGCGAGGGGCGGGGATGGGCACGCCCCGGGAGTGAGTCCTCGCGGGAGGAGCCTGCGGCTCAGTGGGAGGGACACGCGTCCTACTCACAAGCCAGGGCCATCAGCCAGGGCCCGGCGGCCTGAGGGTCCAGCCACGCCCCGGGAGGGAGCGGCCAGGCGCCCGGGGCCGGGGTCAGGAGGCCTGTGTGGCGGCGTGTGGTTGGCATGTGAAGTCAAGGGAGTGGCCACATGCTTTAGTCACGAAGGGCCCTCCCTGCCGCAGGTCAATATCGGTCCCTCCCGACGCGGCGGCCAGCTGGTCTTCTGCTTGGATTTTCCCGGCCACCCACTCCGCAGAGGGCTGCTCGGGGCGGGAGCTGGGGGCGGCCCCTGATTCTCCTCCTGCACCCACATTCCTAGGCCCCCGAGCCTGGCTTCATGGAGCCCAAGCATGGCGAGCCCGCCCTGCCCCGCGTGGCCCTGGGATGCACACGGAGTTCCTCAGCGGCACTGGCCACGTTCAAGTGCTCAGTAGCGCCGGCGCCGGCGTGGCTCAGTGGGTAGAGCGCCGGCCTGCGCCCACGGAAGGGTCCCAGGTTCCGTTCTGGTCAAGGGCACGCACCTCGGCTGCGGGCTCGATCCCGGGCCCTGGTCTGGTCAGGGCCCACGTGGGAGGCAACCAACCTTTCCGTGTTTGTCTCCCATCCATGCTTCTCTCTCTGCCTCTCCCCCTCCCTCCCACTCTCTCTGAACATCCATGGGAAAATGGCCTCAGGTGAGGATCAGCATGTGCTGGCCGCGTGCCTGTCGGGTAGTGCAGGTCCCGGGCACCCGTCCCCACAGGGCGCCGTGCACGGTGCTCAGACCTGGCCGTTCACAGCAGGGCCCACTCCCCGCGAGCCTGTGCGACATCAGCCTCTCACCTCAGGCCTCTGAGTCAGAGCCCGTCGTCCCGTCACGTCCAAGTCCGTCCTGTGCGCCTGAAAGTGGGAGAAGCCTGTTCTGGGCCGGGAGCCTGGCTGCGCGGCCCCCCTGGGGCGCCGGCCGCACCCTGAGATGCTGGCTTCACCGCTTTGGATGGGGCCTGAGCCTTTTTTTTTTGACACCAAGAATTTAGGACTTTTCATTTGTCCCAAAGTTGTTGAAGCAAAATCTTGATGAAGCATTCTGCTCTCCTCCACCCCCCCCCCCCACACACACACACACAGGAACCTGATTGGTGGGGGAGTGACTTTGTACCCGGGAGGGAACAATGTAAATGCACAACTTGCAGGTGAGGGTTCACTGTGTCCCTCGTCGCTTTACAAAGTGTATGTGGACCTCGCCGATCTGGTTCTGTGGGTAGAGTGTCAGCGTGTGAACTGAAGGGTCCCAGGTTTGATTCCCAGGGGGGGCACGTGCCTGGATCCCCAGTGTGGGGTGCGCAGGAAGCAGCCGATCAGTGATTCTCATCACGGATGTTTCTCTCTCCCGCACCCCTCCTCTCTGAAATCAACAAAAATATGTTAAAGTTTAAAAAAAAAAAACCCGTTCATATGGCTATCCAGTCGCAATCAGCAGGGACCCCCCCCCCCCCCCCCGGCCATGCTCTCACAGTGTGGGTCGGGGAGAACAGCCTGCAGGGCGTGCGAGTTCTGGGGGACCAGTGGTCTGCTGTGACCCGGGAGGCTGCGCACTGGAACCCATGCTGCTGTCCCTCGGCGTGCCTGAGGGTCCAAGACGGGGTTGAAGTGTCATCCGTCACGTCTTTTCTCTCGGGCATTTATCGGGCACTTCCTGTGTGCTGGGCCTGCTTTGATTTCTGTATTTTTATTTTTTTTGGTATTGATTTTTTTACAGAGAGGATGGGAGAGGGAGAGAGAGAGTTCGAAACATCGATCAGCTGCCTCCTGCACGCCCCCCACTGGGGATGTGCCCGCAACCCAGGTCCATGCGCTTGACCGGAATTGAACCCGGGACCCTTCAGTCCGCAGGCCGACGCTCTATCCACTGAGCCACACCGGTTTCGGCCGGCTTTGATTTCTTTAGATGCATCAACGATGAACTTGGGTCGTCATTCCTACAAAAACACCGGAAGGTCCAGAGAGCCGGAGCCACTGGGCCGAGGTCACAGAGCCAGGGGGTGGGGGCCGGTTCGGACTGGGCATGTTGGCACCAGAGCTGCTCTGGCCGCCCCGGGGCCAGGGAGGCCTCCGCGGGCGCGCGCTGTAGCCAGAGGCCTCTCTTGCGCTTCTGGAGCGGACGCTTCTGGACAAGCGTGCCGCCGCCGCTCACTTCCTCCCGCGCCTCTGGCCTTGGCCGCGGAAACGCTTCCCGCTCCGCTGACACGCCCATGCTGGCGCGGCCCGCTGCCTGGCAGGAGCGGCCCTGCTAACGGGATCACGGTGATGTCATCGGCACGCCTGCTGAGGGTGCTGTGTCTGCGTGCCTTTATTCATGCTCAGACGCTGCCAGGAAACGGGGGCGGGGGGGGGGGGGCGTTCCCTCTGATGGTGAAGCCCTTGTCTCGGGTCCCAGCAGGTGGTCAGGCGCGGGGCCTCCTTCCCGCGTGCCCCACAAAGAAGCCGTTCCTGCTATAGCCGTGTGTGTGTGTGTGTGTGTGTGTGTGTGTGTGTGTGTGTGTTTCTGAAACTCTAACATCAGTGGCTATCGAACCCGACGTCAGTCCTGGCCTGACCTCTGGGGTCTCAGACAAGTGATGCGGCTGCAGGTCCCTCGCCCGCAACTAGCAGCCGCCTGCGATTCGCATCCTCGCCTGTCCTTGGGGGGGGGGTCTCACTCCCCTTGGCCCCTGAATGGACCCCCCTGTCGTCTGCAGGCCAGACCGGGGTTGCTGAGATGGCCTGGGGGCCCAGACTGGTCATGGCCGCCCAGCCCTGGGAGGTGCTTAGCATCAGGTGCTCTCTAAGTGACCCTCACGCCTGCAGGAAGTGACAAGGACAGACCCGGCCTTCACAGACGCTGTCCCAGGTCCCCTCGAAGCGGCTTTCGCCAGACCTCGGCCTCGATCGCGTCCTCACTGGGCTCTGTGTCTCCGGGGGAGAGCGGGGGATGCTCGCTGCCACAGGGCTCCGTGGTCACCAGGCTCCGTGGTCGTCGCACAGTTTGGCTGCTGAGCTTTAAGGAAACTCTGACTTTCTGACACTGAGGTTCTAAGGGCTGTTTCCCGGGGCGTGGGGGAGCCGGGGTTCTCCACCAGGAAGCGATGTTCACTCTGGCTCTGTGGGTTTGGCGGGATGTCTGTGGTGGAGGGGAAAGGGCATGAGCCACGGAGCTAGGCGAGCCGGGGCTAGCTTTATGTGGGCCCCCTCCCCACCCTTGCCGGGTGACCTTGAGCAGGTCGCCGCCCTGACCGTCTGGTCTCGAGCTGAAAGTCGCCCGGTGGTTTGTATCAGGAGAATCTGGTTCTTTGCATCTGTCACGGAGGTGGTGTTTGTAAAGGCTCCGAGGTAAATGGTGGGGATCAGAATCAGCAAGCAGGGCACGTGCCGGGTTGTGGGCTCGATCCCCAGTGTGGGGTGTGTAGGAGGCAGCCGATCAGTGATTCTCTCTCATCATGGATGTTTCTCTCTCTCTTCCTCTCTCTGATCAATAAAAATATATTTTTTAAAAAAACACCTTTCTGTGGCTTCCTGAGACACTTATATTTGTTGTTGCTTTTTTTTTAGTTGGCATGCAGTGCACATGCGGTCCCCTTCACCCTTTTCATAGTGTCTGGTTCAGGGATGATCTCCATATATTCACGGGGTTGTTCAGCCATCCCCACATCCAGTTCCAGGGCTTTTTTTAACCCCCTGGGAGGAGCCCCACCCCCTTCGCAGCCCCTCCCATCACCCCTTTCCCTGGGCCCCTGACGACCCCAAGTCTTTCTGTCTCTCGTGCCTGGCTTCCTTCACTCAGCAGGCTGTTTTCGAGGTTCATCCAGGCTGTATCACGCGTCTGTACTTCATTCCTTTTTCTCTCTGAAAAATATTCCAAAGTATGGCTATACTTTTTTTTTTAACCCGTTTACCAGTGGGCGGACATTTGCGTTGTTTCCAGTTTGGGGCTACTGTGAGCAGTGCTGCTGTGAGCGTTCTTGTACGCGTTCTTGGGTGGATGTCTGAGTTTTCAGTCCTGGTGGGTGTACACCCAGGAGTGAGCCTGCTGGCTCATAGGGTAACCACGTCACAGTCCAACAGCTGCTGAGCGTTCCGGTTCTGTGGTTCTCCACCTCGTGGTCCCCACTTGTCGTCATCTGTCTGTTTTACGAGAGCCATCCCAGGGGGGGGGGAAGCAGGACTCCTGGACTTGATTGACATTTCCCTGTGGGTGCCCACTGGTGCTGAGTGTTCTGAACATACTGAGGACATTGGGAGATTTGCCTGCCTGGTCTTCAGTTGCAAAATAAGCGAGTGGAAAGGGCACGTGCGTTGGTAAATGGGCTTCGGCCACCTGCCTCGCTCAGCCGGCCAGGGGTCGGGTGGTCCCCGGGAGGCGCCCAGCCGGGAGCCAGCCCGTTGGGTTGGCTGCTTAGGGTGGCTCTTCGGTTGGGTCTTTCTTCGAGCATCACCCTCGCTTGTTCCCCAGGGAGTCCGCTCGCTCCTTGACAGAAGGTCACGAGGGGGATGCCTGGTTTTCTCCTCACCTGTCCATTCTCCAGTTTGTCTTTTCCTTTTCTTGCAAATGGGAGCAGGGTGCGTTTCCTCCCTGGCTGCCGGGCTGCCGGAACCGGCCCCTCTCTGGCTGCGGCTGTGCTTGGCACGTGATGGGCTTGAGGTTTGGAAAGGGTGCTGCTGGGTGGTCGGTCTCAGGGAGAGCATAGCGCATGCCCCAGGTAGACCAGACGGCTCTTCACGGTCCACCTTCCTCTCTTCCCTCCTCCACGCTGCTGTTTCCGGGTTTCCTGGGGGCAGCTGAGCATTCTCGCTTCCTCCTTTTCCTGCCTTCTCTCTTGCCTCCTCACTCATGAGGTGTGTTTTCAGACCTGTGGGGCCCTTTATAATTTCAGTTATTGATTTGAGGGAGAGAGAGAGGGAGAAATGTCGATTTCTTCTTCCCCTTATTTATGTACTAGAGGCCCGGTGCCCGAAATTCCTGCAAGGGGCTTGGCCCTCACAGCCCTGGCTTCGCCTGGAAGGTTGTCCCACTGTTTGGCCATCCAGTCTAATTAGCATATTATGCTTTTATTATTATAGACTAGAGGCCTGGTGCATGAAATTCGTGCACGGGGGAGGGTGTCCCTCAGCCCAGCCTGCCCCCTCTCAGTCTGGGAACCCTCAGGGGATGTCCTACTGATGGCTTAGCGGGGCGGGGAGAGGGGAGCGGGCCTAAGGTGCGGTCTGGCCTCCCTCTGCAGGAGGCGATTGGGGGATGGCGCCAGCCTCCATCGCCCCGCCACCACTGGTTGCTGCTGCCCCTCCCCCCTCCCCCCATCACCGTCCCCTCCCTCTGCCCGCTGGCATGCGCCTTGGCTGGCCTGGTGACACCGGCTTGCCGGCCCTGCCCCCCACTGACCGGTTGTTCCGGCGTGCGGTCGATTTGCATATTACACCTTTATTATATGGGACTGCTTTACTCGGAGGGAGATTTATCCACCAAAACGAGCTCTAGAAGGGAGTGCTTTTCAAGGTGTGGTCCTGCATTCCAACAGGCAACCCCAGAGGAGTGTTATGCATTGTGTTATCTGAGAGGATCTCTTCTGACGTGTGACACTTGAGCAAAGAGAGGTTGGCTCATTAAAATTATGCCTCTGGCACGACCACACTCAGTATCTGATTTGTATTGTTAGAAATGGAGCACCCAGTGTCTCTATCAATCTACATGGGCTCCTAATGTTTCCTCCTCTTGAAAGTCCCCATACTCACAGAGCATTGGGTGGCTTCGGTGAGTGTTTGTAAGGGATCGTGCAGGAAAGCGAATTTAGGCGATAGGAGTGGGTGGCAGGTAGATAATATCCTAGATCAGGAGACAAGATGGCACATTAGCCTGACGTGGTGGTGGCTGGAGGCGGAAAAACAAACGTTGCAGCCAGGAAAGAGCTGTCTTCCGTCCTCACTGTTTGGCTGTTGCTGACCTAAGCCAGCGCCCTCACACCGTTCCCGTCCCTCGCTACCTCCTCGCAGTTACCAGAGTCACCCCTTCGACCAAGTTGCCCAAACTGGAGAACCCGGGCTCATAGCACTTGCTTTGTTTGCTTTCGTCCCTGTGTGATCAGCCAGATAGTTCCGTCAGGCTTCCTCATGAATATGCCTCTGATCCACGGCCTCTGTCTGGCCCTGGTTCCCAACATCAGCCTCTCTTTTTCTTGGGCCCCAAAACACTGCAGCTGTCTAAACCGATCCTTCCCACGGCCGCCAGAATGGTCACTTACAATGACAGCAGGACCAGGTTGCTCCCAAGCTTGACGTTCTTCGCTTCTCCTCCTCCTGTGGGATAAAATCCAAGCTCCCTGCTAGGGTATAGGCGACCCTCAGTGGTCTGTCCTCTGCCTACTTCTCTGGTGCTGTGGGCGGCCGGGACCCGGGCCTGACTTCCACCCCAGGCTCCCCTCACCCCCCCGTCTGTGTCCGCTCCGGCGCTGCCAGATGGAGGAGACCTGGCAGGGCCCCCTGTCTCTGTCTCTGTCTCCATCTTCATCTCTGCTCCGGGCCTCACCTGTGTGCACAGCCTCCTCCTGACCGGTCGTGACTGTTCCGTCCCGGCCTAATTTGCATATTACCTCTTTATGTATAGAGACAGGTTCGTTGGCTGCGGCTTATATGTGTCCTGACTGCAGATGGAACCCCATGACCTTGGGGCATTGGGACAGCCCTCTCACACGCCGAGCTGCACCGTCAGGGCCTGTGTGTTCTCTCTTTTTCCCGCGTGTTTTCCTTTTGAAGGAAGATACTCCAAAGTGGGCGGCGGGGGTGGGGAGCTTTAACCTGGGAGTTCAGGCCAGGCCTGTCTTCCTGCCTCCCCGTCACACCCGAAGCTGCAGCTTTGGCGATGACGGGTAATGGCGTGACAGGGAACGGCGGCTCCTTCCGGGCCCGCGGCCTCCTCCGCTTCCCAGAGCCGGGCTTATCGTCTGTCCTGGGAGCGTGATGATTTCTCACCTTCGGTAGCTGCGCTGGAAGCTCAGCGTTCGACGGGCAGCCTTCTTTACGGTCAGAGCCAAGTAAGGGGTCTGATCGATGTCCGGGCACGGTTGCTGCAGTTGTAGCTAATAGGAAGTCTCTCAGGGCTCCCGTTTCATTTGCTCTTTTAATTTACGGGCCTCCAGGCCTCCCTCCCTCCCTCCTCCCTCCCGGCGCCTGGACGAGGGCCCGTAGGCCTGCTCTGCCCACAGACGCCGCAGCTGCTCTGATGCTGCGTTAGATGTTTGGTCTGAAGGAGGGCGTAACAGTGGCTGCAAAGGAGTGTTTCAGAAATTGGTTATTATTTTCCCCCCCAAAAAAACCCCCCCACAAATGTACTATTAGGCTGACTAATGGGAGCCAGCCAGCTGAGGGCATGTGAGAACATGGAAGCAAAGAGAAAGACCCCGTGAGAGGAGAGTGGCGACTGGGAAGCCCGTTTGGGTCCTCGGTGGCGTCATGTGACCTCGGCCCTAGAAAAGGCCGTGGGCCCTGCGGCTGTGTCGTCCCGGACCGAAAGGTCACGGCACCCGTTCCGGCCGAGGCACGTGCCCAGGTTGCTGGTGTGTGCGGCAGGCGACCGATCCATGTTCCTCTCTCCCGTTCCCTTCCTCTCTCTCTCAAATCAGCCAAAGGGTTGTTCAGGGTTCCAGATCCTCCACCTCGTTGGGTAAGGATTTTTTTTAATACGAGCCCCTGCAGGTAAAGAGAAACAGCAGAGGCCGGCTGCACAGGCTGAGGCCGGGGAGGGAGGGAGGGAGGGAGGACGAGGCTCCCGGGCCCCCAGGATCGCCCCGTGCGATGCTTGCCGCCTCGGTTGGTCCTTAGGACGAGCCAAAGTGAGCGCCCTCGGCTGCGGCGGGAGGGGAGCCTGTCCTCCCGAGGGGCGGCCCCGTGAAGAGGGACTGAGTTTTCCTGGGTGACTTTGATGAGCTTTTCGTTCACGGAGGGAGTTAATTATGCGGAGTGCCTCCCGCCTGCAGTGTTGGCCCGAATGCCGTGCAGGAGGGGGGCCAGGTGAGGCCGGCTGTCTGCAGGACACTCGGACGGACGGACAGGACGGCTGCTGGTCCCGGTCTGCTGCTGAGGAGCTTGGGGACCGCAGGACGAGCCCTGTGGTTTGTCCGCTGACCTCAGCCAATCCCAGAATTCCACGTTCCCGATTGCCAGTGTGTTCAGGCGGGACCCCTCCCGGCTGTGCCCGGGGCTGTGAGGTGCCTGGCGCAAGAATTAGTCTTCCTGGTCTCCCCATCCTCAGAGCCCAGCATGCCTGCCCGGCACATGGGTCTCCGGAAATGTGGAAGGTCAAGGTCTAGGTCATCTTCTTAATTCTTTCCTTGTCTGCCTCCCCCTTCAACGGGCTTGCTGTATGTGGCGAAACCAGCGTGTTTGATGTGCAAAGTCAAGGCTGTGGTGCCATCCTCTGAAAGACCAGAGGACCAGGAAAATCTGTGTGAAGAACCATCAGAATCTCTCCTCTGTAACACAGCCCACGGCAGGTACCGATTCTTCAGGGAACCGTGTATCCCTCGTGCCTTGTCTTCTGCAGCGCCGTCACACCGTCCCCAACAGGCCCAGCCCATCAGAACCACTTGCTTTCCTCGACGCTTAAGAGCAATTAGTCTTGGACTACCTTCGTTCATCTCCCTTTGATCCATCTGTCCATCCATCCATCTGTCCATAGAGCCTTCAACCCACTGATGGATCCATTCGTTGGTCCATCTGTCTGTCCGTCCGTCCATCCGTCCGTCTGTCCCTGGGACAGACCTGGGATGTCTGCCATCCCCTTCAGTCCCTCCTTGCCAGAGCCCAGGCCGAGGGGAGGATGGGTGGTGTGCGCCTTGTGTCCTGCGGGGCCGGACCCCGAGGCCCTCCCCCATGGCACTCAGGGATTGAGGTCTCCATGGACCTGCTTCCTGTGTTTGTGTTCTTACTTCCTGCGGCCCAACGGTGAACTCCTGAGAGCAGGCGCCCTTTTTCATAAGACGCAGTTACTTGTGTTTACACTCCGCTGTTGGAAAGCCTGTTGGGGGGAAGCAGCCTCCCAGGGGTGCGGTGGCTTCGCAAAGTAAGGTCCTTTGTGTTCGCCCTGGGACCTGAGCCAGGATCGTCCACCGCTTGTCAGTGAAAAACGTGCTATGACCCAGAACCACCCGAGTCTCTGGGAGCCACTCAGGAATCGCTGGGTGGGGTTTTAAAGGTGCGGGCATGGCACCTCTGGGTACCCGTGCCTGCGCACAGACCGTGCGCCTAGCAACGTCTTTATTTCAAAGGATACAGTGTTGTTACTATGTCACTGTCTTCATTGTTATTTTTGCTAGTTTTTAAATATTTGTATTGATTTCAGAGAGGAAGGGCGAGGGAGAGGGAGAGAGAGACATCCATGATGAGAGAGAACCATTGATCAGCTGCCTCCTGCACGCCCCCTTCTGGGGATGGAGCCCACAACCCGGGCCTGTGCCCCAACTGGGAAGCAAACCGTGACCTCCTGGTTCCTAGGTCGACGCCCAACCGCTGAGCCACGCAGGCCGGGCTGTGTGGCTGCCTTCAGAACGGGCTGGGGAGGACAGGCCATTTAGAAACCTTTGCACATGACATCAGGCCAGAGCTAACAGTTCCCGTCACTATTACTGTGGTGGCATTCGCTGTTCCGGGAAAGGTGGTTTATCCGTTCACCAGATGGCAGCAGCGAGCCTGGAGAGGAGGCTGGGGGCCCAGTGAGGGCAGGTGTAGGACCCCTCCCGGGCAGTGGGGAACCCTTACGCCCCGGGCTCTCAGAGCTCTGAGTCAGCGGAAGGAGCCACTCCCGGCTCTCCTGTCTGCAGTGGGCGGTGCTCGTGGCCATGTGACCTTAGAGTTGTCAGTCTCAATGTTAAAAATACATTTTTATTGATGTCAGAGAGGAAAGGGGGAGGGGGAGAGAGAGAGAGAGAAACATCAGCGAGGAGAGAGAATCATGGATCGGACGCCTCCTGCACGCCCCCACCTGCGATCGAGCCCACAACCCGGGCCTGTGCCCTGACCACGAATCAAACCCTGACCTCCTGGTTCCTAGGCCGATGCCCAGCCCCTGAGCCACGCTGCCCACAGTCCTGCGGCATTTACCATTGAGTGGAGTGTCTGGGAGTCCGAGCTGCCCTCCCTCATGTGTCCGAGGGAGCCTGCCTCCCGCCCGCACCGGCTCACCTTGAGGAGAAGGAGAGGGATCGCGGGTGGGAGCTAGGTGCGACTCAGGCTTTCCTCCAGCCTCACCCCATGTTTACCGCCTCTCATTCCTTCGTGGCTGTGCTTTGTGTTTGGTGGCAGGGCTCCTCTGCGGGGAGGGCGACCGGGTGCCGCAGGGGCGGAGCCCTTGGGGCCGGGGAGGGTGTGTCTGATTGTGGACAGAGCCCACGGCGGTGCCTTTCCCTGAGCGGGGTCACCTGTGAGGGGAGTGAACGGTCTCCTTCTGGCTGCCACCCCCACAGGCAGCAGCCATGGTGCCCGGGACCTGGAATTTCTCGGGATCTCAAGGGACAGCAGATGTGAGTGTGAGCGGCACACCCTATGCAAATGTTCCATTGATGCCTAATGTATGTAGATTTATGCGCTCAGGAGACAGTGTGTGCTTCCCCAGCGCTGTGCATCTGGAGTTTTAGTTTTATGGGCGCAGTCATGTGTGTCCGTAGTCCTATTTCCTGCTGCTTCTCAGGGACGTTTCCATCACCCGCAGGCCCTCACCGCACCCCCAAGGCCCTCACCACACCCCAAAGGCCCTCACTGCACCCCAAAGACCCTCACCTGCACCCCAAAAGCCCTCACCTCACTCCAAAGGCTGTCACCTGCACCCCAAAGACCCTCACCTGCACCCCGAAGGCCCTCACCTACCCCCTTGGCCCTCACCGCACCCCAAAGACCCTCACCTGCACCCCAAAGGCCCTCACCTACCCCCTTGGCCCTCACTGTACCCCAAAGGCCCTCACCTCACTCCAAAGGCCTAACCCTAACCCTAACCCTAACCTGCACCCCAAAGGCCCTCATATCACCCCAGTGGCCCTCACCTGCACCCCAGAGGCCCTCACCGGCACCCTAAAGGCCCTCACTGCACCCCAAAGGTCCTCATATCACCCCAGTGGTCCTCACCTGCACCCCAGAGGCCCTCACCAGCACCCTAAAGGCCCTCACTGCACCCCAAAGGCCCTCATTGCTCTGGCCTCGATTCCAGTCAGGAATCCTGAGCCCGGTTTCTAGGCCACAGGCTCGCAGGCGAGCAGCTGTGTGAGCGGTTCCACTTGGCTCGACAGGCCTTGGCACATGGCAGGACGGAGGCCGGCCTGTGGCAACCCACGTCGCTCCCAGTAGCCTGCGGGGGGGGGTTGGGCAGGCTGGCCTGCAGGGCCTGTAGGCACCCAGTGGTGGTGACGTGGCCCCGATGGCCCGCCACATGCAGAGGTCTCCTGTCACCGGGGCTGAGCGCCCGTGAGGTCTCTGGACCCGGCTTCTGCGGTGACAGTTCCCGAGGGCGGGCCTGTCCTCGATGGCCTGGCTTTCCCTGGGGGGGGGGGGGAGGGCGGGGGAAGAGGGCAGCGGGGCAGCTTCCGCCCGCGGCCTGGGATCTGGGAGAGCCACGATGCCACACACAGTGCCCGCGTCTCCTGAGCCACCCGACAAAGGGGACATCCCGCTTCCGTCTTAGCGGGCACGAGGCAGGCGGGGAAGGCAGGGCCGTCTCCCCGTTGGAGGGCAGCTCCGCATTTTCTAGTCACTGCAAACACCCTTTCCATCGGATGCGGTGGGATCTGTGTGGGTTTTGCAGGAAGGCAGCCAGGAAGGCCAGGCGGGGGCCAGGCTGTGTGGGCACCGAGCAGGGGGAGGGGGAGGGGGGGGGAGGGGAGCCCGGGTGGGTAAGGAAGGCCCTTGGCTGTTTCACCTGGTCCGACCGACCGACAGCTTCCCGCCTCCTGACCACACAGACCTGCCCGGTCCCAGCGGGAGCTCCCCGCCGGTGGCCGCTATGGTTGCTGCCGGGCACTTTCCCTGCCACTTCCTTCCCTTTCTCCTCCCAGCGGCCTGGGTGAGAGGTTCCCTTTCTGCCAGCGTGGGCGCCCACAGCCAAGGTGCCAGCAGCCAAGGAAGGCGGGCCTGGCTCTCTGGGGGGTCCTGCCCCTCCCACCCTCCGGGCAGGACGGGCCACTCTGCAGGGAGCAGGTGGGTCTCCCTCTAACCCCTCGCTGGGTTGGCCTCGGTCCAGGGGGCGTATTCTGGACCCACGTGAAGTCCCGTCTAATTTGAGCCCCCCTCTGTGGGCATCGCGTGAGGGCAAAGGCTGGGCTTTATACCGACTTGGGTTTCGGTCAAGAATCAGGCCTGCCGCCTGCTTGGTGAGTGCCGGTGAGCCGTGCTATTTGTACCACAAAGCCGCCGCCTCTGGGAAGCCAGGCTTGGCCTAGTGCCCGCCGGACACCTGGGCGCCTGCCGGGGTTGTGTTCCGAGAGCAGCTGTCCCCACCCCCACCTCTGCCCTGCGCCTGCCGCCTCCTGCCTGTGTGAGGGCCGTGTCCTGGCTCATGGACACCCCTGGAGCAGCAGGCCCATTGTCTGCGGCCCTGGGCATCGCCAGCGTGTGTCCTGGGTGTCTCCCAGCCCCGGTGTCCTCCGACGCTGGGTGTCCCCTGGCCCTGGGTGTCTCCCGGCCCTGGGTGTCCTCCGACGCTGGGTGTCCCCTGGCCCTGGGTGTCTCCCGGCCCTGGGTGTCCTCCGACCCCGGGTGTCCCCTGACCCTGGGTGTCCCCTGGCCCTGGGCATTCCCGTCCTGGGCATCCCCAGCATGTGCCCTCTGTGTCCCCATGCAGGTTCTGTGGACCCGACCCTCCTCCCTCGTGCTGTGCGTTCTTTGCAGACTTCCCCACTTGAGCATCTCACTTGCCACCGTTGGGCCGGGGAGGGCTGCTTTCCGTCCCCCAGCCCCAGCCCCAGCCCCCAGAATGGGGCCCGGCACGCAGCACACGCAGCACGTGTTTGTTGAATGAATGACACTGACCGGCGGGCTAGCTGAGAGGGCAGCTTCCAGGGGCTGGTGGGACGTGTGTGGAAACACTGTTTCTCTGGCCGCTGGTGTGACTGGTTTATGGAAACTTTGTTTCTCTGGCCGCTGGTGTGACTGGTTTATGGAAACTTTGTTTCTCTGGCCGCTGGTGTGACTGGTTTATGGAAACTTTGTTTCTCTGGCTGCTGGTGTGACTGGTTAATGGAAGTTGGTTTCTCTGGCTGCTGGTGTGACTGGTTAATGGAAGTTGGTTTCTCTGGCCGCTGGTGTGACTGGTTTATGGAAACTTTGTTACTCTGGCCGCTGGTGTGACTGGTTAATGGAAACTTTGTTTCTCTGGCCGCTGGTGTGACTGGTTAATGGAAGTTGGTTTCTCTGGCCGCTGGTGTGACTGGTTTATAGAAACTTTGTTTCTCTGGCCGCTGGTGTGACTGGTTTATGGAAACTTTGTTTCTCTGGCCGCTGGTGTGACTGGTTTATAGAGACCTTGTTTCTCTGGCCGCCGGTGTGACTGGTTTATAGAGACCTTGTTTCTCTGGCCGTAGAAAGAGACGTGATTCTTAGAAGACACTGTCTGAGAAGTTGAATTAGTGAGTGTTGACCCTTAAGAAAGTAGGGAGGCGTTTGAGTGGCTCCATTGGTAGGAAGCCACGGTGAGGGTGGACGGGCCCCGCCAGTGCCTGGCCCTCTGGAGGAGGGGCCCCGTGCGCCCGGCTCCGGTCTCGTTCCGGCTCCGTCCCCAGCAGGGCTCCGGATTACCTGTGTGTTTCCAGCCACTGCTTAATAGGAAAGGAATGCTGGCAACCTGAGCGCCGTGCTTTCTCCTCCTCAGCGGGACCGGGAGTTTCTCGGTGGATGCAGAACCTTCAGAACCCGCTTTGAGACTGTCATCTAATGATGGTCCAAGAGGCCGGGAGGTTAGGCCCCCAGGGCTGCTGTGGGGAGAGCCATCCTGTCCCTGTGACAGTGAGAACAGAGGCCGGAGGCTGGTATTGTGCAGGGGGGGGGGCTGGCGGAGGGGGAGCCCGCTTTTTAAATTTTTTTATTGATTTTTTACAGAGAGGAAGGGAGAGGGAGAGAGAGTTAGAAACATCGATGAGAGAGAAACATCAATCAGCTGCCTCCTGCACGCCCCCTACTGGGGATGTGCCCGCAACCCAGGTACGTGCCCTTGACCGGAATCGAACCTGGGAACTTTCAGTCCGCAGGCCGACACTCTATCCACTGAGCCACACCGGCCAGAGCGGGAGCCCGCTTTGAAGAGCCTATCAGACAGTAGAGGAATTGAGAAGCCCTGGTTCCCAGCTGCCGATCACCTGACTTCCCACGTGTAGTGTCCTGTGGGAATTTATTTACTTACAAGATACACGTGGAGAGCCAGGTCACAGCCACCTCGAGGAGAGGCGCTCTTGCTGTGTGTGTGTGTCTGCTTGTCTCTGCAGGCCCCGCCAGTTCTCTGTGTCGACCCTGTCTTTCAGAAACAGGTTTTTGTACATTCTTCACATGTCCCTTTTGCTGGCGCCGCTAGAGTTGGCGTGGCACCCCAGGACCAGCGTGCGTTTCAGGAACAGAAGGATGATGGGAAGTGGGCCTTTCCCAGGAGGCCTCTGTGTTCCTCCTTAGCCCCCGGGATGGGTAGGGCATCTGCTTTGGAAACAGTTGGACCTGGACTCGGACACGATGTTACCCATTAATACCCGCATGGCCCCGGGCAGATGAGCTGTTTACTTCACAACCACTTACCAGGTGCTTCTCTGTGTGCCAGGCCCTGTGTACTCAACAGGCGTTACCTGTACTTAGTCCTGTGACACCCCGTGGGCAGGTGCCGTGGGGCCCCGTGTTTAAAGAGGAGGAAGCTGGGACACGCAGCTAGCGGTAAAGCAAGCTGCCTGGCTCTCTCTCTCTCTCTTTTTTTTAATGTCTTTTTATTGATTTCAGAGAGGAAGGGGGAGAGAGAGAGAAACCTTAATGAGGAGAGGGAATCCTTGATTGGCTGCCTCCTGCTCACCCATAATCCAGGCCTGTGCCCTGACCAGGAATCAAACCGTGACTTCCTGGTTCGTAGGTCGACGCTCAACCACTGAGCCACACCAGCTGGGCCAGCCTGGCCCTTGAGTCCCTGCACGCTGGCCCTCAGCACTCTAACCCTGAGCTGCTTGAATCCGTAACTGGCTGCCTGGGTGCGGGATTGGCGTGAGAAGTAAGTGAGAAGAGGGAGGTAGCGCACTGAGCCCAGAGCCTGCGGCCCGGAGGGGGCTCCTGGCAGCTGCTGCTGTTACTGGGCGGTGGAGGGAGGCTGGGAGCACACAGATGACACCAATTCAAGGTCAAGGGTGCTGAGTGCATGGTGACTGATCCTTCCTGCGGCCCTAGGAAGCCCTGGGGGGGGGCGTGACTCACCGGCTGTGAAGCAGGCCCCGCCCCCAAGCTGGGGCTCTCCAGTTAGAAAGCCGGGGTTTGAGGGTGGGCCTGGAGGTGCAGGGAGCTGGGTCTGCTGGGGTGTGGAGGTCCAGGGGTGGACTCGCGCTGAGCAGGGGCGGGGCGAGGCTGCAGGCTGGTCACCCACTCTGGGCCAGGTGTTCAGGGCCCCGGCAGAGCGCACTCCTGCCCGCCACGGCGCTGAGCTTTGCGCTTGCCTCTTTGTTCTTTCCTCACACGTGCTCTCCCACACCTTCCTTCCCGAGGGTTCTAGAAATGCCCTGGTTTCTGTGGACGCATCCTGTTTGGGGAAGTGAGGAGGGAGGGGCTTGAGCGATGGGTTCCCCTCCCCCGCCTCATGTCCGGCTCCCCTGAGCTGAGATCTACAGGTGTTTTGCTGCCCTGCGCGTGCCCCCGGCACTGCCCCTCCTGTGCTGTCGGCGGGGATCAGTGGGCAGCTCCAGACTGGCGGGATTAATCAGCTCAGAGGTGGGGTCTGAGTTTTATTTATTTTCTTACTGGTTTTTAGGAAGAGAGGGATGGAGAGAGAGAAACATTCATGAGAGAGGGACATCATCATGGATCCGCGGCCTCCTGCACGCCGCCCCCCGCTGGGGCTCAAGCGCGCAAGCAACCCGGGCCTGTGCCCTGCCCGGGAATCCACGGAACCCGTGACCTCTTGCTTCCCAGTCAACGCTCAACCACTGAGCCACAGCGGCCGAGCATGGGTTCTGCACCTGAGTTAGACGGCCTTTTGACCAAACAGCTGGCTGTCTCCGTATGCGGGGTGGCAGGGGGGGTGTGCGCGGGGCCCAGACAGCGCGGCTTGCAGGGAGTCCTATGAGCCGCAGCCGCCGGGACCTGCCCCGACACGGTGCACACGGAGCACGGGGTGGGGACGCGGACTGCCCACCCCCCCATGATGCTGCCTGGGGGAGGGGGGCCGATCTCCGCCTGGCCTGTTGGAACAGCTTCCTGCAGCCGCTGGCTTTTGAGTAGCCCAGGCCTCTTGGGGAAAGCTCGTGGCATCTGCGTGGGGGAGGGAAACGGTAGAAAAACGGGGAGGGAGCCTGGGCCGGGAGAGGGCGGCCAGGTGAGGCGCAGGGTGGGCGCTGGGGCGAGAGGCCCGGCAGAGCGGCGGGGCTTAGCGGCCTGGCAGTCGCTCCTGGGGGTGTTGACCCGGCCCAGATGGCCTGAGCGCCACACGCGGGGGAGGGGTGCGGCTGCCTCCACGCGGGGGAGGGGTGCGGCTGCCCGCACAGGACAGCCCGGTCCCAGCGTGTGATGAGAGCCTGGGCTGGAGGCTGGTCAGCAATGCGGGGGGAGGGGGAGCGTCCTGGGCTCCCTGCTGCCCTGGGCCCGCCCTGGGGCGAGGAGAGGGGCGTGGGGCCGGCTTCTCTAAGTCAGACAGGGCGATGATGCAGAAGGCTCCGGAAGCTGGCGCTGCAGAAGCTGGCGCTGCACCCAGAGCAGGAGCTGAAGTCCTGGTCCGGGCTCACGGCATGTGGAGGCAGCGAGGCCTCCGAGCCCCCCGCCCCCCAGCGTCCCACCCGCCGCCCGCTCTCCGCCCTCTCCCCGGCTGCGGCCTGCTCTGGGGGTGGGGACCCCTCACTTGCCTGACGTGCCGATGAACACGGTGAAACGACCTTGGTGCTGACACCAGAGCGCGTTTACTGTGCTTCTAATTGTCTGTATTACAGACTCTTAACTCGGATCCGTACAAATAGGGAGACTCTCCGCCCGAGAGTTAAAGGGAAATCTAAAGATGGGTGGAATTTAAAAAAATTAAAAGCAATCTCTTACCCGTTATTTTGTGTGTGTGTGTGTGTGTAGTGGTGTGTGTAGTGGTGTGTGTATTTGTGTAGGTGGTGGGGGTGGTGTGTTGTGTGTGTGTTGTGTTGTGTGTGTGGTGGTTTGTGTGTGTGGTGGTGTGTGTGTATATATGTGTAGTGTGTATGTAGGGATGTGTCTGTATGTGAAGTGGTGTGTGTGTGATGGTGTGTGTATATGTGTAGGTGGTGGGGGTGGTGTGTTGTGTGTGTGGTGGGGTGTGTGTAGTGGTGTGTGTGTATATGTGTAGGTGGTGGGGGTGGTGTATTGTGTGTGTGGTGGTTTGTGTGTGTAGTGGTGTGTGTGTATATATGAGTAGTGTGTTTGTAGGGATGTGTCTGTGAAGTGGGGTGTGTGATGGTGTGTATATGCGTGGGTGGTTGTGTATGTGTAGTGGGGTGTGTGTGTGTAGTGGGGTGTGTGTGTAGTGGGGTGTGTGTGTATTTAGTGGGTGTGTATGTGTAGGGGGTATGTATATGCGTGGGTGGTTGTGTATGTGTAGTGGGGTTGTGTGTGTATGTAGTGGGGATGTGTGTATATGTGTGGTGTATGTGTAGTGGGGTGTGTATTTAGTGGGTGTGTGTGTGTAGTGGGGGGTGTGTATTTAGTGGGTGTGTGTGTGTAGTGTGGTGTGTGTATTTAGTGGGTGTGTGTGTAGTGGGGTTGTGTGTGTAGTGGGGTTGTGTGTGTAGTGGGGGGTGTGTATGTGTAGTGGGGTGGGTATGTGTAGTGGGGGGTGTGTATGTGTAGTGGGGGGTGTGTGTGTAGTGGGGTGTGTGTGTAGTGTGGTGTGTGTATTTAGTGGGTGTGTGTGTGTAGTGTGGTGTGTGTATTTAGTGGGTGTGTGTGTAGTGGGGTTGTGTGTGTAGTGGGGTTGTGTGTGTAGTGGGGGGTGTGTATGTGTAGTGGGGGGGTGTATGTGTAGTGGGGTGTGTGTATGTGTAGTGGGGTGTGTGTGTGTGTAGTGGGGTTGTGTGTGTAGTGGGGGGTGTGTATGTGTAGTGGGGGGTGTGTATGTGTAGTGGGGGGGTGTATGTGTAGTGGGGGTGTGTATGTGTAGTGGGGGGTGTATGTGTAGTGGGGGGTGTGTGTGTGTAGTGGGGTTGTGTGTGTAGTGGGGTTGTGTGTGTAGTGGGGGTGTGTATGTGTAGTGGGGGGGTGTATGTGTAGTGGGGGGTGTGTATGTGTAGTGGGGGGTGTATGTGTAGTGGGGGTGTGTGTGTAGTGGGGTGTGTGTGTGTAGTGGGGGGTGTATGTGTAGTGGGGTGTGTGTGTGTGTAGTGGGGGGTGTATGTGTAGTGGGGTGTGT
The DNA here is from genome assembly GCA_026230045.1 of Corynorhinus townsendii. NCBI lineage: Eukaryota > Metazoa > Chordata > Mammalia > Chiroptera > Vespertilionidae > Corynorhinus > Corynorhinus townsendii. Next base: position 168,456,348 of record JAPDVU010000007.1, on the reverse strand, counting down.
GTGTGTGTGTAGTGGGGGGTGTGTGTGTGTGTAGTGGGGGTGTGTGTGTGTGTAGTGGGGGGTGTATGTGTAGTGGGGGGTGTGTGTGTGTAGTGGGTGGGTTGTGTGTAGTGGGGGGTGTGTGTGTAGTGGGGGGTGTGTATGTGTAGTGGGGGGTGTATGTGTAGTGGGGTTGTGTGTGTGTGTAGTGGGGTTGTGTGTGTGTGTAGTGGGGTTGTGTGTGTAGTGGGGTTGTGTGTGTGTGTAGTGGGGGGTGTGTGTGTAGTGGGGGGTGTGTATGTGTAGTGGGGTGTGTGTGTGTAGTGGGGTGTGTGTGTGTAGTGGGGTTGTGTGTGTGTAGTGGGGTGTGTGTGTGTAGTGGGGTGTGTGTGTGTGTAGTGGGGTGTGTGTGTGTGTAGTGGGGGGTGTGTGTGTGTAGTGGGGTGTGTGTGTGTGTAGTGGGGGGTGTGTATGTGTAGTGGGGGGTGTATGTGTAGTGGGGTTGTGTGTGTGTGTAGTGGGGTTGTGTGTGTGTGTAGTGGGGTTGTGTGTGTAGTGGGGTTGTGTGTGTGTGTAGTGGGGGGTGTGTGTGTAGTGGGGGGTGTGTATGTGTAGTGGGGTGTGTGTGTGTAGTGGGGTGTGTGTGTGTAGTGGGGTTGTGTGTGTGTAGTGGGGTGTGTGTGTGTAGTGGGGTGTGTGTGTGTGTAGTGGGGTGTGTGTGTGTGTAGTGGGGGTGTGTGTGTGTAGTGGGGTGTGTGTGTGTGTAGTGGGGGGTGTGTATGTGTAGTGGGGTGTGTGTGTGTAGTGGGGGGGTGTGTTGGGTGGTGGTGTGTAGTGGGGGTGTGTGTGTGTGGGGGTGTGTGTGTGTGGGGTTGTGTGGTGTGTGTGGTGGGTGTGTGTTAGTGGGGGGTGTGGTGTAGTGGGGTGTGTGTGTGTGTAGTGGGGGGTGTGTGTATTTAGTGGGTGTGTGTGTGTGTAGTGGGGTTGTGTGTGTGTAGTGGGTGTGTGTGTGTGGTAGGGGTGGGGTGTTGTGTAGTGGGGTGTGTATGGGTAGTGGGTGGTGGGTGTGTGGGTGTGTAGTGGGGGTGTGGTGTAGTGGGGTGTGTGTAGGGGTGTGTGTGTAGTGGGGGGTGGATATGTGTGGTGGTTGTGTATGTGTGGTGGTTGTGTATGTGTAGTGTGGTGTGTGTAGTGGGTGTGTGTGTAGTGGGGTTGTGTGTGTGTGTGTAGTGGGGGGGTGTGTATTTAGTGGGTGTGTGTGTGTAGTGGGGTTGTGTGTGTGTAGTGGGGTTGTGTGTGTGTGTAGTGGGGTTGTGTGTGTGTGTAGTAGGTGTGTATGTGTAGTGGGGTGTGTATGTGTAGTGGGGGGTGTGTATGTGTAGTGGGGTTGTGTGTGTGTGTAGTGGGGTTGTGTGTGTGTAGTGGGGGGTGTGTATGTGTAGTGGGGTTGTGTGTGTGTGTAGTGGGGGGTGTGTGTGTAGTGGGGGTGTGTGTGTGTAGTGGGGTGTGTATGTGTGTAGTGGGGTGTGTATGTGTAGTGGGGGTGTGTATGTGTAGTGGGGGTGTGTATGTGTAGTGGGGTGTGTGTGTAGTGGGGGGTGTGTATGTGTAGTGGGGGTGTGTATGTGTAGTGGGGTGTGTGTGTAGTGGGGGGTGTGTATGCGTAGTGGGGTGTGTATGCGTAGTGGGGGGTGTGTGTGTGTAGTGGGGGGTGTGTGTGTGTAGTGGGGTGTGTATGTGTAGTGGGGGGTGTGTGTGTAGTGGGGGGTGTGTATGCGTAGTGGGGTGTGTATGCGTAGTGGGGGGTGTGTGTGTGTAGTGGGGTGTGTGTGTGTAGTGGGGTGTGTGTGTGTAGTGGGGTGTGTGTGTGTAGTGGTTGTGTGTGTGTAGTGGGGTGTGTGTATGTGTAGTGGGGTGTGTGTGTGTGTAGTGGGGGTGTGTGTGTGTAGTGGGGGTGTGTGTGTAGTGGGGGGTGTGTATGTGTAGTGGGGTGTGTATGTGTAGTGGGGTGTGTGTGTGTAGTGGTTGTGTATGTGTAGTGGGGTGTGTGTGTGTGTAGTGGGGTGTGTGTGTGTGTAGTGGGGGTGTGTGTGTGTAGTGGGGGTGTGTGTGTAGTGGGGGGTGTGTATGTGTAGTGGGGTGTGTATGTGTAGTGGGGGGGTGTATGTGTAGTGGGGGGTGTGTATGTGTAGTGGGGTTGTGTGTGTATGTGTAGTGGGGGGTGTGTATGTGTAGTGGGGGGTGTATGTGTAGTGGGGGGTGTGTGTGTGTAGTGGGGTGTGTATGTGTAGTGGGGGGTGTGTGGGTAGTGGGGGGTGTGTATGCGTAGTGGGGTGTGTATGCGTAGTGGGGGGTGTGTGTGTGTAGTGGGGGGTGTGTGTGTAGTGGGGGGGGTGTGTGTAGTGGGGGGTGTGTGTGTAGTGGTTGTGTGTGTGTAGTGGGGTGTGTGTATGTGTAGTGGGGTGTGTGTATGTGTAGTGGGGTGTGTGTGTGTGTAGTGGGGTGTGTGTGTGTGTAGTGGGGGTGTGTGTGTAGTGGGGGTGTGTGTGTAGTGGGGGGTGTGTATGTGTAGTGGGGTGTGTATGTGTAGTGGGGTGTGTATGTGTAGTGGTTGTGTATGTGTAGTGGGGTGTGTGTATGTGTAGTGGGGTGTGTGTGTGTGTGTAGTGGGGGTGTGTGTGTGTAGTGGGGGTGTGTGTGTAGTGGGGGGTGTGTATGTGTAGTGGGGTGTGTATGTGTAGTGGGGGGGTGTATGTGTAGTGGGGGGTGTGTATGTGTAGTGGGGGGTGTGTATGTGTAGTGGGGTGTGTATGTGTAGTGGGGGGTGTGTATGTGTAGTGGGGGGTGTATGTGTAGTGGGGGGTGTGTATGTGTAGTGGGTGTGTATGTGTAGTGGGGGGTGTGTATGTGTAGTGGGGGGTGTATGTGTAGTGGGGGGTGTGTATGTGTAGTGGGGGGTGTGTATGTGTAGTGGGGGGTGTATGTGTAGTGGGGTGTGTGTGTGTAGTGGGGTGTGTGTGTGTGTAGTGGGGGTGTGTGTGTGTAGTGGGGGTGTGTGTGTAGTGGGGATGTGTGTATATGTGTGGTGGTTGTGTATGTGTGGTGGTTGTGTATGTGTAGTGTGGTGTGTGTATTTAGTGGGTGAGTGTATGAAACACACACCACGAAGCCTTTTGCTCTGTAGAGCAATGCCCTGCCTTCAGAAGTGAGAGCTGCAACTTACGCCCAGACAGTTCACCTTTTCTCCCCTTTTGCTCTGTAGAGCAATGCCCTGCCTTCAGAAGTGAGAGCTGCAACTTACGCCCAGACAGTTCACCTTTTCTCCGGGATTTTCTTCCTTCCTCCTCCCCTGCGATGGGTGAAGGTGTTTATTTTCTGAGGGCGCATTGACTTCTGGGTATTTCCTAATTTAGAGTACTACCGTAGTGAGGAGCTGAGGCTGTTCTGCCTGTGGCGGGGGCTTGGCGGCTCTGAGGGACTGGGCAGGATGGGGCCAGATCCGAGTGGGCAGGAGCTCAGAGGCCAGAGGGGCAGACAGGCAGACCATGGAGAGGCTGTGTAGGGCTCAGACACAGGCCGGGGCTGTGGCCTGGGCAGGAGGGGTGCGGCCTGGGCATTAGGGGGCGTGGGGCGTGGACCAGCTCGCGGAAGCAGACTGGAGGGAGCCGGCTCCATGCCTGGCTCTAGGGCTGAGGAAGGGGTGGGGCCCAGAAGACACCGAGTCTGGCTGAGTGGGTGGGGTGTAGGAAGGAAAGGCAGGGGAATCCCTGCTTCTGGCAGCCTCCTCGCTGAGGCTGCTCTGGCTGAGGCTGCTCTGACTTTGCTTTGACACACGAAGATGGAAGCGTTTTAGCTTCTGTCTTGAGCTGGCCTGGGCCTTCCTGGTGCCTCGCATGTGATTGCGTCCCTTCTGGAGGGGGGTGGGGAGTAGGGTGAAGCGGGGGTGGCGGGTGGGGTGGGGGAGGGGGTGAGCGGCCCTGGGTCCATCTGCTGTGCGAGGGAAGGCTGGGCTCCGAGCCCCAGGACGGACCGTCACGTCTGACCTAGGACCTAGGAAAGCGCAGTGCACACAGTAGGGCTCACTGTGCTTCTTGCGTGGGGGGTGGCTGTCTTGAGAAAAACCAGTAGACTGGTTGCTTCCCACACAGGTCGACTTTGAAAGTGTATTTATTCTAACAGGAGGGCCAGGTAAAGAATTACGGGGGCCAACCAGTGTGGCCCAGTGGGTAGAGCGTCGGCCTGCAGACTGAAGGATCCCGGGTTGGATTCTGGTCCAGGGCACAGGCCCGGGGTGCAGGCTCCATCTCATGTGGGGCGTGCAGGAGGCAGCTGGTCCAGGATTCTCTCTCGTCATGGATGTTTCTCTCCCTCTCCCTTCCTCTCTGAAGTCAATAAAAAAAAGAAGAGGAGGAAGCTATGGGCGAGCGGCACTGTCTGCCTTGTGGTTCCGTGGGCCGCGGGCCGCTCGCTCCTGTGTGCTCCCTGTGGTTTCCCTCCCCCACAGCTGGGCGGTGCGTGCCGGTGCCGGTGAGGAGCCTGGTCGGGGCGGCGCTCACCAGATCTGCTCCCCGCGGGCTGCTGCGATCTTTCGCACGGACCCCCGCGTTAACTGTGCGCGTAAGCGACACCCTCATGTCCCACGGCACTGCCCGTGTGTGTTCTGTGTCTAACGGCGCCTCTCCTCTGGTCTCCGGTAGAAACCTCGGTGTTCCGTGGCCGAGTCCCTTCCTCGGCCTGCAGCCTCCGTGCCCCCACCTGGAGCCCCCGCAGCTGGACCAGGGGCGCCCGGGAGCCTGACAGCCTCAGCGCCGACCCTCAGGCTCTGTAACCCGTGTCCGGTGTGTGCAGCCTCGTGGGGCTGCAGCCGGAGTCCCCGCGCTCCGCCCCAGTCGGGAAGAGGCTCTCGCATCCCCGTGTTACCGAGAAGGCCTCCCTCCCGGGCCTCTCTGAGCTCCGAGTCAGAGGTTCCCCCCAGACGGGAAACCACAGGGCTTGCCGTGGTTCCAGGTCCAAGCGCAGCGCTGTGTAAGCGTGTGTGTGTAATCATGTGTAAGCGTGTGTGGAAGCGTGTGTAAGCGTGTGGGGCTGCACCGTGAGCCTGGTGGTCCAGTCCCTGTTTCCTGTTCTGCGCTCTCGTGTAATTGACCTCTGACAAGCCGGACGTGAAGCGTGCGGTTCCATGAACCTGGTGAATGCCACCACGGTCGTGCTGTCAGGCGTTGCCGCCGCCGCCCACGTTCCCTCCTGCTGGGCACTCAGTGGCGGCTGGTAGCTTTTTCTTGTAAATTCCTTAGTGTTTCCTACGTAGACGGTCCTGTCATCTGTGACGAGCGGCTGCCTTCCGGTCCGTGTGCCTTTCCCTCCTGTCCTGGCTCTCTTCCGCCCCCGGCCGCCCAGCACGGCGCCGAGCAGCCCAGGGCGGGGCGGCGTTCCTGTCGGCGCTGACCTCTGGCCTCCGGGCCAGCCCCAGGGGACCCAGGTGACGTGCCTGCCTTTATCAGATGCCTACCCGCTCCAGGCTGCGAGCGTCTCCGTCACGAAGGGGGGTTCGCTGTTGTCGGCTGCCTTTCCGCGTCGATGGAACCGGCTGCGTGGCTTTGCGTTTGGGGCTTGTTGACGCGGTGAGTGACGTCGTGTTGCTCATGCCGCGCCGCCCTGTGGGCTGGGAGCCGCGTGCACAGGTGAGCACAGAGGTCGTGCCATCCTGTTGGGATTTGAGGAGCTCCGTCTGCACGTCCTGGTTCCGCCGTCCATTCGGAGCGGACGGTGGTCACTGGGCATCAAGGGTTGCTTCTGTGTCTGGTCAGTGTGCGTAGCACCCTGCTGGCCTCCGGGCCACTTCATTGTATTTTTAAAAAACACATTTTTACTGATGTCAGGGAGGAAGGGGGAGGGAGAGATAGAAACACCAATGATGGGAGAGAATCATGGATTTGCTGCCCCCTGCACGCCCCCTACTGGGGATCGAGCCCACAACCCAGACCTGTGCCCTTGACCGGAATGGAACCACGACCTCCTGGTTCACAGGTCGACGCTCAACCACTGAGCCACACGGGCTGGGCATTCCATTGTATTTTGAGTAGCGTGAAGGCACGTGTGTGGGGGACAGGTGACAGCAAACAGGCGGCCGTTCGTCTATGCCAGACACGACACCAGTACGACCTCTTGGTTCTCCTGACAGCCCAACAGTGTCCTCCATTTTACCAGTGAGGGCCTGGGGGCGCTCCTGGGAAGGGAAGGGAAGGGAATTCCATTTCACCTGCCGTTAGCTGGGCACCATTCCATGCCAACCGTCCCAGCCCATGGAACTGGCAGCAAACATTGCCACAGGCAGCAGCCTCGTGTTGAACAGAAGATTCGGGTGGGTTTACGGGACCGTCCCCGGCCACGCCGCTGGTGAGAGCAGGGCTCGGTGTGCGTCCGGGCTTCCGTTCCCATGCCGAGTTCTGCTCCCTCTGCTGCTGCCTCCGGACCTGGTGGATGGGAAGGAATGCAGTCGGGAGGAAACCCTGGACAGTTTCCTAGAATCACGTAACGAGATGTTTGTCGTGCGTCTTCCCAGACCTCTCCACCAGGGCGCGCTCAACCGGGCGCGCCCAAAACCAGCAGTATTCGCTCCCACGTGGCCCTGTAGAGACCAGTCTTCTTTCTCAGGGCAGCCTATGTCCAAGACTGTGTCTTGTATCAGGCAGTGATGTCACAGAATTCCGCGCAAACCGCTCTGATGTAAAACCTCACATCTCTACTGGCTGGCCCCCGGGGAAAGGCTTTCTGGTGAGCCGTGGCCGCCGTGGCCGCCGTGTGTGCTGAGCCCGCAGTCCGAAAGCACCTACTTCGTGCCAGACACTCCGCCAAATCAAGGAAAGGGAGGAGCCAAGAAGGAGTGACATTTTGATCTCAGCGGATGGATTCATCAGGCAGAAGAGAGGGCTGAGGGCTGGGTCAGCAGAGCGGGTTCCCTGGTGGCATGCGTTCGGGCCCTGCTACGTTTCCTGTTTCGGGGAGCATCTGAGACAGGCTGCGGATCTTGTTACTGGACGGACACACGTGCGTCTCAAACCTGACCTCGCTATTGGGTATCTCTGTGTTTCTGGGCGAGGTGGGGAACCTTTCTTAGCCCTGTTTCTTTTTCTCTGATTTTAACTTTTTATCTCTCTTGGTTGATTTCAGAGAGGAAGGGAGCGAGAGATAGACACATCCGTAATGAGAGAGAATCACTGATGGGCTGCCTCCTGCACACCCCACACTGGGGGTGGAGCCCGCAACCCAGGCGTGTGCCCTGCCCGGGAATCGAACCCTGACCACTGAGCCACCCCAGCCAGGCTCTTTGCCCCTTTCTTCCTGGGGAAAAAAGGAGATGAGGGTGCGATGTGTATTGCACAGGTGCTCAGTGTGTGTGTGTGTGTGTGTTTCTTGTCTCGGAAGTGAGGCCAGCCGTGTGTGCTGTGCTGGAACGAAGCTTATTCTCCCGAGCAGACTGTAGCTGATGGGTGTGGCGTTGGCCTGCCATCCCCGGAGCGTGCTCTGGCGGTTTGCAGATAGGATCTGATCTGGCCCAGGCCGTGGGGAGGGCAGGTTCCGTCTCTGGCTGAGGCCGTCTGGCGCCTCGCCCGGAGCCCCACATCGCCATGCTGACTCATGTTTGCTGAGCAAATGCACCGAGGCGGTATGGCAGCCTGTGGCCGTCTGCTGCTCCCCACCCTTTCTCCGGGGAGGACGGACGCACCCTCGGGGATGGGGGATGGGGGCTGGGGGGAGCCGCCCGTGCATGGCCAGCGCTGGAGCAGCCTGTCAGGCCTGCGCCTCACCCGGAATGAGCCTGTGGGGTCGGATCCTGGGTCCGATCGAGTGTGGCTTCCTTCTGGAGCCTTTGGGGGGAAGAGCTGGAGGCGGGATGGCTGTCAGCAGGAGGGGACCCCAGGCCTGCGGCTCCTCGGAAAACCCGGAGAGACGCCAGGAGGGACTCCCCAGCTGGCCCCCATTTTATCTCTCTTCTCTCTTCTTTTCGGCTCCAACTTTTCTTTCTTTTTTAAAGGTAATGTTTTTATTGATTTTTTTTTTTTTTTCCGGAGAGGGAGAGAGAGAAACATCCGCGATAAGAGAGAATCATGGATCGGGTGCCTCCTGCACGCCCCCTACTGGGGATCGAGCCCACAACCCCGGCTTGTGCCCTGACCGGGAATTGAACCCTGACCTCCTGGTTCACAGGTCGACACTCAACCATTTAGTCACACCAGCCGGGCGCGGATGCAGCTTTTGAATCTGCGATGACTGTCAGGTGAGACGTACCCGCGTTCAGACCATCAGGTGTGACACCTGGTGAGCGTCGGCTCCGGCGTGTACGGCGTGCACGTAACCGAGGCCCGGTGACATAGACACACATTTTGCTCCAGAGCGTTGCTTTATTTCGGCCTCCCCTGCACGCCGGACGCCGTGAGGTGTTGGTGGAGAGAAGGCACAGGCGCGAACAGGCGTGTAGGTCGGTGTCCGAGAACAGGAGCGCCTTGCCTTCGCAAAGCCGCGAGCGGTTGTCTCCGGTGCGCGTTGCTGTTCGCAGAGCACGTCACAGCTGGCGCGGCGTCGCGGGCGGAAAAGGTGACGGAGCCAGAGAAGGAGCTGTTACCTGTTTGTGTCAGGGCACCTGCTTTGTGTACGTCATGCAGGTGACCTTAATTCAAATGCTTTCGCGACCTAGTTCGCTGGGACAGTCAAAGGTGGACTGACCCCGTCTTGCGGGCAAGTAGGGGTTGGAGAAGGAGGCAGTGTTTCCACGGAGACGGGCGCGGGTTACTTCCGACCTGGACTGACTCGGGCAGGATGCCCCTGGCCCCGGGTCCTCCGGTGTCAGTGGCTCACACACTGGCTTCCTCGTTCTCCGGCTGCTTGCTGAGAGCTCTCTAGCGCTGGACCTCCCAGGAAGCCGTGTGGTCAGAAGAACCAGCAGAGTTCGTTCCCCCAAGCGAGAAGGGGGGTGCGTGTGGGCTCGTTTTTGTGACGCGTGGACCTGAAGCTTCCTTTTGGGAAACGGTGGGAGCACTTCTCTTGCTTCCTTTCCTGTTGTTGTCAGTCCTCGCCCAAGAATATTTTCTGTGGGTTTTTAGAGTGGAAGGGACGGCAAGAGACAGAGAGAAATATTCCCCTGGGTTGAGCCCGCAACCAAGGTCCACGCCCTTGACTGGAGCCGGACCCGGGACCCTTCATTCCGAAGGCCGGTGCTCTATCCGCTGAGCCACACCGGCTAGGGCTGGGAACATGTCTTTTGTATAAATTCGTCAATGCAGATCTTTGATTATATTCAGGCTTCACACGTAGAGTCCCTTACCAAGCCTGGGTTACGCTGGGGTAAGCGTGGGTGCTTGATTGTAGAGGAGCAAGTGAGCGTGGGTCTACACAGGCAGGGCAGTGTGGAACCCTCCAGCCAGCCTGGGCGTTCCCTCCGGGGTTGCCGAGGGCCCTTCTCAGGACGGGCTGTGGCTGTGGCTCCCGGCTCAGCGCGCAGCTCCACTGGCGGGGAGGGGGGTGCCCTTCTGCCTCGAGGACTCTGACGTGTGCGTGGTGCGGGGACAGAAGCACTAGCAGGGTCTCTCAGGCGGTGCCACAGGGTAGACGATGCTTCCTGACTGTGCCCCAAACACTCGGCCAGGCCCCCCTCGGTGCTCGTGGTGCGAGCAGGAGGTGGATTTAAAAATATATCTATTTTTAGTGATCTCAGGGAGGGAGGGAGAGGGAGAGAGAAACATCAATGATGAGAGAACCACGGATCGGCTGCCTCCCGCACGCCCCACACCACACCGGGGACTGAGCCTGTGCCCTGACCGGGAATGGAACCCTGACCTCCTGGTTCATAGGTCAACACTCAACCCCTGAGCCAGGCCGTCCCGGCACGAGAGATGGATTTAATGGGTTGTGTATGTGTCATCGGGGTGTGTGGCGAGAGGAGGGAAAGTGTGAGGAGGTCCTTTGTCGGCCTCGGGGGAGACCGGGGTGGCCTCGGTGCTTCAGCAGGAAGTCATGGGCCTGCAGCCGGCACTCAGGGCACCTGCCGGCGCTGATCGGCACGGCCTGGGCCGAGTGTGACCTGCTACCGGCTGCTGGCAGTGGCCGTGGTTACTCTGCCTCCTGCTCTGCGGGTGGGCGGGGGGCAGCAGGAGGAGCCCGTGCGATGCTGCCTGGTCAGTGCCGCTGCAGCAGGTGCCAGGTCCAGCAGTCATAACAACAGGGCGTGATCATCATCTCACTGCCGTTATTAATAGAGGCTCCAGCCCGGCGGGGGGCGGGGGGGGCACTCCGGGGCTGAGTGTCGACCTACGAACCAGGAGGTCACGGTGCAGTTCCCGGTCAGGGCACACGCCCGGGTTATGGGCTCCGTTCCCAGTAGGAGGCAGGCCGTCGATGATTCTCTCTCATCATGGATGTCTCCATCTCTCTTTCTCCCTCTCCCGTCCTCTCTGAGATCAATAAAAATACACTTTTTAAAATAGAGACTCCAGGCGCTCGGCCTGATGGTGAGCACTCAGAGCCCACGCCGGAGCGCCTGCCCGGGAAAGGCTGGCGATGCCTGGTCACCGGGGACAGGGAGCTCCTGGCAGCAGCTGGCCTGCCCGCGAGCTTCCAGGGCACCGGCTGCCTGGACTTGGCATTGGGGAGGGAGCAGCTGGAAACCTGGATGAGGGTGAACTCTCTGCTCCTCAATTAACGAGGCTGACTTGCCCGTTGCCAAGGAGATGCCGTCTGGGGACGGTTCCAGATTCCCGGAGGCCCGGGGAGTCTCCCACGAGCTCGGTCTGCACCGGCACCAGGTGGTCAGTGTCAGCTGTTCGCCTGCCTGACAGGACATTGGCCTTGGCCCTGGGTTTTGTTTTTTAAATATATTTTTATTGGTTTCAGAGAGGAAGGCAGGAGAAGGAGAGATAGAAACATCCACGATGAGAGAGAACCATCGATTGGCTGCCTCCTGCATGCCCCTCCACTGGCGATCAAGCCCACATCCCAGGCATGTGCTCTGACCCGGAATCCAACCGTGACCCCCGGTTCATGGGTCAACACTCAACCCCTGAGCCACGCTGGCCGGGCTGGACCTAGCTTTTGATCTGAGTGCATCTGTGGACTTGCTGGTGCGCCGGTGACAAGGAGTCTGAGGCCGGAGGCCGGGTGGAGGAACACGGACGGGCATTGATTGGTGCCTTTGTGTCAGGGTTCGAGTCCCACCCGTGCTGCGTACTCCCATCTCCCAGGCGCCCTCGGGTCTCAGCATCCTCGTTTGAAATGTGGGGATGATGCTGTCGCCAAGTCAAGGAAACTGGTCAGAGGGCCCCGGGCCGGGACCCGGTGGGGTAGCTGGCCGGTGGATGGGCGCTGACCCTGTTGCTCCTGCACATGCACCCTGTTCCCGTCGCCGGCTCGCCTCTCTCCTCCTTCCTCTGCACTTGAGCTCAAGGCGCGGATCCGGGACGCTGTCACGTTTGGCCACAGTCCCCGCTCCCCCTCCACCCACGCTGATAACCTCTGACAGCCTCGTGGCGACGTGTCCCCGGCTCTCGGGCATCACCGTGCCCACTTATCCGAGGTCGGACTTCAGCCACTCGCCGTCTGGGCCCCATCCAGGAGCCGAGGTCAGCAGAGGAGCTGGCTCAGCGGCCCTGGAGTGCAGGCCCCGCGGTCAAGTGGTGGCTGAGGGGAAGAGGGGGCCGGCTGGCGGCTGAGGGAACAGAAGCCGGCAGAGCGGGCTCTCCGCGTGGTGGCCAGGGCTCTGCGTCCCACGTGGGCCTCCCGCGCTGACTGTCCGGGGCGTCACAAGCAAGGCGGCCTTCGGCGCCCCCGGTGATCCGAGTGTCCAGGCGAGAGGACGCCCGCACTCTGTATTGGAGGGAGCAGGAGCCTGGCCGGCGGCTCCCTGGGTGCGGGTCTCTCTCTGTGTCTCTCCCTTCCTCTCTCTGAAATCGGTAAAAACGTATTTAAAAAGGAAGAAAGAAAGGAAGAAAGAAGCCTGCTCTCTCACGTCTCTTCTCCCCTGTGCACGTCCCCGTGTGGCGTTCACGCGGCTCGATCCCGTTTCCTGGGGAAAGCGCCTGCGTCTACCCCATTGTCTTCTGGGGCTGACCTCACTCCCAGCTGAAGGTCACCTTCCCAGCCTCCGCGGCGGCGCCTGCACCCCGGCCGGCCGGGGCTTCCGGGTCCGGCCCAGCGTGGAGGCCGCCCCTCCTCCTCCTCCTCCTCCGCCTCCTCCGCCTCCTCCTCCGCCTCCTCCTCCCGCTTCCTTCGGGGCCGAGGGAGCACCTTCTGCTGCAAGGTCCCTGTTTGTTTGTGAGGGTTCCCCCGAGACAACCGCTTCCTGCCTTGTGTCTGAGCTCCCCACTCAGTCCCAGGGGCAGCGCCGGAGTGAGGAGGCGCCTGGGGACCCAGGCAGGCGTCCTGCCCGGCATCTCCCCCGGGAACCGGGCACCAGGGCGGGCACTGGGGGGCCTTCCGTGCTGCTGGTGTGTCCACCTCCATCGTCGGCTCCCCAGACCTCCCCCCGAACACCAGGGCGGGGGTCTTCAGGAGCCGCCGTGCCCTGTCGCCTGCTGCTGTGTGTGTCTCTCCGGCGTTCACCGCTGCCGAGTGCAGGGACGGGTCCAGCGAGGGCGGTGGCACTGGGGGCTCGGACTTGGCGAGCCCGGAGGCTCCTGACAACACGGCCCCCTTCACAGTCACAGCCTGCTCGCCCTCCGCCCGCCGCTGCCATCAGGATTCAGCCCGCCGGGCGCCTGTCGTCGGCGGGTTGTTCCCCAGGTTGGGCATTTGGCTCCTCTCCCATTTCTCCTCAGCTGTCCATGCGCCCCCGAAACAGAAGCAAGGCCTATTTAGGGCTCACTGGGTGAGCGTCGACCTATGAACCCGGAGGTCAGGGTTCGATTGCCGGTCAAGGCACAGGCCCGGGTTGTGGGCTGGATCCCCAGTGTGGGGCGCGCAGGAGGCAGCCGATCCGTGATTCTCTCTCATCATCGATGTTTCTCTCTCTCTCTCTCTCCTCCCTTCCTCTCTGAAATCAATCAATCAATCTCTATATATACATATATATATATATTTTTTTAAAGTCGTTGCACTAGATGCTGCTGAGTGGGGGTTCCAGAGGTGACTCGGGGGCTGGAGCCCAGAGCCTGTGTCAGAGGCAGGGGCTCTGTTACAGGCGAGCGGCACTGCAGTATGTTCTGGTCAAAACGCACGCTGAGAAATCGGTACTGCCAGCGGGCGTCTGCCGTGCCCAGAGACGCCAGGCTCTGCCCTGCGGGGCGTCGTTTCGTCCGCGCAGGAGCCCTGTGGTCGGTGTCCCTATCCCACGGACACTTGCGGCCTCCCTCCCGGCACAGCTCAGAGTGGCCCGCCGGCGTCCATGGGTGAGCTGGGTGGGAAGGCAGGTTCTCCGCCTCCTTCACGGACGCGTTGCTGTATTAGCCCTCCGAGCCTGCGTCACAGGGCACGAGGTGTTTGCACACCTCCATGCAGGCCCGCTGCGTGCCGCCGTGGCCGCCGGTGGCCGGTCTGTCAACGCCTGCTGCGTGCGCAATACGTCCGTGTGTCGTTTCATCAGTCGCCCTGGCAAAGCAGGCCTTGTTCCTCCCGCTCTCTGGGCGAGGATCTGAGGCTCGGCAGGGAAGGGCAACGCGCCTTCCAAGCCCACAGACAGGATGCGTTTGGGCCTTTCGGCCTCCCGCTGTCCCCACTAACTCTGGCCGGGGCAGGGGGCGCTGTACAAGGTGGCGTCCTGGGCGGGGTGATGTGGCGGTCCGCCTGGCCCGGCGCCCTGCCGGTCCCCAGGGGGAACAGAGGGTCGGCAGTGGAGTGGGGCCAAGAGGACCGGGTTCTCTGCGTGCAGGGGCAGCTCACGCGGCTTTAGGTGGGCGAGGCACGGGAGGGGTCCGCGTTGAGGGCGGCCTGGTCCTCACCCCACATGGGATTTGTCCTGCGAAGCAGCCGCGGCTGTCTCCGGAGTGGCCCTCACATGCCGCCGCCCTCCGGTCGCCGTGACCGGAGCCCAAGCCCTGTGTTGATGAGTCTGTCCTCTGCGTTTCAGGCCCTGGACGTGGACCGGATGGTTCTGTACAAGATGAAGAAATCCGTGAAGGCGATCAACATCTCCGGGCTGGGTGAGTCGCCTTCACCGGGCTGCTCCGTGGGCAGCTCTGTCACTGTTAGTGAGTGATCCCCAGGCCCCGTCACTGTTAGTGAGTGATCCCCAGGCTCCGTCACTGTTAGTGAGTGATCCCCAGGCCCCGTCACTGTTAGTGAGTGATCCCCAGGCCCCGTCACTGTTAGTGAGTGATCCTCAGGCTCGGTCACTGTTAGTGAGTGATCCTCAGGCTCGGTCACTGTTAGTGAGTGATCCTCAGGCTCTGTCACTGTTAGTGAGTGATCCTCAGGCTCGGTCACTGTTAGTGAGTGATCCCCAGGCCCCGTCACTGTTAGTGAGTGATCCCCAGGCCCCGTCACTGTTAGTGAGTGATCCCCAGGCCCCGTCACTGTTAGTGAGTGATCCCCAGGCTCCGTCACTGTTAGTGAGTGATCCTCAGGCTCCGTCACTGTTAGTGAGTGATCCCCAGGCCCCGTCACTGTTAGTGAGTGATCCCCAGGCCCCGTCACTGTTAGTGAGTGATCCCCAGGCCCCGTCACTGTTAGTGAGTGATCCTCAGGCTCCGTCACTGTTAGTGAGTGATCCTCAGGCTCGGTCACTGTTAGTGAGTGATCCCCAGGCCCCGTCACTGTTAGTGAGTGATCCCCAGGCCCCGTCACTGTTAGTGAGTGATCCTCAGGCTCGGTCACTGTTAGTGAGTGATCCCCAGGTTCGGTCACTGTTAGTGAGTGATCCTCAGGCTCTGTCACTGTTAGTGAGTGATCCTCAGGCCCCGTCACTGTTAGTGAGTGATCCCCAGGCCCCGTCACTGTTAGTGAGTGATCCCCAGGCCCCGTCACTGTTAGTGAGTGATCCTCAGGCCCCGTCACTGTTAGTGAGTGATCCTCAGGCCCCGTCACTGTTAGTGAGTGATCCTCAGGCTCGGTCACTTAGTGAGTGATCCCCAGGCCCCGTCACTGTTAGTGAGTGATCCCCAGGCCCCGTCACTGTTAGTGAGTGATCCCCAGGCCCCGTCACTGTTAGTGAGTGATCCTCAGGCCCCGTCACTGTTAGTGAGTGATCCCCAGGCCCCGTCACTGTTAGTGAGTGATCCCCAGGCCCCAGCTCCGTCACTGTTAGTGAGTGATCCCCAGGCCCTGTCACTGTTAGTGAGTGATCCCCAGCTCCGTCACTGTTAGTGAGTGATCCCCAGGCTCCGTCACTGTTAGTGAGTGATCCCCAGGCCTCGTCACTGTTAGTGAGTGATCCCCAGGCCCCGTCACTGTTTGTGAGTGATCCCCAGGCCCCGTCACTGTTAGTGAGTGATCCTCAGGCCCCGTCACTGTTAGTGAGTGATCCCCAGGCCCCGTCACTGTTAGTGAGTGATCCCCAGGCCCCAGCTCCGTCACTGTTAGTGAGTGATCCCCAGGCCCTGTCACTGTTAGTGAGTGATCCCCAGCTCCGTCACTGTTAGTGAGTGATCCCCAGGCTCCGTCACTGTTAGTGAGTGATCCCCAGGCCCCGTCACTGTTAGTGAGTGATCCCCAGGCCCCGTCACTGTTAGTGAGTGATCCCCAGGCCCTGTCACTGTTAGTGAGTGATCCCCAGCTCGGTCACTGTTAGTGAGTGATCCTCAGGCTCCGTCACTGTTAGTGAGTGATCCCCAGGCCCCGTCACTGTTAGTGAGTGATCCCCAGGCCCCGTCACTGTTAGTGAGTGATCCCCAGGCTCCGTCACTGTTAGTGAGTGATCCCCAGGCCCTGTCACTGTTAGTGAGTGATCCCCAGCTCCGTCACTGTTAGTCAGTGATCCCCAGGCTGCCGGCTCCGTCACTGTTAGTGAATAACCAAGTAAATTTCCTTTTTTTTTTTTTTTTTAAATACATCCTTTTTGTTAAAAGTATTACATACATCCCCTTTTTGGCCCCATTGACCTCCTCCAGCCCGCCCGCATACCCCCACCCCTGGCCTTCACCACGCCATTGTCTGTGTCCATGGGTTACGCATACATGCATACAAAGTCTTGGGTTGACTAAATCTCCTTTTTCTGGGCGTGCAGTTACAAAGGTGAGTTGAGGTGTTTACGTTTTAGAAGTATTTCTGAGGGATTCAGTTCCAAGGGCTCAAGGCTTCCAACCATGCATGTGTGTGTGACTCTGTGCATGCCTGTGTGAGTGTGTGTGTGAGTATATATGTGCGAGCATGGTGTTATGTACCCGCCGTACGTGCTCACCGCCCTCTCCCTGTTGGAGAGGTGGGCTTGCACGGCAGGTGTCGGCGGTGTGGGGACGCAGACTTCCTGCTGTGTGAGGGTGACAAGGGTTTCTCGAGCAGCAATCGGAGGTGCCTGGAGCAGCTGGCTGTGTTTCCCCAGCCCTTGAGCCAAGAATAGTGTTTACTGTCTGACCGGGGACCCACACAGCAACCCCCCGTGTGCCCATGCCTGCCTTCGAGCAGTGGTTCTGACCTGTCAGAGGACCCCGGGTGCCCGAGGTCCTTATTTAAACACAGATAGCGGCCCACCCTCAGGGTTTCGGCTCAGTCAGTGCCGGATGGAGCCTGAGTGTTTGCTAATCAACCGCGTGCGTGGGTGATGCTGAAGCTGCTGGCCTTTGAGAGTATAGCTGAGACACACACTTGCACATGTATGCGCGCACATGCATGTACCTGCACACAAAAACACTCGCATGCGTATGCACATGCGTGCACATGCATGCACACGTGTAACACCTGGCTTTATGGACTGGACCAAAAACGCATCAGCAAGCCCCCCACGCATACAAAGCCATCGTTTTCTTCCACGACAGCAGGTCTGTTTTTTTCGAAAGTAGTTATGACAGCGATTTGTTGAGAAACAGTTTCTACCATAATTTTCCACAGTCGCAATGGACGGCTGTCTGACCTCGTTTAAAGAGCCCGGTTCCTATTTACTCCAGAATTCGTGCTGGTCGAGGTTCCCTGCGCTTAGCCCCGGCCCGGAGGCGCCCCACTGGACGGCGGAGCCGTTCTCTCAGTGTCTGACGTGGGGGCGGGGAGGGGGAGATGGCTGTCTGTCTCTGGAAAGGTCGCTCCCGTTGTTGACGTGGGAGAGGAACCTCACATCTGAGAACTGAAAGCTCGTGTAGGGGGACCCTGGAGGCGGGGGTCCGCGTGGGGTGCGGGAGAGTCATTTCTGGGGGCGGCTCGCCCCGCCCGGGACGAGGAAGTGAGCTGTTCCTGCTCCTCTCTGGCCGGCCGGCCATTGGCAGGTCCCACGGAGGGTGGCGGCGGCTCTGAGGAAGTGGGGAGGGGAGCCTGGGCTCTGCGAGCCCGAGATGTGGTCTGAGATTCGGGCTATCGCTCGTCGGCTGGTTAAGAGTGGCCATCGGAATCTCGGTGGGTGGCTGGGGGGACCCTATCAGGCAGGACCGCCCGTTAGCCACGGGAGGAAGCTGAGCTGGAGGCAACGTGAGTCCCAGGGTCAGCCGGAGCCGGGCTCGGGGTCCTCCTGTTACTTGGAGGGTGTTAAGCCGCTCTGGGCTGGGCCCTTCTCACCGGAGCGTGGGTCTGCGGACGGCCTAAGGAGTCTATGCACCCCAAAAGTAGTATGAGAGGTGATGCAAGCATGCCTTCCTGAGAGGCACCCCACGCATTGCTCCGACGGTGAGTGGTGTCCGTGACCACCAGGAGATTAAAGAAGCACAGGCTAGCCAGGCCCGAGGGTCACAGATACCATCCGTCCAGGCTGGCTCTGCGCCTCGCTCACGGTGAGACGCTGGCAGCAGGTGTCTCCCTGCTGCTGGTGTCTCGTCCCGCAGTTGTCATCAAGAGGCGGCTGTGTGCGTGTGCGTGCGCATGTGTGCGTGTGCGTGCGCATGTGTGCCGTGTCCCGTGCGCGCCTGCCCTCTGACCGCACACCAGGGCCCATGGTGGGGGCATGCGTGCCTGTGTCTTGCTAAGTTGTGTTGGCAGGTGCCCATCTGCAGAGGGAGCAGGGTTGTGTTGCGTTACTCACACAGGCCTGCCACTGCCCTTTCTGTCGTTAACGCAGGGCGGGATCAAAGAATATGGGGCCGTCACAGACACAAGTTTTCACTTCCTCATAGGCGCCCTCCCCTTGACCTCACCGACCCCGTTGCTGGACGCATGCAGCCTGGAGACGGTCCTGTGGTGACCTCTGCGGTGACCTGTAGGGTCAGTGGTTTCAGAGGTCAAAGGGGGAGGCCCAGGAGAGACATGGAGGAGATCAGTGAGTTCTGGACGGAGGTTGGGAAGTAGGAAGCAGCACGGCGTGGGGCAGGAAGGGCAGGAAGTGCAGGTGCCACCGGCCGTGTGGCAGGACCGGGTTGCAGGGTTCCCGTCAGTCACCAGCTGCCCCCTCACCACCACCTGAGCCGGAGGTCGGGGGTCACCAGCTGCCCCCTCAGCACCACCTGGGCCGGAGGTCGGGGGTCACCAGCTGCCCCCTCACCACCACCTGAGCCGGAGGTCGGGGGTCACCAGCTGCCCCCTCAGCACCACCTGAGCCTGGGGCCGGGGGTCACCAGCTGCCCACTCACCATTCACACCCGCACGTTCCCTGGGCTTGGCACCTCCCTGTTCCTGCTGCAGCTCTGGGAATCCCTACCTGACGTGGAGCCTCAGCTCACATGCCCCCTCGGTACCTCTGGTCCTCAGCACCCAGCACGCCTGGCACTGCAGCGACGCGTGGCCGGCTTGCCTCGCCCTGGGCGGTGACGCACGCATCTGAGTCCCAGCAGGGCAGCCACCCTGCGGCGACGGGGGGAGGGGAGGTTATGAGAGATGGAGGAGGTGGCGTGAGGGTGGTTGCATTGCTGTGGATCTGGTCCCGTCCCCGTCCCGCCCCCTGGCAGCACCGGGCGGTGGCCTGCTCGTGCTGTGGCCTGATGAGTTCTTGTCAATCCAGTGATGTTTGCTTGAACTACATGCACTGGGCCTTGTCCTTGGCATTCGTGTTGGCAGATAGCAACCAGATAAACCGAGGAGCACACACACAGCCCAGCCGGCACAGGCCGTGGCTTCCTCGCGGGTCCCTGTGGGAGCGTGCACGGCACCCCTCCGCGTGGACGGCAGGAAGCGGGGCTTTGGTGCGGGGAGGTGCGGGCCCGGGAAGGCTGCTGGCTGCAGATCGGGAAGAGCCGGGTTTTATCTGGTCGCGGTGACTGCTGCCTGCCCTCCCCGGTCCCTCCCCCGTCGGAGCTCCCGCGCCTGGACCATTGGTGAGACCAGGGTACAGATGTGTCTGCGCCGGAGCAGCTGGAGAGGGAGCTGCTTCTAGAGCCACTTTGAGGGTTCCAGAAATAAAGCTGCCGGCCCGTCTGGGCTCTCCCAGAAACGTTATCCCCAAGCCGCTTATTTTAGCTTCCTATTTTAAGTTTGGTTTTGGCAACAGAAAAGGACGGGCGCTCCGCTGCGCTCTGTTCTCCGGGAGGAGCGTCTCCGGCGTGGGGGCGGCGTGGGGCCGGAGCCCGTGGCCGGGGAGGGAGCGCGCCTGTGTGGGGTGGTGCTCTCGTGGCCGTGCCTGTTGGGAGCCCGCGCAGACTCCGGACTGCGGACTTTATTGAGAACCTTCACGTTTGTTTGCAAGAAGAGGGATTTGTGTTTCAAATCTCAGCTAGAGTCCGAGCTGGTGTGGCTCAGTGGATAGAGCACCGGCCCTCGGTCCCGGGTTCGATTCCGGTCCAGGGCACATGCTTAGGTTGCAGGCTTGATCCCGGCCCTGGTCAGGGAGCAGGCGGGAGGCAAACACTGATGTGTGTCTCTCACATCGATGTTTCTCTCTCTCTGTCTCTCCCCCTCCCTTCAATCTCAAAAAAAAAAAAAAGAAATCAATGGGAAAATATCCTCAGGTGAGGATTAAAAAGCAAAAAAACCCCAAAAAAACCCTCAACTAGATCAGCGTGAAAGGTTCCCGCTGAGCTGCGCTGGGACAGCTCGAGCATCGGAAAATGGTGATGGAAACACTTCAGTGTAAACACATGAGGTCATCAGGATGCCTGAGGGGATGGTGATGAGATCATGTTACATACGATGGTCATGATGAGATCATGTTACGTGAGATGGTGATGAGATCATGTTACATACGATGGTCATGATGAGATCATGTTACGTGAGATGAGATGATGAATTCATCCTGACACGAGGTGATCAGGAGATCATTGTGACACATATGTGGTGATCATGAGATCATGATACATGAGCTGGTGAGATCCTATTACATGAGATGAGATGATGGTGCGATCGTGTTCCGTGAGCTGGTAATGATCATGAGATGATGAGATCATGTTACATGAGCTGGTGTTGATCATGAGATGATGCGATTGTGTTACATGAGCTGGTGATCATGAGATGTTACCCATGAGCTGGTGAGATCATGTTACATGAGATGAGATGATGGTGCGATCATGTCCATGAGCTGGTGAGATCATGTTACATGAGATGAGATGATGGTGCGATCGTGTTCCGTGAGCTGGTGAGATCATGTTACATGAGATGAGATGATGGTGCGATCATGTCCATGAGCTGGTGAGATCATGTTACATGAGATGAGATGATGGTGCGATCGTGTTCCGTGAGCTGGTGAGATCATGTTACATGAGATGAGATGATGGTGCGATCATGTCCATGAGCTGGTGAGATCATGTTACATGAGATGAGATGATGGTGCGATCGTGTTCCGTGAGCTGGTGAGATCATGTTACATGAGATGAGATGATGGTGCGATCGTGTTCCGTGAGCTGGTGAGATCATGTTACATGAGATGAGATGATGGTGCGATCGTGTTCCGTGAGCTGGTGAGATCATGTTACATGAGATGAGATGATGGTGCGATCGTGTTCCGTGAGTCGGTGAGATCATGTTACATGAGATGAGATGATGGTGCGATCATGTCCATGAGCTGGTGAGATCCTGTTACATGAGATGAGATGATGGTGCGATCGTGTTCCGTGAGCTGGTGAGATCATGTTACATGAGATGAGATGATGGTGCGATCGTGTTCCGTGAGCTGGTGAGATCATGTTACATGAGATGAGATGATGGTGCGATCGTGTTCCGTGAGTCGGTGAGATCATGTTACATGAGATGAGATGATGACGCAATCATGTCCGTGAGCAGATGAGATCATGAGGTCATCGTGACACCTGACCAATGACCAGGATGATGACGACAACGAGCCAGAAATCTGCCTTGACCACCGTTGGCATTGCCGGGGTCGGCACGTTCCTGCAGAGTTTCTAGGGAGAGACTTTTTGTGATGTAACCTCCGCGGTTGGGAAGCCCAGGAGGGACAGAGGACGTCCGTCCATCCGTCCATCCATCTGTCCTCGGTGCTGGAAGGGGAAGCTTTGCTGATTCTCCTGCGTCAGGTTGGCTGAGCGCCCAGGGAGAGAAGGCAGGTTCCTCCCCCAGGGGACCAGGGGCTGGCAGGCGGCCTGCGTTGTGGGCAGAGGATGGATGGCGCCCCTGCCCCACCTCTTTCCAACTGTGACCTTGGGAATCACGGAACCCTCTGAGCACCACTTCGTTCAAAGATGAAAGGGACGGTACTCGCAGGACCTCAGGGCCACCAGGTTAAGTGGAACCTGACGCTGACAGGCCACCTGACGGGCGGAAAGCGAATTCCCCGCCCTGGCCTGGGGGTTCACGTAGAGCAGCCTGGACGTCCGGGCACCATTTTTGTTTGTTGTTTGTGTGTGTCCCTCAGCCCAGCCTGCACCCTCTCCAATCTGGGACCTCTCGAGGGCTGTCTGACTGCCCTCTCACAATCCGGGACTGCTGGCTCCCAACCACTCACCTGCCTGCCTGCCTGATTGCTCCTAACTGCTTCTGCCTGCCAGCCTGATCACCCCCTAACCACTCCCCTGCCAGCCTGATCGATGCCTAACTGCTCCCCTGCCAGCCACATTGCCCCCAACTGCCCTCTCCTGCAGGCCTGGTCACCCCCAACTGCCCTCCCCTGCAGGCCTGGTCACCCCCAACTGCCCTCCCCTGCAGGCCTGGTTGTCCCAACTGCCCTCCTCTGCCGGCCCGGTCACCCCTAACTGCCCTCCCCTGCAGGCCTGGGTCCCTCCCAACTGCCCTCCCCTGCTGGCCTGATTGCCCACAACTGCCCTCCCCTACTGGCCATTTTGTGTCCACATGGGAGCGGCATCTTGTGTGTTGGGGTGACAGTCAATTTGCATATTAGCCTTTTATTACATAGGCTTTTTATTGATTTCAGAGAGGAAGGGAGAGGGAGAGAGAAAGAGAAACATCAATGATGAGAGAGAATCATGGGTCAGCTGCCTCCTGCACGCCCCACACTGGAGATCGAGCCTGCAACCCAGGCCTGTGCCCTGACTGGGAATCGAACCATGACCTCCTGGTACATAGGTCAACGCTCAACCCCTGAGCCAGGCCTGCTGGACCAGGCACCAATTATAAGGGCTCCATGTGGCTCCCCAGGGACTGTGGCCACGGCATGTCTCCCTCCTGCAGTGACATCACCGCGTGGGCCTCTGGCTGTCGCTCCCTTCACCGCACTGGGACTGCCCCCCTCCTGGCCGTCAGTTTTGAAATAGTTCAAATAGCTTGTGGTTGGGAAGGAGCTGCCTGCCCCCCAAGACGGACCACCGGGTCCAGAACGAAAAGTGGAGTGAAATGGAAGGTGGAACCGACCCGTCTCTGAAATGCAGCTTTTCTTATTCTTTCCCTTTATTGGTTTTGGAGAGAGGAAGGGGGAGAGAGAAACATCCATGATGAGAGAGAATCCTGGATCAGCTGCCTCCTGCACGCCCCACCCTGGGGTTGGAGCCTGCCACCCAGACCTGTGCCCTGACCAGGAATCGAACCCATGACCTCACCTGTGCTCAGAGGTGAGACCAAGACCCCCCAGGCCCTCCAGGCCCCCAGGGCTTCCCTCCCTGCATCACGCAGGCGTCACCTGTCCAGAGGTTGATGCTCAACCGCTGAGCCACGCCCACCGGGCTCACGCTTATTCTGCTGACGGGCCCGGGGGAGGGGCTGGCGAGGTCCGCGCGTTAACGGTCTCCCCTTGGCTGCCGCAGCGCACGTGGAGAACGAGGAGCAGTACACGCAAGCGCTGGAGAAGTTTGGTGGCAACTGCGTGTGCAGAGACGACCCGGACCTGGGAAGCGCCTTCCTCAAGTTCTCGGTGTTTACGAAGGAGTTGACGGCCCTTTTCAAAAACCTGGTGAGTGTCCGGGCCGCTGCGCCCTCGGAGCAGGGAACACAGAGGGCTCAGCCAGGCCTGCGGGGTGTGCCGGGATGGGTGTCCGAGGGCACAGCGTCCCAGAGGGATGACCGGTGCTGTGCACACCAGGTCCCTTTGGGGCCACCTTAGACCTGTAATGCGAAACAAGACTTGAAGACTCAGTTCGGCGTTTTCAATGTGCACAGCTGGGGGGCAGGACGCATTCCTCGTCTTAAGGGCCTCTGACTTCCGTTTTTAATCGTTTGTAAACTGTGTAGAATAGCCTGCTTCTGGTGATGATAGTCGGTGCTTAAACGTGTAACGTGTAATAAACGTGTTTCAGGCCCGTCTTACCCAGCAGCGTGACCTAGCATCAAAGCGCAGAAATTACCACGAATATTCCGAGGCCTTTTCTTCTCCCAAACGCGGAGCCTGGAAAGGTCCCGCTTTCAGCCAGTGGGAGTGGGGGCCGTGTGCCTTGCCGGGGGCGCCGGGCGCCGGGAATGGGGGGAGTGGAGCTCTGGCTGGCGCTGGGCAGCCCTGAGCCGTCCCCGTCCTCGTCCTCGGGTGGAACGAGACTCTGACGAGGCGGGCAGCCGCGTGTTTGTGGCCACGGTGGTGTCTCCCACGCGGGGCGTCCACTTGGGATGGTCCCGGCATCTCCTTCCTGTTTTTCTCCCCCAGAAGGTCACGGGCGACCCGGCCAGGTCACGCACTCCCATCGTGCTTTGTGTGTCGGCCCTGAACTGTGGGGCCCCTTTCATTTCTCGTGTCAGCAAGCTCCTAACCAGCGGGAGAACCGGTCCTCATTCTTGAAACGGTGGCGGCGGCCGGTCTGTGAGTGTGGCCTCAGCGGGCAGACCCGGGAGCCGATGTCAGAGCTGTTAACAGGAGGCCAGGGCCGGACGGGTCAGGGTCTCGGTCTCTCCCCTGCCTGCACGTGTCAGGTGTCCCAGTTGGGAACGGTAAAAGCAGAAGCCCTCGGGGCGCTGAGGTTTTCCTTGGCTCCAGTGGACATCTCTCGGGGCTTTTATCGAGTTCGCCGCCTGAGTGTTACGGCCCCAAACGGCCGCTGGCCGGCACGCTGAGCCCGGAGCCGGCCCCTCCCAGCCCTCGCTGGACCCGGGCAGGCGGCGTGTTCGGCTCTCACCACTGAGTCACCACTGGAGAAGCCAAACGGCCCCCGGAAGAGCCCCATCGGTGCTGAGGTGGGGGGTCTAGGGTAAAAGGTCAGCTCAGCTCCCAGCCCCTGCGCGCAGCTGCCGCCAGCTCCTCCCTCCTGACTCAATGTGAACGAGCGGCCTCCAGAGTAAAAGACCAAAGGAAACAGAACAAGGAAACAGAACAAGGAACAAGCAGGAGAAACTCTAAAGAAACAATGTTTCATTCCTCAGAGACATCGTAATGGACATTGTAGCCAGGAGGGAAGAGTGGAGTAAGGCTTGTCAGACGATTAGTTTAAGAATATGTACAGTGGCCCTGGCTGGGGTGGCTCAGTGGATAGAGCCCCGGCCTGCGTACTGAAGGGTCCTGGGTTCGATTCCAGTCAGGGGCACATGCCCGGGTTGCGGGCTCCATCCCTGGTGTAGGGGGCGGGCAGGAGGCAGGCGATCCGTGATTCTCTCATCATCGATGTTTCTCTCCCTCTCCCTTCCTCTCTGAAATCAGTTAAAAAAAAATTTTACAAAAAAGAAAACGTACAATGAAAAAGCCTATGAGAAGGATCGGAGTAGAAGAAATCTCTCAGAAAATAGATTGAAAAGACGAAAATCAAAAGGACCAGAAAGGAGGAAACGGAGCATCCTCAGGGGTCGGTATCCGACTGGCTGGCCTATCAGAACGAGAGCCTAGAAGGCAGAGAGAGGGCACCCACACACAGCACTGAGATGATTTCTCCCTCGAGGACTCGCCAGTGCCCAGCCCAGCAAAATGCCCGCCGCCCCTTCCCCCCTTCCTCCCCTCCGCCACCCCCCCCGCCCCCGCATCTCCGTGGGAAATGAAAAGACCCAGACGCTCCCCAGAGGACACAGGATCAGGAGCCGCAGTGGCCTTGGACTTCTCAGCGGAAACACTGGGAACTTGAAGGTCTGGAACAAGGCCCCTGAGTCCCTGGGGGACAGTGTCGTACCCCGAGTCCTACCCAGCCAGTGGAGCACCGGGCAGAGGGGGAGACCGTCACCCGTGGAAGGCCGGAGCCCGGGGCTCCCACGCCTCGCTCCTCTGCGACTCCTCAAGGGTGAGCCCGGGCAGAAGCGGGAAGCCGAGGAGGAGGAGCCGGTGGGTCGGCAGACAGCGTCCGGCCACGAGCAGCAGGGGAAGGCGGACTGGGCCCTGCGCTGGCTCTGGCCACCAGCCGCTGGCCTGGGCTTCCTCTAAAGCCAGGACGGAGAGCCGCGCCTACCGCCCAGGGCCACCGGCCGGGTGACAGGAGGAGGAAAGGTTTTTGTAAATTAGAGCCCGCAGGTGGCGTGTCAGTGTCGTCAGGATACACGGATGTATCAGTGGCCCGGGCAGCCTTCGCGCCGAGGCCACGTGCATCGCGTCCGTGCCAGCTCCTGCTCTGTGGAGTCCGGGTTGTCCATCCTCTTTCCGGGCGGAGATCAGAGACGGAGACACACAGAGCCCGGGGGCCGAGGCCGCGGCTGAGAGCGGGCTGAGCAGGAGGGCTCCCCTTTCCTGGCAGCGTGCACCCCGCACCGAGTCCCCTTTGGGGCCACAGCTCCGCGCCCTCCTTGCTCTAGAGCCTCGCTCATGCTTTTCCCTGGGCGTGGAGGACGCCTTCCCTGCGGCTCAGCCCCACTCCTGTCCGGGAAGGGAGCGGGGTCAGCGCCACCTGCCTGCTCTGTGCCGGGAAAGAACGCTCAGGAAGCAGCCTAGCGCCGCGGAGGAAGGGAGAGCGCAGCTGGACCTCGGGGATGGGAGTCCCCCCTTTTATAAAGTCTGGGGGTCGCTTGCTGTGGTGCGGGTGGAGGAGGAGACGGCTGTTCCGGGATGGACACGGGACGCTGCGTGCAAAGCCGTGTCTCTGGTGCTTTCCTCCGACCCAGCGGATGTGAGCATCCTGGGAAGCGGGGCCACTCGGGCTGGGAAGTGCCTTTTTTTTTTTTTTTTTTTTTTTTTTTTGGTCAATCCTCACCCGAGGTTATTTTTCCCGTTGATTTTTTATTTTTTTTAGGAAGAGTGGAAGGGAAGGAGAGGGGGACAGACAGAGAAACATCGATGGGCGAGAGACACATGGATTGGTGGCCTCCCACACGTGCCCTGACCAGGCTGGGCATCAAACCTGCAGCCCAGGTCCATGCCTTGGACCGGAATCGACCCCTCGCCCTTGGGCCGACGCTCTCACGGGTCGGTCGGTCGGTCGGTCGGGGTGAGGAGTGTCTTTCTAACGGACGCCTGGCTGCCCCGAAGGACACGTCCCTGAAAGGTCGGCCGCAGATCTGAGCCTTGGCGGTGACATGTGCGCGCTCGGTCTGCAGCGCCTGCTGGGCCCGCGGGGTCCTCCGGGCTGAGGCCAGCGTGGACGGCCCGGGGAGGCCCTGGGCTGGGGAATGTCACGTCACTCACTCATTTCGAAAGAGGAAGCGGGAAGTTCCATCAACCACAGGGTCTGTCGCGGGGCGAGTGGCTGCCTGTGGCCCTGTCCACGCCGGGTGCTCAGGTCAGAGGCGGAGCCGGGGCCCACGGGCGCTCCCCCCTGCGGGACCCACAGGACGGCGGGAGCACGGTCCGGGCTCAGGTTCTCCCGTCAACAAGGCTCATCTCCTGCTCAGCGCAGGGTCTTCCTCCCAGACACCCCTCCCCCCGCCGTGTTCCCATAAACTTCCTTTCAGCTTCTTTTACGGAAAACGTATATTTTTATTTTTTTTCAGCCTTTTTAAAAAATACGTTTTTATTGATTTTAGAGCGAGAGGAAGGGCGAGGGAGAGAGATGGAAATATCCACGGGAGAGAAACATCATCCTCAGTGGGCTGCCTCCTGCACGCCCCCTGCTGGGCACCCAGCCCACAACCCAGGCATGTGCCCTGGCCGGGACTGGAACCTCTCTCTCTCCCCTCTCCCTTCCTCTCTGAAACCAATACAAGCATTTTAAAGGGAAAAACAGAGTTTTGGAGGAGAGCCCTGGGAAGAGCTATTCTATGCGAGATTCACGACCTGGTGACATGGCCCGGGAAGAAAGAGTGCACCAGCTTCCTGCCAGGATTCTTCTCTCTCTCTCTCTCTCTCTCTCTCTCTCTCTCTCTCTGTCGTTGCTGGTCCCTACTTCCAGCAGGTCCTGGGGCGAGATCCTTTGGCAAAGCAGCCTCGCTGTTGCCCAGGTCAAGGAGAAGGCGGCGCCCCGTTCCCCGGGGCCGAGCCCACCAGCAACACTGCTGACCCGTGACCAGGGCTCAGGGGGCCGGCGAGACAGTGCCCGGGAGCTGAGCAAGTGGTGGGGGAGGTTTTAAGAGCGCATGAAAGCGCCCGGGGGCGTGGCTTGGGGGTTGAGCATCCACCTGTGAACCCGGAGGTCACGGTTCCATTCCCGGTCAGGGCACACGTCCAGGTTGTGGGCTCCATCCCAGCGTGGGGCAGTGTGGAGAGCGGCTGCAGCGTTCGGACAGGTCCAAGCCTCGGACTGACGAGAGGGCACGGTCCTCTCATGGCCAAGGCACGTGTAAGTCCCAGCGTGGAGGGCAGAGCCTCCCAGCACCGTGCTAGCCAACAGCTGTGGTTGTCAGCCTGACCCTGCGGTCCGAACACGTGGCCCCACGTGCCTGAGGGACGTGACGTGGGCGTGACAGAGTTCAGGTGCACGTGGTTGAGTAGACTGGAGCGTTGCTAACGTCTTGACCACGCCCTTCCGTTGCCTCGCGGCCTCTGCTGTGAAATGAAGACGCGGCTTTTGGGCGCTGTCGCTGTCTCTCCGTCAGAGAAGCAGCGTCCCACCCAGGCCTAGCTTTCTTGTCTGTCTTTTCTAAATCCTTCACCGCCCCCTTTAGGATCACCCTTGGCCGTGCTGGTGCGGCACAGGGCGTGCAGGAGGCAGCCGATCCATGCTTCTCTCTCATCATTGATGTTTCTCTCTCTCCTGTTCCTTCCTCTCTGACATCAATGAAAATGTTAAAAAGAGAAAAAGATTATAAAAGGGACAGAGCGCCCTAACCAGTGTGGCTCAGTGGATGGAGCGTCGGCCTGCGGACTGAAGGGTTCCGGGTTCGATTCCGGTCAAGGGCATGGACCTGGGTTGCGGGCACACACCCAGTAGCGGGGTGTGCAGGAGGCAGCTGGTCAATGTTTCTCTCTCACCGATGTTTCTCTCTATCCCTCTCCCTTTCTGTAAAAAATCAATAAAACATATTTAAAAATAAAAATAAATAAATAAAAGGGACAAAGCTAGAGGCAAGGAATTTCAACACCAAACAGTCTCCTTGGGAAGCTGGCATTGGCCGGCTCTGGCCCCCCGCCTCCCCCCTCCCCCGGCCTGTCTCTGGTTGCTCGTCAGCTGTGGCATCAGTGCAGCCAGGTGGTCCCCATCTCTGGTAGCCCCGTCTGTCCCTGCCCCACCCACCGAGTCACTTGGGTCTCCTTGTGGGATTACAGACCCTGACCCTGACGGCTGTTGCCGCATCTCGTCAGACGGACGCAGGCGAACCCGGGACCTCGCAGGCAGGAGGAGAGGGGAGAGGCAGGGCTGTTCCTTTAAAGATTGCCTGTTTGCCGTTGGCATGCGGTCCACAGTTAATGGCCACGATTGAGATGAGTAATCTGTGTTCACATCACCCGTGCTGTTTTCAAAAGCCGCCGAACGTAATGGGCTTGTGAAAAGGAAGCCCGGCACGCACGAGAAAGCCCAGTGCTTGCTTGGCGTGGAGGAGACCATCCCTGGGTTTACTCAGGGATCACTGATTTCTTCCCCGAGCTCATAAAGCTTTCAGCACTCACAGCCCGGGCCCCGGGGTGTGCAGTCCTCTCGGCCATGTGGTTCGTCTCTCCCGGCCAGAATGTGACGCGCACCGTCCGAGAGAGAAGGGTTCAGAGCCGGCTTCACGCCACGGGGCTGGCGGCCCCGACGGAACATCTGGGCTCCTGGGCTCCCGTTCTCCAGCCCGGCCTGCAGCAGCCGGTTCCGGGGCCCTCGCCCTGACTCAGCACACGTGTGTGCCGGGGAGCGTGTGATGTAGGGGGCAGGCGGGCTAATGTCCAATCTGTGGATGGGGCGTCTGTTTATTTTGTAATGACTTTTAAAGCAGATTCCCTCTGCTCTCCTTTTTTAAAATGTATTTTTATTGATGTTAAAGAGAGAGGATGGAAGAGGGAGAGAGACAGAGAGAAACATCAATCAGTTGCCATCTGCACACACCCCGACCCGGGGATTGAACTCCCAACCAGGGCATGTGCCCTGACCTGGAAGTGAATCGGTGACCTTTGGTGCATGGGCCGAAGCTCAGCCTCAGCCACCAATGTAGCCACACTGGCCAGGACTGTAACAGTTTCTTCTAAAAGAAACTGTTACAGCCCTGGTCCAGGTATATTTTGCATGTCATAAAGTTTACCCGTTTCAAGTGTGCAGGTCAGTAATGCCTACTGCCTTTCCCCAGTGGGGCGGCCGGCATCCTAAATGAGTTTGGGGTCATTTCCTTCCCCCCAGGAAGGCCCCTCCTGTCCTCTTAAGGTTCACCCTATTTCTCGCTCCCCCCCCCCCCCCCCCCCCCCGCCCCAGGTAACTCCTGATCTACATTTTGTCTCTCTGGTAACGACTTAGCTAATTACTTCCTGATTAGAGAAGTGACCGTTTCCGGTTCCAGACCATTGAATGAACTCCAGAAAGAAGGCGAGGCTGGAATGGAGGCCAGAACCCCCTTAGCTGATGGGCGGCCAGATCTCTCTGCTCCGGTGGCCCCTGTGTCCCTACACTGTTCCTTTTCTTTTTCTTCAAACATTTTGTGCTTTTTAGAGAGGGGCGGGGGGAAGGAGGAACAGGGAGGTAGAAACATCGGTGAGAGAGAAACATCATCGTCGACCGGCTGCCCCCTGCACGCCCCCCGCAGGGGGTGGAGCCCGCCCCCCCGGGCCTGTGCCCTGACCGGGAATCAAACCGGCGGCCTCAAGGTTCCTGGGTGGATGCTCAGCCACGGAGCCACGCCGGCTGGGCCACACTGTTCTCTTCTTGCGGGGACACCCCTCCCTCTGCAGCCTTTTCACGTAACGCCGACCAGCAGGGATTTCCCCGGTGTCCAAGCTGCAAGTCATTTCTCGTCTCGGAAAGTCCCCGGGTCTCACTTACGGCTCCGGGCGTGTTCCGGGCGGTGTGCTTGCTGCGCTACGTGCTTTACCTCCCCCCTTGCGCCGTGGGTTCCGGAAGATGGGGGCCCGTCTAATCCAACTTTGTTTCCTAACACCACCCCCCCTCCCCCCCGTGGGTCTGCGGCTTCATCTCCCGCCAGTGCCGAGGCCGCTGGCTTCCCACGCGCCACTCGTCACAGCGGTGATGGCTCTTCAATAGCGTGTCCCCGCGGGCGCGGCCCTGTCTCCGGGATCTGTCATCGCTTTTCTCTCTTCTCCGCGGCTGCACTTCCCTCTGGATACCAACACTGAGCCTGACTCCTCACGGGGGGCCTGCCATTCGCCGTGGGAACCGGTGTGCTTGCCGGTGCCTCCCGGCGCGGCCCCTTCCTGGACGGCGTTCCTTCCAGCGCCCACGAGCCGCGCCCCACGCTCAGCTCTTCGGGGTTGAAACGTTTCGCCCCCAGGCTGGTCCCGGCGGTCAGAGCCGGGTGACGACAAACGCTGATGTCGGAGCAGGACACGCGTTACCCCAGCACAGGCCCCTCTGGGGGTCACCGCCGGGTCACGTACCTGGCGGATTGGCGGGTAGTGCAGGCGACGGGACACCCCTTGCCAGTAGCTCTCCGATAGATGGCTCTCTCCGTTTTGACTTTGGATGCACTGAGCCGTGTATGGAAATCAGGTCCCCCACGGCCCCCAAACCACGCCTGTTTCACAGCCCATTCCTGTTCCGGGTGATGGCATGGAACATAAAGGTTCTTCGCTCGATTGTGAGAATGGACGTGTGAGGTTCCACAGTTCTCAGTCTCGTCTTCCCCTTGCACAGCCTGTAACCGGGTGCGGGAACCCCGTGACACGTGCCTCCGTCCCCCTCCCCCTTACCCCCCCCCCCTTTGCCCCGTCCCGGCGGCGCCTGCGGGCAGCTGAGTGACTCACAGGGTGGTGAGCCCGGGGGTGGGAGAAAGTGGACCCCGGCTTACATGATCCTTCGGGCAGGACCCCTGCAGGCTCCGAACCCCGAGTCTGTGCCGGAAGGCCCTCCCGACGAAGCTGTGTCCCTTCCCTCACTTCACACGAATCTGCCGGCCGGGGCGGGGGGGGGGGGGGGGGGGGAGGGGAGGCGCGGGTGCAGGCACTTCCTGTCTCCCAGGAGGGGAGCCCTTGTTCTCTTTTCCCCCTCGGCCCATCCCCCACCCCCTGTTGGGGGCCGTGCTGGGGAGGTGGGGGCTCGGGGGCGAGAACTGAGCCGGGACAGCCAGGCCTCGGCGGGGCGTCCACTCCTTCTCCCGGGCCTGTGGGTGGCGCTCACGCTGCGCCCGGAAAGGTTCTGTCTTCCCGGCTGTGGTTGTCTGACCGCCTGGCGTCGCGGGCACCTGGGAGAGCAGACGCGGCCGTCCCGTCACACGGTCTGGCCGTCCTGTCGCAGGGTCTGGCCGTCCCGTCGCAGGGTCTGGCCGTCCCGTCGCACGGTCTGGCCGTCCCGTCGCACGGTCTGGCCGTCCCGTCGCAGGGTCTGGCCGTCCCGTCACACGGTCTGGCCGTCCCAGGGTCTGGCCGTCCGGTCGCAGGGTCTGGCCGTCCCGTCACACGGTCTGGCCGTCTGGTCGCAGGGTCTGGCCGTCCCGTCACACGGTCTGGCCGTCCGGTCGCAGGGTCTGGCCGTCCGGTCGCAGGGTCTGGCCGTCCCGTCACACGGTCTGGCCGTCCCGTCGCAGGGTCTGGCCGTCCGGTCGCAGGGTCTGGCCGTCCCGTCGCAGGGTCTGGCCGTCCGGTCGCAGGGTCTGGCCGTCCCGTCGCACGGTCTGGCCGTCCGGTCGCAGGGTCTGGCCGTCCCGTCGCAGGGTCTGGCCGTCCCGTCGCAGGGTCTGGCCGTCCCGTCGCAGGGTCTGGCCGTCCGGTCACACGGTCTGGCCGTCCCGTCGCAGGGTCTGGCCGTCCCGTCGCAGGGTCTGGCCGTCCCGTCGCAGGGTCTGGCCGTCCGGTCGCAGGGTCTGGCCGTCCCGTCGCAGGGTCTGGCCGTCCGGTCGCAGGGTCTGGCCATCCCGTCGCACGGTCTGGCCGTCCCGTCGCAGGGTCTGGCCGTCCGGTCGCAGGGTCTGGCCGTCCCGTCGCAGGGTCTGGCCGTCCGGTCGCAGGGTCTGGCCGTCCCGTCGCACGGTCTGGCCGTCCGGTCGCAGGGTCTGGCCGTCCCGTCGCAGGGTCTGGCCGTCCGGTCGCAGGGTCTGGCCGTCCCGTCGCACGGTCTGGCCGTCCCGTCGCAGGGTCTGGCCGTCCCGTCGCAGGGTCTGGCCGTCCGGTCGCAGGGTCTGGCCGTCCCGTCGCACGGTCTGGCCGTCCCGCCCGTCGCAGGGTCTGGCCGTCCCGTCGCAGGGTCTGGCCCTCCCGCCCGTCGCAGGGTCTGGCCGTCCCGTCGCACGGTCTGGCCGTCGCAGGGTCTGGCCGTCCGGTCACACGGTCTGGCCGTCCGGTCACACGGTCTGGCCGTCCCGCCCGTCGCACGGTCTGGCCCTGGCGGTGCCGCTGGGGACTGAGCGCGCTCTCTGGTTTGTCTTTCAGATTCAGAACATGAATAACATCATCTCCTTCCCTCTGGACAGCTTGCTCAAGGGGGACCTGAAAGGCGTGAAGGGGGTACGGCCATGGCTCGGGGGCGGGGGGGGGGTTGCGGGGGGGTGGGCCCTGACCTTTCGCCCTGACTGGCGACTCGCACACGGCCTCTCTGGGTGACCCGAGGGTGCTCTGGGCGTGGGGGGCGGGGGCCTGCAGGGAAGGAGACTGAGAAGCCGGGGTGGTTTAGGCTCACATCTGGGTCTCCGGCCGCGGGGTCCCTGGCTGACCCCGGGAACGGGCTCCCGCAGGGACGGATCTCCTGATGGGGAATCTGACCGGCGGGGGGAGCCGCCGCCTCTTCTGCCCGTCGCTTAGGAAGGGCCACCCACAGACGCGGGAGCGTGACGCGTTTCACGAGTGGGGGAGGAGGGGCCGGGCTCGGGGGGGCGTGGGTCCCCGCTGCTGAGCACGGGGCCCATCGGGCAGCCCAGCGGCTGGTCTCGGGGACCCCGCAGACTGTGCCAGGGGAGCCGTGGGCAGGGAGGACGGGCCGCCCAGCCGGTCAGGCACCAGCAGCTGCCGTTGTCCTCTTGGGGCCAGGAGGACGGGCAGGAAGGGCGGGGAGGGAGGACGCAGAGAACGGGCAGGAGGCTTTAGTGCCGCCTGAGCCGGGCGTCGGTGGAGTCGGGGTGGGGCAGGGGGCGGACAGGGCCCTGCACAGGGCCTTCGAGGCCGGGCTGGGAGCTGAGTCCTCCCAGGAGGCCCGTGAGGAGCCAGAACGTAAAAAGCAAGCCCACCCGTGGGAGGCGACCCTCTCCCGAAAGACCCTCCTGGACAGCACGTGGCGCGGGGGTGCTGGTGGGATCCCGGAGCTCGGGCCCCTCCGAGCCAGACCTTCGGGGGGCTGGTCCCAGTTCCAGGCAGAAGCGGGGGGGTGGGGGGCGGGGAGAGGAGGCTGACTTCTCTGTCGTGGGCCCGGCAGCCTGTTGAATTGATGCCTCTCTGTTGACAGGACCTGAAAAAGCCGTTTGATAAAGCCTGGAAGGACTATGAAACCAAAATGTGAGTGTTTCCGCTTGAAAAAGCACCACAGCCGGCGGAGTTTCGGAGTTTTCGTTTTAAACGCAGCTTTTCTAGCTTCAAGGCACCGTCTCACCAGCCCCGATGCAGGGAGCGTTCCCTAAACCCGCGTTGCTGGGTGCTTTCACACCTGGTGTCCGCATGCCGCCGTGCCGGCCCCTTCACGCCAGCGTGTCCTGGCCCCTTTTGTTGTGTGTCGAAGGGTTACGGGGTGTCACTTCCGGGGAAGTGCGTCGAAGGAAGTCGAGGCCACCTTCCCGAGGTGCCTCTTCCCTTCCCCGTGTTCTTTTTATCACTGTGGGTCCCGGCAGCACCTTTTCCGTACCCCGTCTTCCCGGTGATTTCTGGATCCCCTTAGCCTGGGTCGCCTTTCTCTGCCTCACCAGGCCCCTTGGTGTCAGCAAAGGAGAGAAGAGAGGCTGTGGGGAACCCTCCCCCCCGTCAGCCTCACCTGGCTGCCTCCTCTGACCCGGGCCGTAGGGGGCCTGCAGGCCGTAGGTGCCGAGGGAAGGTTGGTGGAGTAAATACTCAACCAGAGGCCAAGGTTGGCGTTTCTGTGGCCACAGGCATTTCCTTTGCAGTAAGTTAAGGGGCGGCCCCGCTGGTCCAAGGCCCGGTGAGCGTCCGCTGTCCCTGCCCGGCCGTCCAGTCTGGGCCGCGGGCCAAGAGCGGCCGGTTCATCCTTGCTCTTCCCGCCGGTAGAACCAAAATCGAGAAGGAGAAGAAGGAGCACGCCAAGCTGCACGGGATGATCCGCACGGAGATCAGCGGGGCGGAGATCGCGGAGGAGATGGAGAAGGAGCGGCGGTTCTTCCAGCTGCAGATGTGCGAGGTGAGGCTGGGCGCTGGGCGGCCCCGCGGGCGGCCTGGGAGAGCCCCGCTGCCCTGTGGGCCCCCCCCTCTGGCTCCGTCTCTCCTCCGCCTCATCCTCCTGGAGCCAGAGCAGACGTTCCTCCTCCTCCTCCTCCTCGCGGGTCACGACACGGGCTGAGGACTCAGAGTCCTCGGCACTGAAGGGAACCGCGTAGTCACCTGTATGTCAGGGCGCGCGTGTGGCCGCGAAGGGCAAGGGACGTGGAGCGTGGCCTCCCGGGACTGCGGCGCCTCTGCCGTGCGCTCCCGCCCGCCACACGGAAGAGAAACGGGCGGGTGGTCTGGCCCCCGCTCGTGCCGAGCCCGGAGCCGCCTCTGCCTCTGACGTCCCTTTCTGTTGTTGTGCTTTGCCCTGTTTTCACAGTACCTGCTGAAGGTCAATGAAATTAAGATCAAGAAGGGAGTGGATTTGCTTCAGAATCTGATCAAGTACTTCCATGCCCAGTGCAAGTAAGTTCTCCGTCCTGGCCACGGGGTCACGGCAAACGGGTCTCTCTCTCTCTGGCACATTCCGGTCGATGGATAGCAGCGGCTTCAGCCTTTCTCATCTCGCGGCGCGCAGGAGGTGGAGAGCCTGCGGCGCACGCAGAAACACGTCTTTTTCGCCCATCCGACAGGGACAGGTGTGATTCTGATTCCTTCACGCCGGACGGCTGTTGTGTGCTGGCTGTTGTCCCTGTTGGGTTGATGGTGTCGGAACAGAGCTCCGTGTCCCCGGCTGCACAGGCAGGGGGTTGCGTGTTGTGAAATTCTCGCTGCTCGTGCCAGTGTGCCTGCCACGGCTCGGGGTGGGGAGCCGCTGATCTGTAGTGCTGTGGTGAAGGAAACCAGCACCCATTTAATCATCTGTAGTGGAAGGGTGGACACATGCTACCACACGGATGAACCCGAAAACTGGTCTCGTGAAAGGAGCCAGACCAGAGGCCACGTAGGGGGAGGGGAACGAGGGGGGTGTCTGCTCATGGGGACAGGGTTTTCTGTGGGGGGACCCGAGTGTCCCGGAATGAGTGCGGACGATTGCACAGCTTGGTGACAGTACTAAAAACCACGGACGTGTCCACGGGAAAGGGTGCGTTGTATGGTCTGAGAGTTGGATCTCAAGAAGAAAACAAACCTAAAAATAGACTCTACCAAATAGGCTTATTTTGCCCTTTCTGTAGAGGGGCAGAAAATAGGGGTGTGGAGTCTGACCCAACACCGTGACCTCGGTGGTGCTGGTGAGAGGAGGAAGGCGGGGGGGGGGCCAGGAGGGGCTCAGATTCAGCACATCAGGTTGACACGCTTCCGGGTGTTACGCGTCCTGCAGAGCAAAGCCAGAGCGCAGCAGGCCGCGTGCAGGGAGGAGGGGAAACGCCCGCATGCAAGGGCGGCCCCAGCGCTCACCTCGGCCGCGCTGTCCAGCCCGCGCCGCCAGCCTCGCCATGCTCCCGGCTCCTGGTCCTGCTGGTTCGCCCTGGCCCCCGGCCGCTGATGCAAACACTTGGATCGAGCGCGTGTCCGGCACCGTCCTCGCTGCCGGCGGTAACGTGACGCCGCCCCAGGCCTGGTTCCTGCTCGAATCAAGCTGGGGCGTCGTCGGGTCCAGCAGACAGACTTGTGGTGGGACGTGTAGCACGTGTTCTGACGTGTAGGAATCTGAGCGAGAAAGTGACAGAAGGAGCTCATTGAGATGGACGTGGAGGGCAGGGGCAGAGGCGTGTCTCTCTCCTCTCTTGTTCCTTGCCGTGTTTGCCAGCAGCCAGGACGCAGCGCCGGGCACACAGTAGGCATTCACATACTTGCTGAGTGAGCTGCAGGCCTCTCTGGGGAGGCGTGTGTTCTGAGCTCCAAGGGTGAGGAGCAGGGGGAGAACAACACGCCAGGCAAAGGGGAGGTCTGGACGCAGGGGAACGGCCAGCGTGGCTCCCCCCCGAGTGAGCGGCCTGAAGGGAGCCGAGCACAGAGCATTAGAGAGCCGGCGTTCTTCCCAGTCTTGCCAAAGGGCTTGGGCTCATCCCGGGTGTGAGCTCTGGAAACGTCGGAAGCGGAAGACCCGGGATAAGCCCAAGCCCTTTGGCAAGACTGGGAAGAACGTCGGAAGCAGGTGCTGACAGCACTGCCGGCGCCGACGGGAGGTGTGGACCCACGGAGACACCTGAGGCGCCTGGCCACACCTGGAGGCTTGCCTTTCCCGCGCGGCAGCCCCCCACAACGCACCTCTGCCCACATTGCCCCCAGGATGCCATCCTGTTTCTCTGCGCCTTCCCCAGCATCCGCCCCTCCCCACGGCCTCGCTCAGAAGGAGCTGCTCCTTGGCAGTCCTGCGCGGGCCCTGATGCAGTGACTTCTCTTCCTGCATCTCCATGGCAACGTCTTTCCTGTCTGCGATGTCTTCCCCTGACCTGTACACGCTTCAAAAAAACGTTGTGTTGATTTTGGAGAGAGAGGAAGGCAGCGGGGGCGGGTTGGGCGGGGAGAGAAATACTGATGTGAGAAACATTGATCAGCTGCCTCCCGCGCCCCAACCGGGCGGGGATCGAGCCTGCAACCTGGGCATGTGCCCTGACCGGGAATCGAACCGGTGACCTTTTGGTGCTCGGGACGGGCTCCCCCCACCTGAGCCACCCCAGCCAGGGCTGACTGTGCACTCGTAAGGAAACGGGCCATGGCGTTGACTTCCTCAGTCTGCAGCACTCGGTGCGTTCACCTGGTGAACGGTCGCCACGGTGACCCTGTGGAAGGGAGCCGACATCTGCTTGGCACTCATGGTGCTGGTCTCAGGCAGCCGAGGCTACTCCGCGGAGGAGGGAGGCCGAGCAGCGAGCTTGAGCCGCCGCCGAGGTGGCACTGGCCCGTCCCTGCCGTGGAGAACCCTCCAGACGGGCTGTTTCTCGGACGCAGAACCCCGACGTGCTGACGAACGGGCAGATTGGTTTCTCGGCCCGTGTCCTCGTGGCCTTCCACGCAGCGCTGAGGAAGTGGGTCGCTTCCTTGCGGATGCTTTATTTTTAAGAAGCAGCTATTCTTGGATTTCCTTTTTTTTTTTTTCTCCTTTATTTTGCCCAAACTGATCAGTTGGGTAGCAACTGGCCACTTGCAGAAAGTGAACTAGTTGGCCTTTTATGGGCATGAGCTCAGCAACCTTTAAAAATGATGCATCGTCCATCGCTTCCTTTCTGGATGAGAGTGTGTGTGTGTGTGTGTGTGTGTGGTGTGTGTGTGTGTGTAACACACAGTGCTCTTCAGATTATTCCATGGCCTTGGACTGTTTTAACGCATAACTCAGGAGACAAAATGTGGAGCCTGATGACGCCGCCGATGGACAGAGGAGGCTGTGGCCACGCGGAGTTTATCCATCTGGAGTTCCTGCGAGTCCCCCATTTAACGTTCCCTCCCGGTCTCTGCTTGTCCCGGGAGCATGGCCGTGCGTGACGCGCGGGTACCGGGGCTGTGGGTCTGTGGGTCTGGCAGGTGTGAGGAGGCCCCTGTACACCGGGTTCCGGGAGCCGCAGCGGTTCCCCTGGGGGACCCCTTGGCTGGGCGTGGTTTTGCTTTTTGCTGTAGGCGTTTGAGAAGAGCCGGCCATCGTGTTCTTTGTCCTTTATTTCATTGAAGGAGAGAATCGGCCTCTCTCTCCGCCCCGTCCCTGGAGCCTGCTGTCTAGTGGGGCCTAGAAACGGGGCGTCTTTAAAACAGCAACAATGATACAAAGCAGAAGGGTCCCGTCCCGAAGGGTGGGAAGAGTGTTGAATGACGTGTTCTCTGGCCAGTTCCTGCGGAGACCGCTGTGCCTGCGGCTGCTTGGTGAACGCGGGCACAGAGGTGAAGGAGAGGCCCGGTGCCGGATGCTGGCCCGGTGCCGGATGCTGGCCCGGTGCCGGATGCAGGCCCGGTGCCGGATGCAGGCCCGGTGCCGGATGCTGGCCCGGTGCCGGATGCAGGCCCGGTGCCGGATGCAGGCCCGGTGATGGATAAAGGCCCGGTGCCGGATGCAGGCCCGGTGCCTGATGCAGGCCCGGTGCCTGGAGCTGCTTGTGCTGGTGACGGGGGTGCGGCCGAGCCCCGGCCCAGGGTCTGTGTCGTGAGGGCCCCCCTTTCTCTTCATTCCTCTCGAGGGTTATGCGTGCACGCGGAGCGGGGGTGCGTGGTGGAGCATCGGCAGAACCTGTCTTGCTCCCGCTGATTTCTGGACCCCTCCGCTCCCCATCGGAAGCCTTCGCTGCCTTTGATCCGCCGCGTCCCGTTTCCCGTTACAAACGGGAAAGTGGGGCTCGTGTTCGTGGGTCAAGAAAAGTCGCACATGTTTCGCCCGATGGCCACCCCCTTCCGTCCCCTCCTGGTCGTTCTGAGCGACTCTGGGTCCTGGGAACAGGTCCGCGTTTTCCCCGGGAATGATGTCGTGACTCGGCCCTTTCCTTGGAGAAGTGTTCTCTCCGGCGGACAGAGCTGGTGTGCGTGGCGCTCCACCTGTTTCTTCTTCCCCCCCAGTTTTTTCCAGGATGGACTGAAGGCCGTGGAAAACCTCAAGCCCTCCATCGAGACGCTTTCAACGGATCTCCACACGGTACGTGCCTCCGCGGCCACGTCCGCGGCCACACGGCTTCCCTGCAGCGGACACTCTGGCACATGTTGCTTGTCTGGCCTTGAGTTTGCTGCGGGGCTGGGCAGAACCCGGCAGCCCGGCAGTGCCCGCCCCCCGGAGCACAGAGCCCCGCACTTGGCCGCGGGGGAAGGTTTCGGGAGTGAGGGGGCAGGGGTCCCGGGGACGTGGGGGTGCCCTGTGCACGCCAGCTTCTCGCCGTACCTCTGTCAAGCCTCCCCCCCCCACCTTCTCTCTCTGTTTTGTGTCTAAAGATCAAACAGGCCCAGGACGAAGAGCGGAGGCAGCTGGTGCAGCTCCGGGATATTCTCAAGTCGGCGTTGCAGGTTGAGCAGAAGGAGGTGAGGGCTTTAACTTGGCAGGACGGCTGTTTGATACGGTGCCTCGGGGGCTTCGGGACTGAGGTGGGCGACATCCGTGTCTCCCGGGTGCTCACAGACGCTGCTGGGCTGCCCGAGCAGCAGCCAAACGCTCAGCGGGTTCTCCGAGTGTGGGAGCCGCCCGCCGCCCGTGGGCGTGTGTGTGTTTCCCGGGGGGCCCGGCCCCGGTGGCAGCGGGCAGAGCTGCTGCTCAGCCGGTGTGGGACGGGGGGGGGGGGGGGGGGGGCTCTTAGCGCCTCCCCCAGACACACGCTCCTTTAGTGTCCCTGACTCTCCTGCACCCGGGTCCCCCTGCTCCTACTGTAAGGTGAAACGTGACGTAACCGTGCCTCCCTGTGGTAAAGGGTGTGTCACTTGTGGGCTTTAGATAACTAACTTAGGGCAGCGGTCACCACCCTTTCGGGCCTCACGGAGCCCCAGGGGTCCGCGGACCGCCGGTGGGCGCCCGCTGCCTTGTAGACGTCGAGTTCAGGGTTGGTGGTTTGAAGTTCCTGTGCTATAACTGAATATTGTTGTTTCTCTCCCAAATGCATTTACCTTTTGTGACCGAAGTCTAGGAGAGTAAGTAGCTCAGCATTTTAATAAATTGGAGAATTTTGCATGCTTGCTTCGTGAACGTCAAAAAAAACAAAAAACAAAACAAAACGACAAAAAACCCGGTTTCCTCCGTGCGTAGAGGAAGGAGGAGGGCATCTTCCGTTTGCTCCCTTCCCTTCCAGTAGCGGGGGGCTCATGAAAGGCCGAAGGACTTGAATGCGCAGATACCGGTGAAGTGGAAATTTCCCGCGTGGACAGTGTACGCACTGGCTGCCGTTCCCTGTGGAAATGAAACAGCTGCCTCCACCCATGCCCCTCGGGAGGCGGCGGGCGGCAGATGGTTCTCTCTCACCACGGGTGTTTCTCTCTCGCGCTCGCCCTTCCCCTCTAAAATCAGCATTTTATTTATTTACGTGTTTACGCTTTAAACCCCAGCGTGGCTCGGGGGGTGAGCATCAACCTACGACCCAGGAGGCCCCCGTTGGACTCCTGGTCAGGGCACACGCCCAGGTTGCCTGCTCAATGCCCAGTAGGGGCCGTGCAGGAAGCAGCCGACCCGTGATCCTCTCTTGTCGTGGCTGTTTCTCTCCCCGTCCCCCTGCCTCTCTGACATCAGTAGAACGTGCATAAATAAGTGAGTAGAAACGTGAAAAGTTCGCTTCCTCCACTCGCTGTGCATTTCCCTGGTTGAGCCCGTGCCTCCTCAGCTCGGATCACGCCGACGGTCGCGTGTGAGTTCCTTCTCCGTCTGGGCCGGGCCTGGTACCCAGGGACAGTCCTGGGCTTGGTGGGGAGATGGGGCCGGGCCCCGTGAGGACACGTGGGGTCCGGGAAGGAGCATCAGCGTGGGAGGCGGGTGCAGGGCCTGTCGGTACCCAGCCCCGGCCCCCACAGGCCCTGCACCTGGAGCCGATCACCTGTTGCATTGTGTTTCTCTTCCACCAGGAAGGGAGCTGATGGGGGTCCGCAGGGGCAGGTGGAGGCAGCCCTCCGCCCTCCTGGTGGACCTGTGACTCCACGTTTTGCTCCCCTTTTGCCCTCACACTTGCCAGCAGCTTTGCCCTCAGCCCACCTGAGACGGGGCGGGGCGGGGCGGGGCGGGGCGGCGGCCCCGTGGAGGGGTCAGGGAGTGCAGGTCGCTCAGTGCCTGCCCTGTACCAGGTGTCCACAGGCGTGACCTTGCTCAGCCCTTCCGACATGACCTTCC
Source organism: Corynorhinus townsendii (assembly GCA_026230045.1). NCBI lineage: Eukaryota > Metazoa > Chordata > Mammalia > Chiroptera > Vespertilionidae > Corynorhinus > Corynorhinus townsendii. The sequence continues at coordinate 168,414,613 of JAPDVU010000007.1, read as the reverse complement.
GCACGGGGTGGCGGTTGCCTGTTTTCGAGGAGGACACACAGGGGCCTCAGGATCGGCCTAACGGGAGAGGCTGGACCTGGCTGTTGGGGGTGTTGGGTGCTGGTTTGTTTGGAGGGGCCCCGTGCGCCTCTCAGGACCTTCTGGCCGTGACCAGGGACGGGAGGTCGTCGCCCAGTCACACCTGTGACTTCCCGGGGGCTCACTGTGCCCGTGGGGGCAGCTGGTCTTGGCCACGCCCTTCTCCAGCCCGGTGGGTGGCCTTCACGGGCTCCTGGATAGGAATTATTCGTGTGTGTGTTTGTGTGTGCATCTCTGTGTGCGTGTGTGTGTGCGTGTGTGTGTATGTGTGTCTCTGGTGTGTGTGTGTGCATGTCTGTGTGTGTCTCTGTGTGCGTGTTTGTGTGTGTCTGGTGTGTGTGTGTGTCTGTGTCTGTGGTGTGTGTCTGTGTCTGGTGTGTGTGTGTGTGTGTCTGGTGTGTGTGTGTGTCTGTGTCTGTGTCTGGTGTGTGTGTGTGTGTCTGTGTCTGGTGTGTGTGTGTCTGTGTCTGGTGTGTCTGTGTCTGGTGTGTGTGTGTGTGTGTGTGTCTGGTGTGTGTGTGTCTGGTGTGTGTGGTGAGAAGGGAAACGTCTCTAATGAAGAAGAGAAGCCGTAAGGGTGTAAGCTCCCTCTGGGCGCTGCCCTTTCCATGAGGACTAAACGCACTTCCGGCCGCTCTAGGACTCACAGCTGCGCCAGAGCACAGCCTACAGCCTCCACCAGCCGCAGGGCAACAAGGAGCACGGCACCGAGCGCAGCGGCAGCCTCTACAAGAAGAGCGACGGGTGCGCGGGCGGCGGGGGGTGGGGAGGCCAGGGCAGGAGGTGGGGGGGGACGGGCGGGGCAGCGGGGGCAGGGGGCATGGGCAGGGGGAGATGGGGGGCAGCGGGGGCAGGGGGGTTACCCCTGTGTCTGCTAGCTCCTGTGTCCCAAAGTCCTAAACTTTTATTCCCCCCCTCCTTCCCACCTGTTTCTCCGGAAGGATCCGGAAGGTGTGGCAGAAAAGGAAGTGCTCCGTGAAAAACGGGTTTCTGACCATATCGCACGGAACGGTGAGTGTCTCCGGGACTCGGTCGCCGCTGAGGGAGCCGTGAGAGTGCGCGGGCGTCCTGCATGCGACCCACGGGGTTTCCACGCCAGGGAAGCCTGGCTCTGTGGAGAGGCGTGCTGGGCTTCCCGCTCCGTGTGGTGCACCTGCGCCCATTTATGCTTTTGCAGCTGGGCGGGGAAAGCCTCGAACCCACAGCCAGGAGGAGGGTGGCCTCATTCCTAGGTGGGACCCAGGAACACGCAAAACCAGCCCCACCCCGTCCTTCGCCTGTCTCTGGCGGGGGAGGGAGCATCGCCCCAGGACTCAGGGGTCAGAGGTTTCAGAGGCGAGTGATGCCAGTCACTTTGCTCTAGAAACTTAGGACTCCGTGCCGGCCTAAGTCCCCTGTCATCCTGCACGCAGTCGCCCATGCGGGGCTGAGCTGTGCATGTCAGCCTGTTAAACTCCACGCCGAGGAAAGTGATCACTAGGCTCGCTCGCAGAGACGGCTGGTGGCCACAGGCACAGACGGCCCTCCCACCCGGGGGTGGGCTCCTGCTTAGGCTGTAGTGAAGGGGGGGCGGGACATAGAAGCAGGGGCACAGCTGCTGGTGTGGAAAACTACCCAATACGTGAGAATACGAGAATAAACCGTTCTGGGTACTCACCACTGTCCGCCCGCTTTGCCCACCCCGTGTGCCCCTGGGTGTATTGGTTCCCGGACGAGCCAGGCCGTTCTGGTGACGATCCGACTGGATGGGTGGCGCTCTTCCTTGGCATTGAGGTTGGCATGACCAGGCAGAGGGTCTGGGCCCGCTGGTTCCTGGGGATCCAGGGACTCCGAGAGGCACCTCTAGATCGTAGAGTGGCCATTGGCTCCATCCTCGAGGTGCGGTCACTGGGCCACCAGCTGGGAGCGTCTGGTCCGGCCCTGCGGACCCTGCTGCTTCCCCAGACGCCCTTTTACGGAACCACGTAGTTCACATCACAGGGCACCGCCCTGCGTCAGCAGAGAGGGGTCTGCCATGCGTGAGGGTCTCAAGGTCGGCCCCCGTGTAGACACGTGTGTCCGTGAATCCCAAATCCAAGCTCCACCCAGGTCTTGACGGGACGGGTGGCCACGGGGAGGGATGGCGCATGATTGAAAGTCCAAGACGTTTTATCGGGTACCTCTGGGAGCAGCGTGGTGGCGGGGAAAGAGAAGCCCATTTGCACTGGGAGGTTTCTCCAAGGTTTCAGCGTTGGGCTAGGCTGAGGGCGTTTCTGAAATTATTTTCTTGCCTCCGCCGTTGGCTGGTTTGGGTGAAACAGGCCGTTTTCTGACGTTGTCAGAGTCGCGCTGACACGCATCTGACAAAAACACCATTTCTGTGATCGCCCGTGAGCCCGCCGTCAGGGACACCCAGCCTCTCGGGGGCCACGGCCGTGGACTTGCTGAGGCCCAAGTGGTCCCTGTGTGTGTCGTGGGGGAGTTGACACCGTATGGGCAGGAGGCTGGTCTCGCGGAGACGTGAGTGACAGATGGCTGGCGTTTCGGGTTGGGAATCTGTTGTCTGCCATCACGTCAGGAAGCCGGGGAGTTATTTCTCCATCGTGTGGGTGAGGTTGCTTTTCCTGGAAGTGAGTGTTTGGCCTCAGACAAACCCCCGTGGGAGAGCAGGCGTCCGTCTGGGCGCCCGGCAGCCGCCCGCACCCGTGTGCCGGAGAAACTAGGACGGGGCGTCTCGCGCTTTAGCCAGGGACCATTGTGGTCCCAGGAAGTCCACGGCCGCGGCCCCCCAAGAGGCTGGGTGTCCCCGACGGCAGGCTGCCGCCCCGTGAGGGTCTCGGCGGTGGTTCCGACGCGGTGTCTGCCTGCTGGGGGCCGTCTTTGTGAGCGCGCGGGGCGGGGGGGTGGGAGGGAGCCCTGTTCCCGCTCTGTCCAAGTGAGGAGTGACGCCGTCAGTGTTCCGTCCCCTCCCGCCCGTCTCTGGGTTTGCTGGAGGTCCATCTCACTTTCCCGACAGGCGAACCGGCCTCCGGCCAAGCTCAACCTCCTCACCTGCCAAGTGAAGACCAACCCCGAGGAGAAGAAGTGCTTCGACCTCATTTCACGTGAGTTTGTTTCTCAGACGCTGCGCCCAGAGGGGCCCTTTGGAGCCGCATTCCTGGGCCGTGGCCCCGTTCCCTGCAGAAGGGCTGGTTTGGAAGAAAGATGCCTGCATTTCAGGTGGTGGGAGCACTGTTCCCGGGGAATGCCTGGCCTGCCCGTCCCGACGTGGAGGAGGCTCCCCCGATCCGCCCCGAGCTCCCCGAGGCCCCTCACGCCTCGATGCCTCCTCCCAGCTCCCTGCCCCCAGCCTCCTCGTCCTATTTGCAAAGGAGGGGATGATACTAGGTCAGCCCACGGCCTGAACCCCTCCCTTCCTTATGAAAAGGGAAGCATCTGTGATGGTTAAAAATGCTGCAGCCCTAGCTGCTGTGGCTCCGTGGACGGAGCATCAGCCTGCGGACTGAAGGGTCCCGGGTTCGATTCCCGGTCAGGACACAGGCCCAGGTTGTGTGCGGGCTCAGTCCCCAGTAGGGGGCGTGCAGGGGGCAGCCGATCAACGAATCTCTCATCATGGATGCTTCCATCTCGCCCTCTCCCTTCCTCTCCGAAAGGAGTGAAAATAAGTAAATAGATGCGTAAGGTTTAAGAAGCACTGGGGTTGGGTCTTGCGACGTTCTCGTTTTTGAAACGGGTCAGCGCTCGGACCACAGGACCCGTCCCCGCTTCGCGAGCCTGCCTTTCGGGGCGCGCGGGGGATCCCCCGACGCTGACTCGGGCCTGCCTGCACTTCTGCCCATGGCCGCTCCCCCTGGGCCGCCCTCACGGTCCTCCTTTTCCCAGAGGGCGGCCGCCGCTGCCCCATCCCTGCCTCCGTGTGCATCCCTCTGCCCGGAATGCCCCAGCATGTCCTCTGCCATGCCTTGCTTTCAACATTCAGGTTCACGTCCCGCCCGGCCCGCGTGGCTCAGGGGTTGAGCATCGAGCTATGAACCAGGAGGTCACGGTTCATTTCTGGTCAGGGCGCACGCCTGGGTTGTAGACTTGATCCCCAGCGTGTGGCGTGCAGGAGGCAGCCGATCCGTGATTCTCAGCTTTGATGCTTCTCTCTCCCTCTCCCTTCATAAAAATACCAGGGGCCCAGTGCATGAATTTGTGCACCTTGAAAGGAACTGTGGGCCGTGAGGCTGCGGTAGGCACAGGGGCAGGTCTTGTTCCATCCTCCACGCCCCCGCCCGGCCCCTCCCACTGCGGCCCCCTGGTCCTCTGTCTGCCCGCAGCCCCGGCCCCGCTCACCCCCGCTGACGGCGTGGAGCCCATTGGGGCCAGTGCCAGCAGCAGGTGCAAGCAGGATACTGAAAGTTCTTTGCTCCCATGCACCGCGGTCCCGCCTGGCACTTGCGCCTGCTGCCGGCACCAGAGCCACCGCTCGCACCCACTACCGGCACCGGCCCACTTGTACCCGCAGCCGACGCCGTGCCGGTCCTGATCATTTGGTGCCGTCAGCGGTGTGAGTGGCGGCGGCTGCCTGATCACTCCTTAGGCGCAGGGGGAGGTGGAGAAGCCCTCGGGTGATCAGGGCTGGCAGCAGCCGTTCACACCCGCTGATGGCACCGAGTGATCGGGACCGGCGCTGGGCGTCGGCTGCGGGTGCCAGTGGGGCCGGTGATGGTAGTGGGTGTGAGCGGTGACTCTGGCGCCGGCATCAGGCGCAAGTGCCAGGCGGGACCGCGGTGCACGGGAGCAAAGAATTTCCAGTAACCACCAGAGGCTCGCCTAATGACAGTGACTGGCTCCTCGCCTTGGTCTGGCGCCCGGGCTCACCTGCTCCACTGTCCTGCTGCGGCCGACACACACCTCCTGGTGGTCAGCGCACGTCATGGCGACCGGTTGTCCCGCCATTCGGTCTATTCGCCTATTGGCCTGCCGTGATACGGGATATTAAAAACAGTAACACTGCTCCTGAGGGGCCGGTGATGGTGTCCATGGAATGACCTCACCGGCAGCTGCATCGCTTTAGCGCCCACGGAGGGACAGGCAGGTCCGTTCCTTTGGCTTTCGAAGCCTCGGCTGCCAAGCAAGGCAGGCGTGCGAAGGACACGAGGCAGGGCTCGCCTTCATAGGAACCGTTCGCGCCCCAGCGCAGCGCCCAGGCTGCCCCAGAGGTTGGCCGTCAGCCGCTTCCCGCGGGCACGGTGCCCGGCTGCCGTCCGCTCACGCTGACGGGGCTCCTCTTGCCCGCAGATGACCGCACGTACCACTTCCAGGCCGAGGACGAGCAGGAGTGCCAGATGTGAGTGCCGGCGAGGTGGGCGCGCGGGGCCGGCGGGGCCGGGGGGGGGGGCCGGGGCCGGTCACAGCCCCTCTCCTCCCCCAGCTGGATGTCTGTGCTGCAGAACAGCAAGGAGGAAGCCCTCAACCACGCCTTCAAGGGCGACGACCCGCCCGGGGAGAATAACATCGTGCAGGAGCTGACCCGGGAGATCATCTCGGAGGTGCAGAGGATGACGGGCAACCACGCGTGCTGTGACTGCGGGGCGCCAGGTGACCCCCCGCCCCCGCGCCGGGAAGGCCCAGGCCCAGACCCCGCCACGGATTTCCCTCCGCTGACTTTTTTCTTTTTTTAATATATCTTACTGATTTTTACAGAGAGGAAGGGAGAGGCATAGAGAGCCAGAAACATCAATGATGAGAGAGACAGCGGTCAGCTGCCTCTTGCACACACACGCCCCCTCTCCCCCGGGACGTGCCCGCAACCAAGGCACACGCCCTTGACCGGAACCGAACCTGGGACCCCCGGTCCACAGGCCGACGCTCCGTCCACTGAGCCAAACCGGCCAGGGCCCTCCGTCGCTTTCTAATGGATGTTTTTAACGAGAGAGAGGAAGGGGGAGGGCACGAGGGAGAGAAACGTCAGTGAGCGTCCTAGCTGGGGTGGCTCAGTGGATAGGGCATCGGCCTGTGGACTGAAGGGTCCCGGGTTCGATTCCGGTCCGGGGCTTGTCCCTCCGTGGCAGGCTCTTGCCTGGCCCGGGCCCTGGTGGGGGTGCGTGCAGGAGGCAGCCCATCGATGTGCTTCTCTCTGTCTTGTCCTTTCTTTCCCGCTCTCCCCAAAAATCAACGGGGAATCGTCCTCGGGTGAGGACGGAAAAGAGAAGGGAAGAGAGAGACATCAGCCAGAGAGGACTGTCATCCGTCCGCTGCCCTCTGCGCGCCCGGTTACCCAGGGACCACGGTTGTGCTGTGTGTTTCTGAGGGCGACTGGCAGTTCTAAAGGGAACTGTACCGCTGGGCCGGAGGGAGTGTTACCCTGAATTCCCCCTTTCCAGGAAATTCCGCATCTCTTGTCAGGCATTTCTCGAGCTCCTACTATGTGCCGCACACAGTGTAGGACTCTCCGGGGTGTCCATCCCCCTGCGGAGGAGCACAGGTGTGATCCAGGGCAGTGCGGGCAGCCGTCTGGCTCTGTGCCCATCTGCAGCCCCAAGCTAGGCCCTTCTGGGTGGCGTGCAGGCACCGCCCTGCTCGCTCGGGGCTCTGTGTGTGCGCTCAGGGAGGGGGTATAGGAAAGGCACTGGCATGGCTGAGGCGCTCCACGTGGGAGCTCTGATCGCTACCAGAGCGCTGTGCACAGAGCGCTGGCATCAGCACGCAGTGTGTCCTCTCTCACTGTTGTTAGCACCTGTGAACATACAGACATGTATGACCTGAGCCAGCTCCCTCTGTAGTAGACAGACGTCGGCTGGTGTGACCTGATCGGTGATGGGCGCCGCCAGTAGAGGGCGCTGTGTCCTATTCCTGTCCACCCATCACCTAATGAACGACAGGACGGGAAGGTGGGGGGTGAGGAAGAGGGAGAAGGACGCACAGGTGCCTCTGTGTGTGTGGAGTGTACGTGGGAGGGGGTTCTGGCGGCATGCGGGCCTGGCTGCGTCGAGGACCAAGAACATGCTGGTGCTCAAACTCCGTGCGTGGCGACGGCGAGGGGGTGCCCTGGCCCCGGGCCCTCTGCTTCCCGCCAGCTCCAAGTCCTGTGTTCCCTTCGCAGATCCCACGTGGCTCTCCACCAACCTGGGCATCCTGACCTGCATCGAGTGCTCGGGGATCCACCGGGAGCTGGGGGTGCACTACTCGCGGATGCAGTCCCTCACGCTGGATGTCCTGGGCACGTCCGAGCTGCTGGTAAGTCCACGGCCTTGATTTAGGGGTGGACACAGGCTGCGCTGAAAGCTAACCGCTGAGGCGTTCGAACCCACTTTGGTTTCTTCTATTTTTTAAAATATATTTTTACTGATTTTTAGAGAGGCAGGGAGAGGGAGAGAATCGTGGATCGGCTGCCGCCTGCACGCCCCCCACTGGGGATGGAGCCCGTGACCTGAGCCTGTGCCCTGACCGGGGATTGAACCCTGACCTCCTGGTTCACAGGTCGATGCTCAACCACTGAGTCACATCAGCTGGGCTGTTTTCTTTTTTTCAGATGTTAAATTTTTATTTGAATTGGAATTTTAAGATAATTTGGGGGGGTGGGTTCTTTATTTAAAATGTATATGGTTGAATGTATATTTTTATCCTATTGACCCCCCTCCTCCCGCTCCTCCCAGGCCTTCACCACACCGCTGTCTGTGTCCATGGGCTCCGCATACCCTATATAATAAAAGGCTAATATGCAAATTGACCAGACGGTGGAACGACCAGTCGCTGTGACATGCACTGACCACGGCGGGGGGGGGGGGGGAGGGGGACAAACGCTCAATGCAGGAGCTGCCCCCTGGTGGTCCGTGCAATGTCCGACTGCAGGCTTGGGCCCACTCCCTAAGCTGTCCGACATCCCCTGAGGGATCCTGGACTGCGAGAGGGCGCAGGCCAGGCTGAGGGGGGACCCCCTCTCCCCCGCCCCCCTCCCCCCACTGATTGCACGAATTTCATGCACCAGGCCTCTAGTGTGCATATAAGTTCCCTGGTTAATCTCGCCCACTCCTGCTTTCTCTGAACTTGGTCCGTCTGTCCTGTCCTTCGACATCTCTGGATCTCTGTTTTGTTCATCAGTGTGATTTGTTCATTGGATTCGATTTCCACGGGGCTGGTGGCTGCTGAGGTTTGCGGGTGGATGTGGGCGATCACAGACTCACTGACGATCCTCCTCCCCGCTGCCAGCCGCTGAGGTCGCTCTTGTTGCAAAACCTCCTTCTTCGATGAACGTAGTGACGCGACGCTCTGAGAGGAGCCAGGGCCTGGGGTGAGAGGCTGGGGGAGAGGCCGGTGGTTTCCCCGGCTCGTCCCATTCGGTCCCCAGGCAGAGCCCGGAGCCCACGGCGGCCAAGGACTCCCCGCCCCCGAGTCACCGGCCTGGCCCTGCCAAGTCTGCGGACACCGCTGGGCTCAGCCTCTCGTGGGCTCCCCTCCCTTTCCGGTCCGCCTCTGGGAGAGGGTGCTCTTTGCTCGTACTCCGTTGTCTCTGAAAAAGGCCTTTCCTCTCCGTCCCGTGATAACACGGGTACAGGCCGAGGTCGGGGCCGAGGCGTGTTCTGTGCGGTAGCGTTCAGAGCCCTGAGGGGCAGGACACGCACGCCCGGGCGGCACGCGGGGCCCCGGCCAGTTCCAGCATCCGCGGCTGCTGCCCAGGCACCGAGTTTGAGTTTCCCCTGGGGCAGCTGGGCGCCAGGCAATAAATAGAAGTGGTATTGATTGCCATTGATTTTAGTGTCAAGAGCAATAGTCTGGACAGAAGATCAATCCCTGTGGTCAGTAGACCCCTTAAGGGGCCAAGCATCTTACTGACGCGCCCTCGGGGGCCAGCGGGTCTGAACTTGCAATGCATGTGACCCGCCTTGTCAGCTCCTCCCGGCCTCCAAAGAAGTCCTTCCTGGTCTTGCAGGACCACGTGGGGAGACCCTAAGTGGACTTCAGTCAGTGACACCCCCGTGTCAGAGACATCCCCATGTCAGAGACTCCCCCATATCAGAGACACCCCCATGCCAGAGACTCCCCCATATCAGAGACACCCCCATGTCAGTAACACCCCCATGTCAGTGACATCTCCGACATCAGTAACACCCCTGGTTACTTCAGGTTTGAAACTAAGCTAGCCTGCCCTGGCCGGTTTGGCTCAGTGGATAGAGGGTTGGCCTGCAGACTGAAGGGTCCTGGGTTCGATCCTCCCTCTCTGTCGCCCCCCCCTCCCTTCCACTCTCTCTCACGGAAGAATGCCCTCGGGTGAGGATTAACAAAAGGAAAAGAAAAAAAAAGAGGCTCAGCTAGCCCGAGCAGGGTGTCCTCAGTCACACACTGTGGTTACTGCTCGTGTAACGATGCATGAAATACGCGTGTGGAGAGGGGTGTGTGTGTGTGCAGGCGGTGCCCTGGGTGGCGGAGGAGGCGGAGGATTGAGACTCGCACAGTGTGTGTTCCAAGAAACAAATGACTTTGTTGGCACCGGTGCCCGGCGGCAGCGAAGGGCACAGGAGCTGATCCCTGTCCGCCGCTCCTCAAAGGGCCCAGGACAAAAGGAGCCATCACCTCACCACCAGCCACTTCGCGCTCCCACTGTTTTAAGAACACCAGCCCTTGCAGCCGCCGGGCCCGTGACGGTCAGCTCCCCCGGCCCTTCCTGGCTGCTGGTGTGACGCCTGGGCGGGCACCCGGCTACAGCCGGCTCACCCACAGATGTAACGCTTACAAGTAACTTCAGAAACGCGGGTGACAGCAGCACGGAGTAAAGTGACTGGGAAGTGATGAACTTTGAGTGTTTATTACCTTTTAAAACATGATTTTTTTATTGATTTCGGACAGGGAGGGAGAGGGAGAGAGAAGCATCGATGAGAGCGTGTCATTGATCGGCTGCCTCCTGCACACCCCACACTGGGCACGGAGCCCGCATCCCGGGCGTGTGCCCTTGACCGAGAATCGAACCCTGACCTCCTGGTTCATAGGTTGAGGTTCACCCACTGAGCCACACTGGCCGGGCAAACGACTTTTTAAATGACCAGTTGATATCTGTAATGTTAATGCTGGCTGGCACGAGCCGGGAGGAGCCTGCCCCTCCCACACCGGTGACACCTGCCGAACTATGTCTCCCAACGTGACTGATCTTCATGGGGCGCTGTTACCCACAACAGAGGGGAAACGAAAGGTCGAAAGACGCTGTTTCCGTCTTGAGAAGGTGACACGACCTCTGACCCCTGGTCCCGGCCTCATTTTCGGTCCCCGGAGCCTCTGCGTGTACATGCTCGTGGGAGCTTCAAGCGTGGCCGCCTCTCCCCGTCGCGGGGAAACTGGACAGAGCCTGCTGAGTGCAGACCCGCAGATACTGCCACAATCTCCCCGGGGTCGTTTTCAGCCCTCCCTTTGCTTCCGGGGTTTTCAGAAAAACGGGGAAGGCCCTGAGCCCGGGGGGGGGGGGGGGGGGGGGGAGCGGGGGGGGAGGTATGCCTGCCCCGGCCTCTGTCTGTCTGTCTGTCTGTCTGTCTGTCTCTGTTGGGCCCACTCTGCGTTCCTGCTGACCCACGGCTGCAGGTGCTCCTCTGAGGGACCCGCACCTTCACCCCAGCCCTCCTGGGGGCTCACCTGGCCGGGTGTCCGCCCTGGCTCTCTTGGGGATGGTGCCTGGAGCACAGGACAGGTGTCCAGGCTCCTGCCGCCTGGCTGCGGCCCCCAAAACCGGCCAGTAGAACTGGGGTGTGAACCTGAATCCTGGCTTGCTGGCCCAAATGGAAGTGGGAGCGAGGTTCTGGGGGCGTGGGTAAGGACGGAACCCGCCCCGGGCCGTTCCCTCCGCTCCCCGCCCTGTCGGGACCCCATCCGGGGAGGGTGCTCCCGGAACGGGCACGCTGCCTCTTCGCTCGAGTTTTACGGGTCCCTTTGGGGCTTCGGGGTCGTCCCCTCCGTATGAGAGGCAAACCACGTCATTGCTCTACTGCCCCGCGGCCCTGAGCCGCCCTCAGCCGGCCGAGGCGCGCGTGGGGAGGGCGGGGCCGGCTGCGTGCCCTGAGCGGGCTGTGTCCTTGCAGCTGGCCAAGAACATCGGGAACGCGGGCTTCAACGAGATCATGGAGAGCTGCCTTCCCGCCGGGGACCCCGTCAAACCCAGCCCGGGCAGCGACATGTGAGTGCGGGGCCGGCTGGCCGCGGGCCCGGGTTCTGAGGGGCAGGGGAGGACGCGCGTGGGGGCATCGATGGCTCCTTTCGGGCGGGGGGTGGGGAACAGCTGGCCCTGCCATGGCCTTGGGGGCGCGTTATTGAGATGTTTGGCCAAGCGGGGCGGCTTGCTGTTAACCTGATAATTTTGTATGGCCCGCGAGCGATGTCCTAAAGACGCCAGTGGCCCTGGGCAGGAGCAAGATCCCTCACCCGGCTCGAGGGAACAAGTCAGCCTAAGCTGTGCGTTTGGGGTTTTTTTTTTTTTCTTGACATCACGCTCACCTTTCGGGGTGTCCCAGTAGGAGTGTTCGGTGCGGCTGTTTTTCAGAGGAAGAGGCCGGGAAAGCCCGTGGGCTGGGCCTCTGTGCACGTGCAGGGGGTGTGGTGAGTCCCCCCGCCTGGTCACGTGTGGGCTCGCACTCGCCTGTCTGCCCGGGAGTGGAGTCCCTCCAGGCTCAGGTCTCCCCGAAAACCAGGGCAGGCGGGCAGGCAGCCACCCTCGTGAGCACCCCTCCCAGAGGCCAGGCAGGCGTCTGCGGGGGGCCGTGAGCGGCTGCTGCAGGAAGGTGGGTGACTTAGGAGAGGGGCCCCGTCAGGGCTCTGGGCAGGCAAGGCTTGGAGCACGAGGTGGTGCAGCACGAGGCTCGGGGGATGGGGCACGACTTCAGGGGGAGCAGAGACGAGGCCGGCGGCAGGTGGGCTGAGAGCGGGCGGCCCCACCCCGGGCCCGCACAGCCAGCCTGTGGGATCCGGACGCGGCCCCAGGACCCCTGCGCCGGCTTGAGGCCGCCTGCTCCGGAGGCGGGAGGGTCGCTGCTTCTTGAACATGCTGGGGGGTCCCTGGAGCAGGTGCCGCAGGGACACGCGGTGGCGGCTTCTCTGGTGGAGCTTCCTGTAAGGGGGTGGGGACTGGGCTTTTTTTTTTTTAATTGATTTTAGAGGAAGGAAGAAGGAGAGAGAGAGAGAAACACCAATGATGAGAGAGAATCATGGATCGGCTGCCTCCTGCACACCCCACCCTGGGGATCGAGCCCCCAACCCTGGCCTGGGCCCCGACGGGAATTGAACCGTGACCTCCTGGTTCATAAGTCGATGCTCAGCCCCTGAGCCCCGCCGGCCCGGCCTGGTGGGTTTTAATTGTCACAAATGAACGGATGTTGGCCGTTGGACTGGAGGCCTCAGCCCTTCACGAGGCCGTTGCGCTCGCTCCCAGGAACGCCAGGAAGGACTACATCACTGCCAAGTACATCGAGAGGAGGTACGCACGGAAGAGACACACGGACAGCGCGGCCAAGCTGCACAGCCTGTGCGAGGCCGTGAAGACGCGCGACATCTTCGGGTTACTCCAAGCCTTCGCCGACGGCGTGGACCTCACGGAGAAGATCCCCCTGGCCAACGGGCATGTAAGACACAGCGAGGCCCGGAGCCGGAAATGCGGGTGGGAGGGGAGTTCTGTGCGGGAGGGCGGCGCTCGGTTCCAGGGGAGCGTGAGCACCCCGTGGGCACTCGGGGCCGGCCTCAGCCGCAGCTCCAGGGGCCAGGTTGGGGAGGAGAGGCCTGGGGCACCCCTGCCCCGGTCCCCCGTTTCCCGAGGCACTTTCCTGAGAGGGTGGGGTCTCACTGTCAGTGTGTGTCCTAAGTCCTCCCCTGGGGGCCTGGGGACACGCGTCCCCCTGAAACCTCCTTTCGCCCAGAATAAAGGCCCTCGGGGCTGAGAGAGGAGTCAGGCCCTCGGTCCAGGGCAGGTGCCCAGCTCAGCCGTGCCCTCCACCCCCAAACCCCCACCCCCACCTGGAATGGCCCTCATGTGCCCCCCCATCCCCCACGCTCCAGAACTTGCTTTCAGAAGAGGCTGTGGTAGCCACGTGCCCTCTGGTGTGAATTGGCGACAGTCCAGTTGTGTAGGAGCCGGCGTACAGGGGACCCGGCAGCCTCCCGGGTCCTGGAACTGAGACCCCTGCTCACAGGCTCTGGGGATGTTAATGGAGGGACAAGAACAGAGGACGGGGCGGAGGGCTCTGAGATGAACCCCGGTTCCGCGGTCTTCTGTGGAGGAGGAGACGGGCCCATCTGTCACGAGCAGGTTCCCTCGGGCAGCGAGGCCGCTGTGCGGGGGGGCGTGGTGTCCCCGGGGTGGGCTTGAAGGGAGCATGGCCGCCTCTGCTTGCTCTGCAGGAGCCGGACGAAACCGCCCTGCACCTGGCCGTCAGGTCTGTGGACCGCACCTCCCTGCACATCGTGGACTTTCTGGTTCAGAACAGGTGGGCCTGCTCGGATCGGGGGAGGTCGGTGGGGGTCTTGGGTTCCCCGGGGAGGAGGCGGGTGTCATGGGCCAAGAGGCTGGGAGGCCCCAGGACTGAGCGAGGGCTGCGGGGCGGGGGCGGGGCGGCCCTGCAGGAGCCTGGAGCGAGAGGAAGGGCACCCTGGGGGGGTCCGCAGGCTGCAGCCCTGGTGTCGGACCCGGGGAGACGCCAGGCCCCAGAAGCAGCCCGACCGTGGCCCCCACAGTGGTTGAGCGGCTGGTCCCACATCCGAGGCCCACGGTGCCTTTCTGGGGGGTTTGCGATGGAAGAATCTGGAATTTCACTCGCAGCCCCCGCTCCTGCTTCAGGGCCCGGCCCGGGTGAGCGGCCCAGGGGAGCCTCGGGGCTCTGGCCGCTGGAAAGGGGCGTTTGCCTTTTCTTCGAAAGAGTCCGTAATAAGACGGGGTGTGCCCGCCGTCCGGGGGGACAGGATGGGCGGTCGCGTGGCTTCCTGTGGCCTCGGCACTGACGGGGGGCGGGAGAGCCCAGCGGCAGGGACTTGGTGGGGCAGTGCTCTCAGCGCCTGCTCGGGGGCAGCCCGGGTGCCTGGCTCCCTCGTTGCCTCTCTGCATCCCTGGTGCTGTAAGCCAGGGCCTCCAGCTCACAGCCTTGCAGCCAGAATGAGCATCATCCCCCCCTGCTCACCCACAGTCCCGTGGCTCACTGTTCCCTCTCTCTCTCTCTCTCTCTCTCCACACCACCCCCTCTCCCCCTGCCCCGGTCGCCGGCCAGCGGGAACCTGGACAGACAGACGGGGAAGGGCAGCACGGCCCTGCACTACTGCTGCCTGACCGACAACGCCGAGTGCCTGAAGCTGCTGCTGCGCGGCAAGGCCTCCATCGAGATCGGTGAGCGGCCACCAGCTGCCTCCCGCCTGCGTCCTCACGGGGACACGGGGACCGTCGGACGACACTGGGCTCCCGTCGGGGCTGAGGGCATAAGCCTGCCCTCCGTTCAGCAGGGGCCCCAGCGTGTCCGGCAGGGCTGCTGAGCCCGGGGCCAGGAGCGGCCTGCCTCCTAGACCGTCCATCCGTGGCCGGCGTCGGAGGGACGGTGCGGGCAGGCGAGAGGCCCTGCGGCTGCCCCTGAGGCTGAGGTGACCTTGGCCGTGGTTTGGGGCGTCTCAGCCTCCTGTTCGTAGCCCACACCTCGGGTCAGCCCAGCCCCTGCTGGCCCAGGGAGAGCAGTTCACCCTGTGCCCCCACCCGTGCCCCCACCGGGGGACCCTGGCGTCCAGCTCAGGCTAGTCCGACTGCGCCTGGCGGCAGTGGGTCATCAGGAAACGCTTCTGAGAAGGAGCAGGGAAGGCACACGTGCTGGAGAACCAGGTTTTTTTTTTTTTTTTTTCAGAATTAATCACCAAACCCGGCCGGTGTGGCTCAGTGGCTGAGTGTCGACCTAGGAACCAGGAGGTCCTGGTTCGATTCCCAGTCAAGGGCTCAGGCCCGGGTTGCGGGCTCCACCCCCAGTCGGGGGCGTGCAGGAGGCAGCCGGTCCATGATTCTCTCTCATCCTGGATGTTTCTCTCTCCCTCTCCCGTCCTCTCTGAGATCCATGGGAATATATTTTTAAAAATGTAATCAAGCCTGGTTGGCTGAGGGTTCCTGGGGAGAAAGCCCACCGTTTCCCGTTTGTGGACAGACCGCGGGGGGATGCGTGAGGTTACACCGGCCGCCGCCGCCTCCACCCCGCGGTGCTCTGGTTGGTGGGTGGTGGGGAACCGCTTTATGGGACGTAGAGTCCGCACTTTGATTTCGTTAGTTGCCTACATCCGTGGTTCGACGGTCAGGATCAGCGCAGACCTTGTAAAACCTCACCGGCCACAGCGGGCGCCGGTTCCACACGGTCCTAAGACGAGTTCCGCCCCGGCGGGCGCGCACCCGCTGCGGGTGTCATCAGTCATGTTCAGTTTAATTTTGGCCGCTGCTCTGTCCCTTTGGTTGCCTTCACCTCCGCTTGTGCTTGTCGCCCTGCCTTGTAGCTAACGAGTCGGGGGAGACGCCGCTGGACATCGCCAAGCGCCTCAGGCACGATCGCTGTGAGGAGCTGGTGAGTCTGCACAGAAAGGTTGAGTAATGTGCCCCGGGCCACACAGCGACTCTGTGGCCGTGGAAAAAGTAAACCCTACTGTCCCGAGACACCCAGGTGACGCGAATGAGTGGACTTCTCTCTGCAGCTAGAACTAGCTGTCTGCCTTCCTTGAGAGCACTGAGTGTCCCTAGGACCGTGGTCGGCAAACTCATCAGTCCACAGAGCCAAATACCAACAGGACAACGATAGAAATTTCTTTTGAGAGCCACATTTTTTAAACTGGAAGAATTTTTCTAAGGCCACTCCTTCAACACAGACTCGCCCAGGCCATGGTATTTCGTGGAAGAGCCACACTCAAGGGGCCAAAGAGCCGCCTGTGGCTCGCGAGCCGCAGTTTGCCGACCACGGCCCTAGGAAGGGCAGTCAGTCATTTTCTGCAGGGCTTACCTCTCCTGTCGGTTGAGGAAGGCGGGGTGGACCCTGCTGGACACGTCCAGTTGGATCCCTTACGCGGCGGTCAGAAGGGACAGGCTGCGTGTCGTTCTGTAGATCTCACGTCCCTGACCTGCGTGCCGTTTGCAGGGCACTTAATGGGTTTGAGTCTCGGTTATCTGTGCATCCGGGAGGGGGTGTACGCTGAGACCCAGAGACGTCCATGAGCCGAGGGGGCGGGGGCTCCCTGCCTCCCTCCCTTGGACGTGCGGTTGGATGCCCGCATGCCGCGCTGAGTGTCTCCGGGGCCGCCCGCCTGAGCTGCATCACCCACAGTCCTTTGCTCCCCTCAGCTGAGCCAAGCCTTGTCTGGAAAGTTCAACTCGCATGTGCACGTGGAGTATGAGTGGCGGCTGCTCCCGGAGGACCTGGATGAGAGCGACGACGACGTGGACGAGAAGTTGCAGGTCGGTGCCAGCCCGAGCTCCCTGATGAGCGTCGTGCCGAGCCGCCGGCTCCAGCCTGCAATTCAGGCCGAGAGCTGGTGTGCGGGGGAGAGGGTAGGGTGTGCTTTTTGCTTCCAGTGATCTCGGCGGGCGTTGCTCTCACCCCAACACCCCCCCCATCTCCCCACTCCCACACACGTTCATTAAAGGGACGTGAACGGCAGCGTCCCGGGCAGCTGCGTGCCTTTTGATGTGAAGGCAAGACGGGGCGGGCTTCGATCCCGGCGGGCGGAGAGGAGTCCGCACGCCGCGGGTAACGGGACTGAGAGCCAGGTCTCCCCACGGCCACGCTCACCGAGTCGGGCTTTGAAACCATCGCTGAAACCATTAAGGGGCCCTTCGTGCTCACGGGGTTCAAAGGCTGTCCCTGAGCGGATGGGGCCGTTGACGCTGAGAGAGAGGCTGCCTTGGCCACAGGGAAGCAAGTATGTAGAGACCACCTGGGGGCCAGGCTGCGGGCTCTTGCCTCCTGGTCCCTTCTCCTGCCGCTCCCGGGGCGGGGGGGCAGGGCAGGGGGGGCGGGGGGGCCCCTCGGTCACAGTCTCCGAGGGAGAGGCAGACTCGGACAGACCGGCCGCAATGCCCACGGCGCCGCCGCTGTGAAACGGGGAAGGCTTGTGACGTTTCCTCGTTTCCTGTGGGACGTTCAGGTGCGTCCTGAGGGTGTCCGGCGGCAGACGCGGCGGTTCTGGAACCTGGCGGCCCGTCCCCTGCGGCCGACTCTTTTTTGTTAGTTCCCCTCCCCCCGCCCCAGGCCGTTTTTTCCATTGAGCTTTTTAGAGCGGGAGAGCGGGGAAGAGACAGAGAGAGAAACGTGGATGTGAGAGAGACACCCCGATGGGTTGCCTTCTGCACGTGCCCCCGCCGGGGCTGGGGATCGAGCCTGCACCCGCGGGAGATGCTCCTGACCCGAATCAAACCCTTCCTTCCGAGGGCTGGTGCTCTAACCACTGGGCCAAACCGGCGAGGGCCTTGCCGACTCTTAGAATAAGGAGTTCCCTCCGTGAGTTAGCGATAACACAGACTCAGGCTGGTTTCCCACACCTACCGTCACGGAGCAGGTTTGCAGCACCTGCCCCAGGGGAGGGCCCCGCTGTCGGCCCAGCTCGCCTCCCCGCCCTGTGGGCAGTGGCCCCGCAGGTGGCATCGCCCACGTACCATTCGGGTGGGAAGGGCTCTGGCTCAGAGCCCAGACACGCGTCCACCCCCTCCTTTTCCAGCAGAGGGTGGCGGGCACGGTGCGTGCACGCCGCGGTGGGCGTTGTGGGCATTTCACACGACGTGAGAGCTGGCAGCCGCCGAGCTCTGCCCACCTGAGCTGGGTTTGAGCCGGGGGGTCGGCCAGCTCGTGGCCAGTAGGTGGAACGCTGAGACCCGGAGGTCGGTGTCCGCGTGTCCCACACCTGCCGCCCCCTCCGCAGCCCAGCCCCAGCCGGCGGGAAGACCGGCCGGTCAGCTTCTACCAGCTGGGCTCCAGCGCCGCGTCCCTGGCCAGAGACGCCGCCGCCGGCCTGGCCAAGGACAAGCAGAGGGGCTTCGCGCCCAGCATCTTGCAGAATGAGACGTACGGAGCCGTCCTGAGCGGCAGCCCGGCCCCTGGCCAGCCCGCGGCCCCCGGCACCGCCAGCGCCCCCCCGCTGCCCCCGCGGAACGTGGCCAAAGGTACTGAGCTCCGGGAGCAGGCCATGCGCGCAGCTGTGGGTGGGTTTCGGCTGGGGAGGCGGGTGGCCGCTCTGCCCCCACCCTCCCACCAGGGGACGTGGGCCCCTCGGGATGGGCGGTTCCACTGGGGCCTCTCGTGGGTGGCTCGCTGGGTTGCTTCCTAAAGAAACGCCGACACGCGTCCGTAGGGGCCACACACGGGGAGCATCTTGACTGGGTCCTTGTTCTGAGCACAGGGGTGGCACCCGTGGGACGTGGGGACGCGGTTCCCCCGAGGGGGCGCTGAGCAGCGGGGCAGCTCCGGGCGCTGCTCGCGGCTGGTCACCTGCAGCCCTGCTTTCTGGCCCCTCTCCCGTCGCTTTCGCCCTCGGTCCTTCCGTTGCCCCCGTTCTTCTCTTGCTCGCTCCCCCTCCTCCCCACCCCGGGGCCCCCCTCGTCCTGCATGTGGTCGGTGGGTGGCACCTGCGACCATTCCTTATCTCTGCGATCCCCGGGGAATGAAGCAGGGAAAGAGGCTGATGGGGGACAATTGTGAATTTGTAAAAACCGTCAAAACACAACATAGTCCCCGTGGTCCCGCCAGCACCCGACGTGCCAAAGCTCGCTATGCCCACGCGCTCACGGTGGCGACGTGGCGAGTGTGACTCCGCAGGTGCTGTTTTATTTTTGGGGGGACAGTGGGAAATTAAGCCCCAAAGTTAAGTCATTTTCTCGGCACAAAAGCCTAGCTGGCCATGCTGTTCTTGGAGGCAGGTCCGTGGCCAGCAGTCTTGGGGGGCTCCCCAGGGAGGGACAGGAGGATTTAGGGGGTTCCCAGGGAGGGACAGGAGGATTTAGGGGGCTCCCAGGGAGGGACAGGAGGATTTAGGGGGCTCCCGGGGAGGGACAGGAGCCTCCTGGGGCACCGTGTCCAGGCTCTGTGGCTGCCGGGCTGCGGGGGTCACAAAGTCCCATATTGGCTCGTGGGGCCGCTGCTCCCTGGGAGGGGCGTGCAGGTGCAGGTGGCAGCCTGGGCCGAGGAGGGGCTGGCAGGGCCCTCACCCGGGTCTGCGCTCCCGTGTGGCTGGCCCCCCTCCCCAGCTTTCCTGGCGTCTCAGACCCCCACACAGCGAAGGGGGCCCAGGGGAGGCTGCTGAGCTTGTCATCCGGGTCCCTGAGTCAGACCCTCAGGGGCGACCCACCAGGTGGAGACCCGCCCCGCGCCAGGCAGGCCCCCGAAACAGCCGCTCCCCTCCCTGGCAGAGCCCCCCGTGCCCGCACCCCAGGCAGGGTCCTCCCCACGCTGGATGGGAGATTGTCCCACAGCTGCCTGTCCCCCCTTGTCCCCCCATCATGCTCCCGTCGCTGGGGGACCAGGGCAGCTGGAGAAAAGGCGGAAAGCTGTCTGTCTGTCTCTTGCTTTCCTAACGTCTCAGGACGAGGGTTTGGGGTTCTCCTTCCCTTTTTGTGTGTGTGATTGCGGCGGCTGCTTCATTCTTCTCTGATGATTGCACTTGACCCTGCTGGCCCCCCAGAGGGTCTCCCCGTTCTCCCTCGGGGCCACCCCTGGCCCCCGTGGAGGCCGCATCCACACGGGGAAGGGGTCGGTGTGGTGCCCGCCCGGCCGGACCTTGTCCACGTCAGTCTGCCAGCTGGGACCCGCAAGGCGGCGGCCAGCTGGGAATCCCAAGGCGTCCTCAGCGCTTGGTGGTGGCCTCGGGCGGAGCAGGAATGTTGACAGACCAGCCCTGCTGCCCCTAGAAGGTCCCGCCGGCCGTGGGGCGGGGGAGCGGGTCAATAACGCCGTGTTCTGCTTCTGTTTTTGTCGTGTGTGCGCCTGTGTGACACGTGTGTGCGCCTGTGTGACGCGTGTGTGCGCGTGTGTGGTGTGCAGCCCAGGCCGCCTCCGCCAACGCCCCGTGGAAGACGAACTCTGTGAGTGTGGACGGCGTCGGCCGGCAGCGGTCCTCGTCAGATCCGCCCGCCGTCCACCCGCCGCTGCCCCCTCTCCGCGTGACGTCCACCAGTACGTTCTCCGTCCTCCTGCTCCCTGCCGGGCTGGCGGGCCGGGTGGGGAGGGCGCTGCGGGCCACGCCACCTGCACAGACACCGCGGTGCCCGGCGTGGTGGGGGGGGGAGGGCTGCAGCGGGACGTGGCTCTTAATGTCTCCCAGCCCCGCGGCCTCCTCCTCCCCAGCTGTAATCCCCCGTGGGGCGGCCCCCACCCCAGGGCTCACCCACCGGCTCCTCTGTCCCCCGGCATCTCGGCCGCGCCCCCTCCCCCCATCAGCCAGGGCCTCCTCTCCTTCGGCCGTGCGGCGGGTCTCGGCATTGGGCACAGTCGTTTGGATTCTGGTGTGTGTTGCTCCTCAATGGCAGCACGTGGGTGACTGTCCCGGAACCGGGGAGGGGCCGGGGAGAGGGCTTTCTCCAGCAGCAGAGCAGGGGGTCTCCCGGGTCAGGGTGGCCGGCCCGGGCTCGGCTCCCTGGTTGGCTCTGGGGGCCATGGGAGCCTCCCCAGTTTCCCTGGGACTGGCCGGAGTTACGATGGATCCCTGCCAGCCACGGGCAGGCCCCAGGGGTGTGGCTGCCGGCCGAGCAGGGCGGCCTGGGAGGGTCTCCCAGAATCTGGGGGCAGACGGAGGCGTCCAGCTCAGACACACCTGAGTCACGTACCAGGGGGCACCGAAGGTCCAGGGGGACACGGCGGGGCCTGGGGCACCGGGAACTTCCAGAAGCCCACGTTCTGCCTGGGGCTGGGTCCCTGGGGCTGTGGTTTGACGTTAGTGTCTTGCCTTTGACTTTTCCTTTGAAGCAAAGGCACCCAGAATGAACAGGTAGGTCCAATAGAGGCAGGCTCTCGGCCCACTCCTCCCCAGTCACCGGTGCCTCGCCCGCCGCTGTCCTGGGAAAGGGGGGTGCTGACTCCTCAGGTGGGGGTCCCGGGTGAGAATGCGGGACCCTCAGGGAGGGCGCTGCTGCCTGTCCCAGAGGCCAGGCAGGCGGGGGGTGCGGGGGCTCCAGGCCCACCCCCGTGCTTCCCCTCAGTGACCCCGGGAGAACACATGTCCCGCCTGGGACGCAGCCTCCTCACCTGTAAAGCGTAGGGACTGAGCCTCGTCCTGCCCCTCGCAGCTGGGCAGCACGCCCAGGCCGCTCTTCGCCACCTCTGCTGGGACTGACCTGCTCACAGCCTGGGCAGTGGTCAGCCTGGGTCCAGAGGCAGAAGGACCCCGGACGGCCCGGCTCCCCAGGTGGCACACCGCCATCCTGGATCCGGGCTTGTCCTCGGGAATTCCCTCGGAGAAACACGGGCTTGTAGGAACGTTAGAGCCCTACGTCGAGGCGGTGGGGGGCGGGGACACTCGCAGCAATGCTGTTTGCGTAGACTCTGCAGGGAGCGTGGGCTTTTCCTCGCGAAATAGCGACGCCGCGCTGCTGAAGAGCCTCTGCGGGAAGGCCAGCGTGATGCCTGGACGTGACCCTCTGTCTCCCCGTCCCCTCCTCTCTCCGCAGACCCCCTGGCTCCCACGCCACCCGCTCCCGCAGCCAAGATGCCCGGAGCCCTGGAAACGTTGAGCCAGCAGAGCAAGCTGACCCAGCCGGGGGTCCCGCCGGGCAAGACCGCAGCCCCGCCCCTGCCCCAGCCGCCCAGCCGCCTCCCGCAGAGGAGGCCTGCTGCGGGGTACGCTCCCTCCCGTCCCCTCGGGCCTGGCCACCTGGGCCGGCCTCGCTTCTTGCACTCCAAGTGGCCGCAGGCTTTATCTGCGGAGATTTCCGTGCTGGCGTGCAATCCCGCGCGTCTGCTGCTGTGACCGGGGAGGTGAAGTGACACGGGACGGTCCCATCGGGCTTTGGGTGTCTTGAACATAACGTACCCGGGATTTTTAAACTGTGAGGACTTCCCCCAGATGTCCGTCCGCTGCCCACATGACGGTGTAGCTTTCTCTGTGGTCCAGACGGTGGGGTTTGGGGAAGCAAGTCCTCAGGACGCGAGGCTGCTGGGTTGGTTCTGTTTGTTGCAAGGTTACAGGGAGGAACTCGTCAGCGGGATTACCGTGTGGGGGCCTCGGCACTCCACCCCGCTGGTCGTGGGGCCGGCTGACCGCAGGGACCCCCAGCTGGGGCTGTGGGCTGGAATACTTGCACGTATGTACGTGGCCTCCCCGTGTGGCAAGGGCTTGCTCACATCATGGTGGCTGGTCCCCAGGGATAGGCCGGGCCCTGGCCCTTCTGCCGGCTGTTGCTGGTCACTCCGGGGCAGAGCCGGGCTCAGTCGGGAAGTGGGGTGATCAGAGTCCAGCTGTCTGTGACGAACTGGGGGGCAGCGTCCTAGAAGTTCCCCAGGGTTCAATCTAACGTCCTCCCATTCTGGACTCGTTATTCCTTCCCTCTGTGATGAGGGGTCCGGCTGGTGTGTCCACTTACTTGATTAGCATTAGTGCCGCCGCCTCCTGCTGAGACCTGGGGCCCCACGTGGCGGCGCCTTGACCCTGCTGGGCCCCCACTTCCCCGCCAGGAGGGCGCCTTCCTGACGCACGCTGCACACCAGGGTGTGTCTGTTGGCATGCGTGCCACCAGGTGGGTGTGGCACAGAAACTGTGCCCTTCAGTTTGGAGGAATTGCGTTGAGTATTTTTAACGCCTCCCGTTTCTTCCGGCTCCCAGCGCTCACGTGGTGGTTGAGAGGCAGGGAGGAACGTGGGTTTGCTGTTTCACTCACTTCTGCGTTGATTGGCTGCTTTCTGTATGGGCCCTGACGAGACTGAACAGATCGGGACGGTGCTCCAGCCAGCCGAGCCGCCTGGCCTGGCCTGGTTCCGTTCTCAGCTTTCGTCAGATGTCCAGCCCACGGCACCATCTCCCCCCCCACCCCCGTCCCGGGCCCGCGGTCCCTTCCGAGGGAAGGAGACTGGCAGGCGTGCTTAACCGCCTTGGCTGGGGTGATGCACAAGCTCCTTGGACCAGCGCTGGTCCTGTGGCCCCACCTGGAGGCCGGGCCTGGAAGTGCAGCTCTGTCTGCGCCCTTCTAGTTCCCTGGAGTGGCCGTGGGCCCCTCTCGTGTGTGCTGCCCGGATCCCCCTCCCCCGAGGCCCGGGGCTCAAGCTCACACGGGCCGCCCCCCTTGCTCAGGGGAGGAGGCTGCTGATGGTTCATCCCTCCACTCTCAGCTCCCAAGGCTGTTCCCATTCCTCTTCCTTGCTGTTTGTTATTTTGGTTTAATTTTTTTTTAACGCTGTTCCTTGGGAGGAAGTGGGAGTAAATGTATTCAGCAGAACGCTCTCGGCTTTCCAATGCCGCTTTCCCAGGCCGACTCCCGCTTCCTGTGCGGGCCTGGGCGGCTCTCGGCGTTCTTCTCTCTTCCCTTGTAAACCCTCAGGTTTGCTCTTCCCCAGCTCCTGTCCTTTAAGAGACCACGTCATGTGCTGAGGGTTCGGGTTCGGGTTTGGGTGGGTCTGCGGCTCTTTCCTCTCCGCCCGAGGCCTCTGGCTGCTTCCCTGGTCTCAGGAGGGCTCCACCTGTTGGGGGTGGGGTCCTCCTCGGGCGCAGTGTCCCCTGGGCTCACCTGTTTGATGGGCCCCTTCTCTCTCGTAGGGGAGGGTACAAAGCAGGTGATGCCCCAGGACCTCCAGGGCATCTGGATGGAGGGCATCGTGTCCGCTGCCCCGCGGGCTCTGCTCCTAACGGGACCCCTGCTGGAGCCTCCGAGTGGAGGAAGCCCCCCACGGCCCGACCTTGATCCTGGGGCTAAGCCAGCCTTCTCCCTTTTGTTCTCTCAGAGCAGAACTCTGCCCGCAGGCCAGACCCAGCCCTGCTCCCACAGCCCCTGCCCGTGGGTCCCAGCCCAGGTGGGCGCGAGGCTCAGCAGGGAGCCTGACGGCGCTCCTCTCCCAGCTCATCCCAGACGCTGTCGTGCGACCTTCTTCTGAGGGTTGGCACAATGGGGGGGGGGGCACACCTTTTCAGATGAGAGTGCCAGCCCAGAGAGCCCCGTTTCTCCAGAACAGTCTGCGGCCCTGAGAACCGTTCCCCACCTGTGTGTTTCCACTTGTGCCGTGGTGGGGCCGGCCCCGGAGGCTCTCGAATGGGCCCTGAGCTGGGCCCGCACATCAGGCGCAGGGACCGCCAAGTCCAGAGGCTGGAGGGCGCTGAGTAACGCTGCCAGGCTGGTCCGGGCAGAGCCCTCGGGGCCTGGGATCGATCGGCCCCGCCCTCCGAGACCATGGCCCTCGAGCGGGAGGGACGGCACAAACGAGGGGCAGCCCCGGTCATGTCATGCACACCGTGGGGATGGGGCACCTCGGGACCTTGGGTCTGGCAGTGTGGCCTCTCAGTCTTCCTTTTACTTGTTTATTAAGATGTTTTTATTGGTGTCAGAGAGGGAGGGAGGGAGGGAGAAACATCCATGATGAGAGAGAATCAAGGATCGGCTGCCTCCTGCACGCCCCCCACTGGGGATCGAGCCCACAGCCCGGGCCTGTGCCCTGACCGGGAACCGAACCGTGGCCTGGTTCATAGGTCGATGCTCACCACTGAGCCACGCCGGCCGTAGTTAAAAGACAGTTTATTGGGTCAGCTCACCCCGTGCAACTGGAGCACAGACGGGGCCAGATGAAAGGGGTGAGGTGGGTGGAGGGAAGGTGCTTGCCTTCCGGCCTCGGGTGTCAGCAGATCTGTTCTCCCTTCTCTAGGACTGACAAGTCTGCCCCACTGATCACCAAAGGCCAGCCGCGAGGGCCCGGTAAGGCTTCCGTCTGGTCTGGGCTTCCCTTCCCCTGGGTCAGTGGAGGCATGGGGCAGGGTCCAGGGTGGCCGCCCTGTGTGAGGGCGCAGCTGCCACCCTGCCCCCATCCGGCTGCCACCCTGCCCTCCGTGGAGCCTCCAATGCTCCCAGGCTGCTCAGTCCTGGGACCTGAGCCCCTGGCAAGGACCGACGGGTTGCAGGAGGCGCCCCTCTCTGTCTCACTGACGCCCGCACACCCTACAGAGGGTGCATGGAAGTCACAGGCTGTTTGGCCTGGGGGACTTCTCCCTCAACAGATGAGAACGTTTCAGGAAACCTGCCTTCCAGGCCCGACGGGCTCTCGCAGTGTTCCCGTCTCGTGTTGGGACGCGGGGCGCACTGCGAGCTGACGCGTTTTGGTCCCACAGTGGCGGACCTCTCCGGAACAGAAGCTCTGGGCCCTCTGTCCAACACCCCAGCCCTGCAGCCCCCCGCGCCCATGCCCAGGAAGTCACAGGCGGTAAGGGGCCAGAGGGGTGCGGGTTATTCCCCCAGGCTCGGAGGAAGCAGGTCTCCCCTGGCCGGGGGTGGGCGGCTTCTTCCTGGGTACCTGGTCTTTGCATCTGGGCAGGATGCAGCCCAGAGCTCGCCAGCGGGGGGGCTCAGCCCTCTCCCAACGCTCCAGTCAGGACACCCCACGCACAGCAGCCCCGGCGGCCACGCTCCCGGCCGGCTCTCCAAGGGCCCTGGCCCCTCAGCTCCCCCGAGCCACCCCATCTTCTTAAAAATGTTTTCGTTGATTTCAAAGAGAGGGAGGGATGGAAACATCAGTGATGAGAGAGAATCATTGCTGGGCTGCCTCCTGCATCCCTGGTTCATGGACCGGTGCTCCACCATTGAGCCATACCGGCCGGGCTGAGCCACCCCATCCTGACAAACCTGTGGCTCCCAGGTCTCTGCCCGGGAGCTGGTGCCGCCCCGCTCACTGACCTCTGACCCTCCCCTTCTGCACCCAGGCCAAGCTGAAGCCCAAGCGGGTGAAAGCCCTCTACAACTGCGTGGCCGACAACCCCGATGAGCTGACGTTCTCTGAGGGGGACGTGATCATTGTGGACGGGGAGGAGGACCAAGAGTGGTGGGTGAGTCGGGCCTGGGCCCCGGGGGCGGGGCCGAATCCCTGCCCACCTTGCCCCAGGTCTCTGCCAGGGGAGCCCTCCGTGCCCGTGTCCTCAGGCCTGCGGGCCCTGGGGAAGCACAGGAAGGTGTAAAGACAGGAAGTGCACCATGACCTCAGCCCCGCCCCCAGAAAACACGGTGGCCGTGGATTTTCTTTCCGACTTCCGTTTACCTGCGTAACGCACATCGTCGAGGTCGGACTTGATGTGTAGCTTCTATCATTTACCCAGCGCAAGAGGGAACGGATCTATCGGCCTTCGCGAACGCATGGCTCCGTTCAAACAGGGCCCGTCACGTCTGCCACTTGGTGGCTGCAGCTCACGCACCCCTGGCCCTCGATTCCTTCACCCGTTAAGAGGAAAAACATGGCAGGCCTGTCTGTCTGCCCCCAAGGCCGCCGGGACGCGGCGGGGAGGGCTCTGCGATGGAGCCCCCTAACGGGAGAGCCTTGCGAAATGAGGCCCCGCCCTGCGATGTGAGGCAGAGGGAAGGGAGAGCCGCTTAGGTGTCTTACCTCCCGATCCTTTCCCAGACGGGATGCTCCTGAACACTTTCTCCAAACGGTGCAGCGCCCTGCGAGGTCCCCAACGTTGGCGGCTTTCTGACCGCCCACGCGTGTCCGTTTCTGCTTTGCAGATTGGCCATCTGGATGGAGACCCCGGCCGCCAGGGCGCCTTTCCCGTGTCTTTCGTGCACTTCACTGCGGACTGAACCGCTGCGGAGCCGGCCCCTTGGCGGCGACGTCCCCTTTCCTTACTGCTTCCCTCCCACCCTCCTGCCCGGTGCCAGTTTCCTGAACTGTAGGCCCACTTGCTCGGATGCCACTCACTGTTGTTTTTAAAACTCAAAGGCAGTTTCTGTCTACAAATGGATCATTTTTATAATTGGTGATTTTCATGAAACATGGCTCTACTTTTATTAGGGAAAACTAAAAGGTGAGCTAAAAAGCCGTTTTAATTCACGGTCAAGATCCTGAATCAACAGAATTAGTGGAACCCCAGTTGAGGACCGGAAATGCTTCCTGTTCTCCTTGGCCCAATTCTGACGTTGATGAGCGCCGGCTAATTATTATTTAGGAGGCTACATGCTGTCAGTTCCCCTGTATAGACTTTTTAAAAATGCCTCTTTAAAGCAACTTGGAAATGGACACACTAGCATTGTACTTCCCAACCCTGGTGTGTGAGGGTGTGACTCTCCTTGTATCCCGCATGTGTGTGTGACCTGTTGTGAGCAACCCAGCCTACCTAAGGGAACTGCCGATAGCTTATCATGGCACACGAGAGGAATGTCCATTCGGTGCAGGGTGAGTGAAACTGCGTTTCCTGAATTCAGTTAGAAACTAACCACGATGGATTGCCCCATTCTTTCCACCCGTTTGGATGCTCTAGGTGTTTTGGAAACTGCCTTCCTGCACTCCCTCCAGCGCACAGCCCGCAGTGCGGGCCCCGTTGTGCCACCCACTCACTATTTCCTACTGAGTGTGCCCGCCTTCCCCTCCCACCCGAGAATGCCCCCTCAGTCTAGTGTCTGGTCTTTATATCACATGCCAGTAGGGTTGATGGTTCCACTGTCCTGACATTTAACCTGTTCCTTCGTCTGTAGCCAAGAGCGTATCAGAAACCCCTAGGCGGGGAATGAAACGCGCCCGGACGTCCCGGTTTTACTCTGAGCATCGTACATTCTTCCACTTAAGCTACTGGGGCTGGGGGGTTTTCTTCCACTTAAGCTACTGGGGCTGGGGGGTTAGGTTGTACACGATAAAAT
The DNA here is from genome assembly GCA_026230045.1 of Corynorhinus townsendii. NCBI lineage: Eukaryota > Metazoa > Chordata > Mammalia > Chiroptera > Vespertilionidae > Corynorhinus > Corynorhinus townsendii. The sequence continues at coordinate 168,386,805 of JAPDVU010000007.1, read as the reverse complement.
CAGAATTCATTCGTTGGATGAACTTGACTGTCATGCCTCTACCTAGTCATTGAGCGTGTTCATGGGGATGTGTGGGAAGTGTTGGCATCGGGGGAGAGACGGGCGTAAATGCCCGCCTGGCTTTTTACCGCCAGCCAAGGCCTGAGCTTCAGCCGGCTCGGAGAGCGAGCGCCGGCCCTTGGAGCGAAGCAGCCTGCTCACGCGGGTCCCTCTTGAGTGTAGAACGTTTGCTTTCGTTTGTAATTGCGTTTTCTGTCGCTGTTATAAAGGAAGACTGGCTGGAATGGTTTTGCTGTTGCACGGCAATTGCTCTTTGCCCGTCAGAGTTCCGGGTAAAGGTGTCAGCTGTGTCATTGTTTTTTAAAGCACCACATCTGTTCTGATTGTTTTGAACCTTCCGTTAAGTTTCTCGCAGGTTTAAGGATGTGGACACGTGCTTTTTGCACTGTGCGCTTACTTCAACACAGTCCCTCCCCTCTGCCTCTTACAACCCGCCTGCGACTCCTCGGTGCCAGCTGTGTGAGAATTCAACATGCGGACACCACTCCCAAACCAACGTGGCAGGCTCACAGGCACAGACACCCAGGACCTGTCTGCCGGTCCGGTGTGGTGGTCCTTTTGTGCATAGGACTCTGACAGAGGAGAAACCCTACACTTCCCTGTTGAGAGCCTTTCCTGCTCATTTGCTCTCTGCAAGTAAATAAATTAGCAAAGCAAGTAAGAGGAAGGAGAGCGTTGTAGATACCTATTTATATTTCAGGGCTGTTCCATGAACTTCGCTTCGGGATCCTGGCACTGCGTGCCACCGGTCAGGGCTGCCTGCTAGGCATGAGGACTGGGGAACGGGCACGGGCCCCTGTGTGCTCCGCTGAGGGCGGCGCTGCGGCTGCAGCTGGAAACGCTCGGAGATGTATGATATTCAAGTCATCCACTCGATTCCTTTGGTCTAGCTGCAGCGCAGCTGTACATACTGTATAACCTAAATCCTTATTTTCGTTGTCCGCGACACAGTGATTTCTACCTAGAGCATGTTAATAAGTCTCCTCTTCTCGCTGACTAGTCCTTTGACTAGAAAAAAATAAAATACTTTTAAATGGACGTGGTGTTAGGTTTGTTTTTAACCTTTCAAACGCTGTGTACGGAGAACAGCCCTTCACGAACTAGCCTGCTGTACGTGAGCCTTTATGTGCTGTCCGCCCCGTGCGGCTCTGTCCACTCTGAGGCAGATGGTGAGGCTAACTGGCATGTCCTCCTGACGATGGACTTTCAAGTTTTTCCTCCCGTGTCGCGTGGGCAGCGGCGTGTCCGAGGCCAGAGCGCTGAGCCAGGGAGACCAGGGCCCTGGGAGGCCCCAGAGCAGCGGCCTTGGGCTTCTTCAAGTTCTCAGCCTCTACTGCTCCCTGAGCACCTCTGGGACCCTTACAGGGTCAAGCTCATTTGTGTTTAAAAGCAACACACGAGGTTTCTTTCTTAGTCCCGATCGTAACTTCGTTAACTCACTGTTAATAAGACACGTTTTAATAGAAAAACAAATGGCCACTGTTTTATGTGTTGCATTTTCTTCCCAGAAAGTCTAGAACAAGGGTCCCTGCGTACTTGCATGCTAGTTCAGCGCTGCGGATTGAAAAGCAGTTTAGGAAACAGCCGAGCCTTCCTTCCCGGGACGCCGACTTCCGCTGGCGGCAGACTCACGCCTTCTCAGCTGTCAGCACGGCGTCAAAGGCGGCGGACAGAACCTTGCAGATGGCTTGTGCTTGCTCCTGCATTGAGCGGGAAGGTACAGGCAGAAAGTTCACAAATCTCTCCCTGAACTTCACCTGACCGGCACAGCCATGAACCTGCCCCTTCCACGTCTAACGCTGCGTGCGACACTGTCGGCCTGGACCCCAGCCCAGCCACGTGCCCCCTTCCGTGTTCCTGAGACCGCGGGCGTGGTGACGGGCCACTGCCAGCCAGGAAGGAAAGCAGGGCCCCTGCCCCTGGAGGACCCCCTCCCCATCTGCTGGGTGTTCACCCTGAACCTCTGACCCCGGCACACGGTGCCCCCGCAGGAGGCCCGGACAGCGGGCTGGCGGCCACGTGGGCACGTCATGCCAGGGTGAGACACGTGGAGAGCGTCTCAGCCTCTGCCGAGGCTGCACGTGCTCTGGCTTCCCGCTGTGTCTGGCGAGTGAGAACCACGGAGACGGCTCACCAGGCTGCTGCACTGGTACACCCACAGGCTGGCCTCCTCGCTGCGGGCCTCGGTGGTCTTCAGGGCCAGCAGGCTTTTCCCCGCCCCCAGGCCGTCGTCATAACACACCATCCGGACGATCAGGGAGAGGGCGTGCCTGTGCAGCACGTCCTGCGGCGAGGAGGAGGAGAGCGCGATGGGGGACGTGTCTCCGTCCTGGGGAACACGCGTCCCCCCGCACAAGTTGTTGTGTGGCTTGGAAACACAAGATGGGGTTTTCGCCCAAAGGGGGTCCCGGCTGCTCAGCTGTGGGGCAGTGTGCCCCGGGGCTACCCCGGCTCCTTACACTCCAGGAAGACAGGAGCCCGAGGACCTGCGTTCGGGACAGTCCACGCCCGGCCCCCAGGCTGACAGCCCCTGGGAACTGGCAGGGGATGGGGCTCCTAGCTAACAGGCCTGTGGGCCAGCAGAGAGGTGCTGGCCTGGGCCCCACCACGCAGGAGTGCCCAAGGGAGGCTCCCCCCACGCACCCGAAGAAATGGGCCGCTTTTAAGACCAGAGGCCAGCACGTCTCACACCCACGGCTCTGCGGACAGGAGCCAACCAACAGCAAGTGGCCCGTAACTCCCCAACGCCCCGACCATCCTTCCTGCTCACTCACATACTGATCCGAGGTGGATACTTTGATGCCGTATTTGGAAACTCCCATGATAAACTCTTCCTCCTGGGGCACGAAAGGCAGCTTGCCATCTTGCTGTAAGGTAAGAAGCAGGGACGTGGCACACAGTAAAAGCAGTGACATGAAACCCATTTAGGACCTGGCTCGCAGACCCCATGCTCTTTAAAGAACATGGCACACACAGCCGTGCAGCAAGTGTCTCCAAAGAGGCAGGAAGCCCTCTGCCCCGCCCCCTCCCCCCCCCCCCCTTGGCAGCCAACAAATCTGAGCCAATTCAGACCCATGCACTCCAGGTGCCCTTTCTCCCCGTGGGGATTAAGCCTCATGACAACCTCGGACCTTCCCAGATCAGATCCGGCTAAGGGTTAGCGGTTCGCGTAGACGAGTACTCGGTGCACACGCGTGTCAGCACTCGGTCAGGGAACACGCCGCAGGAACCCTCCTTCGCAGCCACTTGGTAGCGCACCCAGGGGTCGGCTCTGCCCGGCGCTCCCCACGCCCCAGGGTTTGGGTGAGGAAACGGTGCTTGATGGGCAGTTCCTCCCTCTCCAGCCTACCCGTCAGTCACGTGAGCTCTAGCCGCCTGACCAGTTCTCTCCTGCACTAGAATCGACCTAACTTGTCTTCTCTGACGTCAGGTCCAGCTGGCAACCAGTAGATGCTCCGCCTGTAAAGGTCTTGACGGGACCCTTTGCCGGCCTTGACGCCGCTGTGGTAAAGGGGCAGTGCCCACCTGCCTTAGTTCTGGGGTGCTCACAGCGCTACGGTGACCTGCAGGCATTGCTCACAGCAGGGTTAAGGCAATTCCAGAAATCAAAAGATGGATGACAGTAATGCTACTGTCGGTAACTTGGACAACCCCAGTTCCTATGGTGACGGGAGACACTCAGCAGCCCCTACCGGAAGGGAAATAAGCCTATGTACTTTGGGGGAACCATTAGCAATCTCTCAGCGTAACAGCGATGTTAGTTTGCACGTTGTCGGAACGCCTATTTCCAAACGGAACTTGGGACGCTAACCGTGGGAGCCCGGACTACCGGAGGCCTCTGCTACAGTTCGACTGGCGGACCTCCTCACCGACGAGACGCCTCCCAAGGGTGAAACTGACCCCGTGGGCCAGACCCCGGAGAACACAGGCTCTCCGGGGTGGCCGGCTCCGTGGCCCGATGGGGAACCTGCCCCGGCCTGACCTCCCTGTTAGTGCGCAGACACGCACTGCCCTCTCCCATCTCCTTGGCCTCGATTCTCATGGGGACGGCAGGGATCAGGAGGTGTGTTAGGTCGCCACTGAGGGATTACCGCGGCGCTAACACTGCTCGGCGGAGGTCCAGGAAGGTGTGCAGATGGCTCACAGACAAGCCTACGGCATGTCACCAGCCACGGCACTCCGTGCCTCACAGACAAGGAGGTCCGTCGGCCCCAGAGAAAGTAAGTACTGTTTGTGGGAAGGAACGGCGCCTGTTCCCAGGCGGCCATGGCCCAGGACACCTGTGCCTCCTGCACCGACCACCGCGTTGGTGCCACTGCCACCGTGACGTAGCCGGGCTTGGGGACAAGCAATGTCTTTCTCCACCGCCACGAGTTTACTCTCCGGAATCTCACAGACTGGAGCCTTTTCTGTTTGTACCTGGGCAACATCGATGTAATTTATCAGGTCCAGGGCCCCTTCCAGACTTTCTCCCTCAGAGGGCTTCAGTTTCTCAAGGGCACCGACGTATCTTATTCGGAATTCCGCGCAGGCGTCCGGGTTGCTGTTGCTTTGTCCTAAAGGTGAACGGAAGTTCCGGGTTAGACCTCAGTGCCCTCAATCCCTTCCCCGTGAGAAACGGCTGTAACCAAAATAAATTTCCTGACGCACGCAACTTTTTCATAGAATGGGAAAGAACTTAAAATCCCACTAACCTTTTCCTCAGTTACAGCATTGCTAAATATGAAAATCTAAATAGGAGCAAATTAGTTAATATCCTTCATTTCAAACAAACGAGGAAAAGTGTCAACTAGATAACGATTGAGTCCCTTTCTGATGCATAATGACAATTATGTTCTGGTTTCTTCTCCCTCTTTACCATGTTGAACTTGCTTTTCTGATTCAGGAAACCTGACCTATCTCTACAATTGAATCAGAAAAGGCAATTTTTTCAAAGTATATTTTATTGATTTTTTACAGAGAGGAAGGGAGAGGGATAGAGAGTTAGAAACATCGATGAGAGAGAAACATCAATCAGCTGCCTCCTGCACACTCCCCACTGGGGATGCGCCCGCAACCAAGGTACATGCCCTTGACCGGAATCGAACCTGGGACCCTTCAGTCCACAGGCCGACACTCCATCCACTGAGCCAAACCGGTTAGAGCAATTTTTTTTTTTTTTTTAATGCAGACGGAATAATGCTGGACAGGAAGTCCCTTAACCAATGTAAAGGATGAAGAAGTGTGCGAGCTGTAAAACTTAAGTCAATACCAATTAAACCAAAATGTTGATGCTGCCCGCCACGGTGAGGAAGTAAAACTGCGTGAGGGCTTGTAGGTGACGTTCACGTAAGAAAAAGATGCCCAGCCACGTTTCTCGTGTTTTAAAGGCAGCTGGAAGGTAACAGACCTTGTCTTCCCTATTCTGTTTTACAACCTATGTTTCTTCTCTCCCCGCCCCAATTTACAGACGGACTAGCCTGTGATCCCGAAAGGAAGAGTGGAAGGAGTGTAGACAGATGAACGTGGTGTATTTCCCATTAGATACTAGCTGTTGGTAGTTAGAAGCCATCTTTTAATCTCTAAAGAGCTGCTCATTTCAGTGCCTGCATACATGTTTTCAAGTGTCTGAGAGATGCTACACTTCATCACATGTGCTCGGGGGGTGTACAAGCTGGTATCTTCTGGGCAAACGGCTCCCTAATCCTCGTCGTCGGCATTTGTGCCTTACGGCCTTGGTGCTCCACACCATCAACAACGGAATCCATGCTCTGCCCACCCATTTCTTAGAAAGCGATGGTGAAACTTCCCCACAGTCGCCACATGTGTGTGTCCCGCGTGCTCTGCTCTAGGACCGTTAAGCGCAGTTTGGCACCTGCCCCGGCCAACAGCTTTCACTGAGCACCTCACAACCCCAACCCTCATCCCGCCAGATCTTGGGCCATTTCTAAACTCTTATCGAAAGTGGCAGAGAGAGAGAGAGAAAGCCCAAACACACAAGAACTCGTGCCGCCCTGGTAAAACGGGGTGAGCCCCAGAAGGCACGTGCCCCAGCGCTTCTCGGTACCTGAGCTTTTGGTGGAGTCCGTGTCGAGGCTGGCCACAGTGCTGGACCGAGAAAGGCCCCCGAGGCTGGAGTCCACGGACTGAGAAATTAGAGGCAAACAAGTATTTAATCGTCATCAGAAGTACCGTCTTCTCTCAGGTTCTCTACCAAACGTTCAGACTATGTATCACATTCAAATGAATACATAATCCCACTGCTCTCCCGGTAACACAGCCCTGAGTACATGTGCTGTGCCCACTGCCGACCTAAATCGGAGCCAGTCCCTCTGCCTCCTTCACGGCACCGGATATGTACCTCGTATGTGAAAATCGACACCTGGTTTTCACCTTATCTCCACTGAACCCACGGAGGACCCGTGCGGAGAGCAGGCGGGGAGCGCTCCCCGTTTAATAAGTGAGCAGCGACCGGCAGACGGGAAGTGATTTACCCAGGGTTTTGCCTCGTCAATACCCCAGACTTCCCATCTGAGCAGGGCTCCTGGTCCCCACCCCAGCACTTCCGCAAAATCCCAACGAGCAGCAGTCCACACCCAGGCTGGCAGGCCAGGACACCAATGTGAATTGCAAAGAAAAACCAACAAAACTGCTACGCAAAATACAAAGCAGCATACACGTTAGTGCGGGACTACAGCTACGCGCGCACACACCACAGACCCTACGATTCAAGGAGTGCAGCCCCTGAGTTGCATGCAATTTCTACCACATAAAAAAAAAATGTAAAAAGTGGTGTTGGTTTCAACAAGACCATTTATGGGTCCTGTCCCACCTCGGTTAGTGGATTTAAGGATTGCAGAAAATCTACCGAGACAAAATGAAATCAAGCACAGAATGTGTGTCTACTGCAAAAAAAAAAAAAATGTGAAAACACACCTAGTTTGAAGGCTACATGGGCAGGTCTGCCACGGTTAGTATCCTTCATGCAACATCAGATCAGGAGAAACTGAATTCACACGGCTGGCCAGCTCCAGCCCCTACCTTGCTCTTAGTACTGATCTCGCTACTTTGGGAGCTGCTACTACTGTGTCGCTTTTTGCCTTTCCGAAACATGTTTCACTACAGCTTGGTCCAGAGGAGCTCCCCTAGAAAACAAATGTGCGGTTATGCCAAGAAAAGCAACTGTAAATCACTGTGCGTAACAGGCATAAAAACTGTCAATGCCTCTCACTCAGAAAACGTTGGAACACAAAATGTGGGTACTTTTCTTATTTTCACTATTACTTTTTTACATCCTAAAAGTCTAACCCCAAGAGGGGCAGAAACCTGGTCACACCCAGAGGTGTCATCCCTACAGGCACTGTTTTCAGAAGCAACCGACAGATGCCATTTAATTCTCGAAATACTTGAGCGCCTCGCTTCTCATGAGTCAATTGCAGACACCGCGACTCAGTGTCTCCGGTGCGCATCTTGAAAGTGGCAGGGCTGGGCACAGAAGACATCGTGCGCGGTGCCCATCAAGGTGGCAGGGGTGCGGCCCCTTTAAACGCCGCCGCCAGGACCACCACGGTGGGTGGGGCCAAGCCTGGGACTGACAGGCCCGGCTCCGAGCTCCCCAGCCCCCAGCCCGCCTCCCGCGCTCCTCGCCGGTGCTGTGCCCGCCACGCGCGGGGGCGCAGGACGACAGACAGGGAACAAGGCAGGCACCTCCCGACCCCGAGCGGCAGAGAAACCAACTAGCGCCAGCTCGAAAAGCGGGTGCGCCTCAGCGCCCCACAAAGCAGAGGCGGACACGGAGGGCAGCCCCGCGGCGCTCCCACTCCCGGCGACCCACCCAACGCGCGACACCGTGGTCACAGGAGCTGCAGTCCGCGCCCAGACAAGAATGATGGGTCACCCAGGGCACCGCATCCTCTGCAGGCCCCGGCTCCGCCGCCCACACGCGCCGCCTCGGGGCTCGGATTCCCGACCAGGGAGGGCGGGTCCCCGTAGACACCGCAGCCCCACCCATCCGCCCCGCCGCCGGCCGCCCTCGGGGCCCGCGTTCCCAGCCGGGGTCAGCCCAGGCGCGGCGAGGGCCCTCACCTCACAGCCGCTGGTCCATCCCTGGGGTCGTCTGCGGTCGGACACCCACCGCCTCGCAGCCCGCGCGGGGGCAGCCACTCCCGTTCCTGATTCCAGCGCCAGCTTTTCCGGTCCTCTGGCACCGCCCACCAGGCTCGCCTCCTAGACCTCGCGCAGGCGCACTCCTGACCCCGCCCCAGGTCTTTGGATTCCAGTGGGGAAGAACCTCGCGAGGCGGGATCTCAACCGGAAGTCGAGGGGAGGAGCCTAGCACCGCGGGCGCTGGAGCGCCGGAAGTTGTGCTTTCCGTGGTTGGGTTTCTTCCTACCTTGGTTCCCCGTGGCTATGCTTCCAATATAGAAAGGCTCCCGCGACCTATTGCTCACCTCAGCTTCTCCTTCGGACTTCCGAGATGTCTGCGATCCCTGCGGAGGAGAGTGACCAGCTGCTGATCCGGCCCCTGTAAGCGACCAGCGAGAGGCGGGCGGGCGGGCGTAACGGGATGGCTGGCCGCCTCCGTCACCCCGGGTCCGCGGCTGCTGAAGGGGTTTGGAGAACTGTAGGTCGGAAGGGGCCTGCTGGATTGAATGGGATTGTGCTTTTCTCCAATCTTAGGGAAGAGTGTTGGAATTGGGGGTGGGGAGCCTCTAAGGGCGCTGGACTGGAGAGTGGCAGCCCTTGAGGGAGCTGCTGCTGCTGCTGCTGCGGGCAGGCCGAGATGAGGACCGCATGAGGCTGTAGCGGTGCGAGAAAGAACGCAGCCTGCTTCTTATGCCCTTCAGGACTTGACATCTGCCAAAATGCGAAAGGGGGTCGGGAATAAGTTGGGGATTTGGTATGAGTTCCGTGTGGAGCTCAGACCCTAGGAGAATGAGGAGGGTAGAAAGCGGGAGAGGGGGAAAAGCAGAGGTGCTGGGGACGGAACCCAGCCCTGGGTGTCTGTGAGCGGGCTGGTCTTTCCGGGGAGAAGCGCTGGGCAGACCTGGAGTGCCGCTTAGAACGGGAGATGGGGATGCGGGGAGCTTACTCCGCGCCGAAGCAGTTTGAACCGGCAAACATGTTTACTGTTAGGTATTAGCACAACATGGAGGTATGCGTTTTTCAAAAGGTTGAAAGGATCTACCTAACATGTGTCCAATATGGACTTGTGCAGCACCTACTGGGGAAATAATGCAGGTTTCGCACTGCTTGGGGCACACCTGTCCGCTCCTCATGTGCTCACTGCGGGCTGTCAAGCACCACACTGCGCGCTGGGGATAGAGATAAGTGAGGGGGCCAAGGTACCCGAATTCACCCTCTTGGAGGGAAATGCAGCGCAAAATGAAAAACTACTGGAGAGCTCGTTTGGAACGCGGGGAGACCATGACGTTGCAGTCAGCCCTGAAATCCGAACCCTATTGTTTCCTCGGTGGGAATAATGTAGCAGCAGCTGCTGTGCGAGTAACTATCTCTCAGTACAGGGTTACTATTATTACAACTACCGGCAGGCATTGCAGCTGAGTGAGTGCCATGGAGCATGGAGAAGGGGAGAGGGTGCTTTCTCCCGCCTCCTGGAAGAGGTGCACAGGCTGAGCCTTAAAAGAACGAGTAGGCACTGCAGACAGGTACCGGATGGGGGCAAGGATGTTCCAGCTGCAGGAAGTGGCTGGCCCGTGTGGATACAAGAGCGGTCACAGTTGGGGCCACTTTCCTCCTGGCCCTGGATAACAGGCTAGCAGATGAGATGGGCGAGGCGAGCGGGGCCCATCTTAGGAGGGATCTTGTACGCTGACTGGGGAGCGAGGCTTTCATCGTCAGTCATAGGGAGCCAACAAAGGCTTTTAAGAAGGGTGGGGATCCAGGGGACCTGAGGTTGGGGAAGATGGAAGGCTGCTCCTGGCAGCAGCTGTGAGCAGATAAAGGAAAGGACGGGGAAAGTGGCGGGAATCCAGTGGTGAGAGTAATCCAAGCGGGTAAGCACTGAGCTCGGAATGAGTGAAATGAGCTAAGCAGCAGGGTGTGGGAAAGAGCTAGGTTTGAGAGGTGAGGAGGTGGAGCCTGCAGGACTGTACAACGAGGCGATGTGGGGGGGGGAAGGAAGGGAGCTAACGGGAGTGTTAGGATGACGCAGGTTCCTAGTTGGATGGCTGCAAAATGGCCAACGAGTACGGGAGGTGGAAGGGGGGAGTAAGTTTCGGGGTTTTGTTTTGTAACAGCACCAACTGTACCGAAATAGCAAGGTAAAGGGGAGGGCCTGAGGCTCACAGGCGTAAGACGTCATTTCCGTGTAACCTCTCTGGTAAGTGCCTGTCGGGATGGGAAGTGAGAGGATTTCGCCGTGCTTACAGGCTTACACCTAAGTGCTGACTCTGAAAGTGTTACTGAGTAATCTGTGTTACCGCTAGCTGCATTCGCCATGCCTCATTGTAACCCTCACCTTCAGGGGCGACCTTTAGCCTTTGGGCTTCTCGAGTCGGTCCCGCCCTCTCTCACAATTTTAACAGCGGCTCACCCCTGCGCTCCCAAAGGCCGCCGCTTCTCTTTCCCCGCACCGCACCGCACCGCACCGCACTGCACCGCACCGCGCCGGCGCTGTCCTTCCCTGACTCGGTGGGATTCTCACCTGCCTCAGGGAGGTGTCGTCCGGTGGGGCACAGTGTAAGCCGTGAAAATGTTGGCCTCGGTTGGGCTTGATTTTGATTGTTTTCTTTTCTCCCCTTGAATGTTCACAGGGGAGCTGGGCAAGAAGTAGGACGATCATGTATTATCCTGGAGTTCAAAGGCAGAAAAATAATGGTAATTATTATCCTGTGGTCCAGCGAATGACATGGCTCTGTCCAAATGGGATGTTAGGGCTTTTCCAGTACAGCAGTTAGCTGTTTAGCTCCCAGGAAAATTGCTTAGTTGGTATATGTGGTCTGTGCTGTAAAATGGTAATGCGAAAGACTCACACACGTTTCTACTTAGTAATTTGACAAAACGTTCCGTAAGCTGAGAAGATGTATCCTACGCCGTACAGTTAGTTGTCCACCAGATCTCCTGAACCATCGCTCACAAAGTCCCTCTTCCACTCTCCAGGGTCTAGCCGTCCTAACCACCCCACCCCGGGTGGAAGCCCCCCCCCCCCCCCCCCGGGAACGCGCACAGAGCGCCAGCCACGCCCGTGCGCTGTGCCGCTAGGGCCTGGTTTGGCAGCTTCGGTGCCCACGTTAGCAGTAAGGCCGCTCGCCTTGGGCGAGGCAGCCTGCTTCTCTGAGCCCCTCTCCTTATCTGGAAGGGAGAGGGGTGCGAAGAGATGGTGGCCGTGGTCCTCATTAGAGAGGCCGCTCCATGGCTCATGTCCTTCAGCTCCGCTCCTCTGCTCCCAGTCTTAATAGACCAGGGACCCGTCACACGTAGTCGTCTTTTTAGTCATTTATTGTGTTAACTTTGTAAAAATTGATAGAATGTGGTAGAAACAGCCCCAAAGTGAGCGTGTAACTCATTAATGACCAACTCTTAATAAGTTGTTCCCAAATACTTTAAAATATTACATGGGACTGATTGGGAAAGTTTCCCGTTTCTAATAATTGACCTGGAGATCAATAAGGTCTGGTAGTTAAATCTGTAAACTTTGACAGTGCCCACCATCTTCTGACATCAAAGTTCTTGAAAAAGAGTTTATTCACTGTTAGAGTGACTAGAAAAACTAGTGGGGAAGAGGGTATCTTGTGTTTTTTGTCTCGTGACCCTAAATGTGAGCTATATTTTAGATTTATATGGAAAGTTAGAACTTTCAGCAGTAGCATATTTCCCACCTTCTCCATATATAAAACCCTAAGGGACTGGTCCACCCTTTGACGGTTGCTGTGATGCACACTGACCACCAGGGGGCAGACGCTCAATGCAGGAGTTGTCCCCTGGTGGTCAGTGTGCTCCCACAGGGGGAGCGCCGCTCAGCTGACCAACGGGTGCCAGACGCCGGGCTCACGGCTGATGAGCACCTCCGCTGCAGTGGCACGAGCCTCTCCCACCTCTGCGGCAACGCCAATGCTCCCGAGCTGCGGAGGCAGGCACTGTGGGGCCGGATGTGCGGGAGCAGCCCCGGGCTCGGGGCTTCCCCCAGCCACCTGCTGCTTCACGCACTGCTGCATCTCTCAAGGGATGTCAGACTGCCAGTTTCCCGGATTGCCAGAGGGCGCAGGCCAGGCTGAGGGACCCCAGCGGCGCACAAATCTGTGCACCGGGCCTCTAGTATTTAATAAGAATTACGTTCCCAAATGCCAGTATGTAGAGTCCATTTTGATTATGTGTGTGATGGATCGGTTATAACACTGTCTATTCAGTGGGTGAATTTTAATAAAATGTGGAGGACAGTATGATCTTTCTGTCTCTTTCAGTTGGACTGTGGGATCCACCCTGGCCTCGAAGGAATGGACGCCCTTCCTTATATCGATTTAATTGACCCAGCTGAGATTGACCTCCTACTCATCAGTCAGTAAGTTTTTTCTTCGTTGACGACACTGTTTCCCAAAGACTTTTACTATAAAAGTCCTTTACCAGAGGTTAAGATTCTGGAGTTTGAAAGAGTCTTTTCACCCGGAAGCATATTGCAGACATCTGAGTCTAAGACAGCACTCTGCACTGTCTTCACAGCGTAGAGCAGGTTACTGGGAGCAGTGAGGCGGGGGCACGTGCCTTGGATCGCTGTACCGCTTGAGACCAGGAGAGCCCTTGCTCAGGCCTCCTGAGGGCACGGTCTTGTCGCATCCGATAGGAGCTTCTTTCACAGACAGCGACGTGTCGGCGTTGTGCCCCTGCAGGGCTTGTTGCTTTGGAGGGGGCAGGTCTGGGCGTGATCTTCCGGCTCCAGTGATCACCGACAGAGTAATTTGATGTTTGAAAATACACTTACTGTCTTTTTCTCACACTTATTTCTTCCCTCCCTGTATGTGTGACGGGCAATATTGTAAGAATTGACAGGATCTCTTCCACCCTTAAGCTTCCATCTGGATCACTGCGGGGCTCTGCCCTGGTTTCTGCAGAAGACAAGTTTCAAAGGAAGAACATTCATGACTCACGCTACTAAGGCCATCTACCGATGGCTTCTTTCCGATTACGTCAAGGTCAGGTAAGGTGCTCTGTGAGACTGTGTGACACACAGAGCTCAAGACATGGGCCACTTTGGTTTTTGAAACGAGACACTGTGTTTATTCACCAGAATGTCGTGAATTTAGTCCTGCAGTAACAGCCTGTCAGATACCCACTGTGTACCCAGCCCCTTCTGGCCTTAAAGTCCTTATGTCGTTCTAACATTCTTTTAAATCTTTGTAATTTAGGTGAATTATAAGGTATAACAACAATATTCTATAAATGTTAATTAACACCGAATACGTTATACAGTGATATATACTGTATCTATATATCACTGAGCCTGTGTCCTTAGCCACTACTCTCTCTTGCTGTTTTGGAAGTTCATTAGCATAATCTTCCAAAGAAAAGTTACGCTAACCTTCGTAGAGAAATCTGTTCACGTCACTGTGTCAGGATCTCTGTCCTGGGTCAGTGTGTGTGAGGGAGTTTCTCTCAGGTGCGTTGGGATAGAACAGAGGTTGGGAAGCGCTACCCTAAAGGGTACTTTGCTTAGTTTACTGTGTGCTGTGCTGAAAATTATGCTTCCTAGTTGTACACACTAAAGTTTTATTATAACTGCAGAGCAAAAAAATACACAAGGTGGCAAAGACATTGTAGATAACATAATCCATGCAGTATAATTTGAAGAAATAATCTCATGGATATGTCATCCATAGTTTCTTTGAGGTCAAAGACTTTAAGAGTCTTGCCCTGAACTCTTTTTGTCGGATCTGTAAAAACGCAGTAACATATCAGCGGACGACATGCTGTACACCGAGACCGACTTGGAAGAGAGCATGGACAAAATCGAAACCATCAACTTCCATGAAGTGAAGGAGGTCGCCGGGATCAAGTTTTGGTGCTACCACGCGGGCCACGTTCTCGGAGCTGCCATGTTCATGATCGAGATCGCAGGCGTGAAGGTACTCGCGGCCCTATCCGCTTCCTCCCCACGAGACATCCGACTCGCCGTGTCCAAACCCTGAGACCTGAGATAACATTAAGTCCATGCGTTTTCCGCCTAAGTGTCATAGTTCATGCCCCAGGACAGTACTTTCTGTGAGAAGCGGAGGAAAGAGTGCGATGAGCATCCGAGCCTGACGTTCCCTCCCACTTCCGGAGCGTGAACTCCTCAGCGTCCTTGGGGAACGGCCTGGGGGGAGCTCTGTGTGTACTTCGCGCGCAGCATCACCTGCCCTTGGCGTCCTCCTGCGGTGCTAGGGTCCCCACGCGGCCCGGGCGGGGAAGGGCTGCTCAGACTGTGCAGCCGTCCTCCGTGGAAGGACCAACGGCAGTCTCCGATTGTGGAAACGGGGTGGCTAGTTGGTGTCGAGACTGGAGTGAGAGCAGCAGTTCTTTCTTTAAAACACAAAACTATTTCTTTAATTGATTTCAGAGAGGAAAGGAGGAAAGATAGAAACATCAGTGAGAATCATTGACTGGCTGCCTCCTGCACGCCCCCTGCTGGGGATCGAGCACACGACCCGGGCATGGGCCCTCACTGGGAATTGAACCCTGACCTGGTTCGTGGGTTGATGCTCAGCCGTTGAGCCACACCGGCCGGGCTCTCGGTGGTGTTTAACTCGGGCTGCATAGGAGAATCACTCAGGGAGCTTTTGAAAAATACCCATTGAGTCAAAATGGTGTAGTCTCACCTCCCCCGCTTTTTTTTAGTTTTCGGGGTGATCTTTATGTGCAGCCCGAGTTGAGAAGCGATGTTCCGGTGTAATGTCGTCCTGAACTCTCAGCAGCTGCTCATACAGTATTGGAAGTTTCTACGCATTGAGTTGTCCTACGTGTTTCTAAGTCATTTTTTCTTGCTGTTTGCTCAAAGGCGCAAAAAATAGCACACGTGCAGATCTGAATTCTCATTTGAAGTTTGATGCACACCCTCCAATGGTTTTTATCTCCCATTTTTTACGGTTTTCCCATATTCCTCAGTGGCCTTCCTTCCTCATTCTGCCCCTTTTCTCTAAGATGTTCGGAGCACTTCTCAAGTTTGCTAAGCTCCAGGTTCTCCCTGGGGGAGGATTCCGGGAGGAATCACTCCCATTCGTTAGAGTCACTGATTGAAATGCTGGATGGTCCGTGACCCACTCAGGTAGACACAGCATGGCATCCCGGTTTCACCCGTGTGGGCTGTTCTCCTGTTGATTTTCACTCTCAGCTTTTCTGAGGTAAATGTATTTAGCAGTGACATGAAACCTTCCAAAATCCTAACCTTCCAGCTTTATCTTTTCACAGCTTTTGTATACAGGTGACTTCTCACGACAAGAAGATAGACACTTAATGGCAGCTGAAATTCCAAATATTAAGCCTGATATTCTTATCATTGTAAGTATTAGTGCACGGGATTGTAGTCAGGATACTGTCAGCAGAATTTTTTCTAGTGGGGAGAAATACTGCAGTCTAGTTTTTATAATATGTGGCTGGATACCAGCGTATCTTTTTTGGTGTAATATTTAGGTTTCTGACCTCTCTTTGTAGCGCAGCGCCACTTTCCTGCCGTTAAATATGTCAGCTCCAGTCTAGAGTCGGGGGCTAGGGTACCGCCTAACGCTTTTGTCTCGGGGAGTCACCTGCGTTTTTGGGCCCTTGCCCGATTCCACTGTATAAAGAATTTTTACCGCCCGCCAGGTCTCAGTTCTAACATTCTTGTCTAGTCTTTCAAATAGTATTACAACCAACACGTCCCAGCAAGTAGCAAGCTAGTGGAGGAGTGAGCCACGTGGCTTCGCCTCTCACGGGCGCTTAGCGTTCGTGCCTTTGGAACCCTCGAGCTCGGTCTCCCCCGTCCGATGTGTCGCGTAGGAATCCACGTACGGGACCCACATCCACGAGAAGCGGGAGGAGCGCGAGGCGCGGTTCTGCAACACGGTCCACGACATCGTGAACAGAGGCGGCCGGGGCCTCATCCCTGTCTTCGCCCTCGGGAGGGCCCAGGAGCTGCTGCTCATCTTAGGTGCGTCTCCCGAGCGAACAGGGCGTGACTGGCCTTGGATAGGTTGTTCTGCTTGCTGGGCTTCCGTTTCTGCATTTAGATGTAGGGTTGGGGCCAGGGTTAGGGTTGGGGTTGGGGTTAGAGTTAGGGTTGAGGTTAGGGTTAGGATAGGGTTGGGTTGGGGTTGGGGTTGGGGTTGGGGTTAGGATAGGGTTGGGTTGGGGTTGGGGTTGGGGTTAGGATTGGGTTAGGGTTAGGGTTGGGTTAGGGTTAGGGTTAGGATAGGGTTGGGTTGGGGTTGGGGTTGGGGTTAGGGTTGGGTTAGGGTTAGGGTTGGGTTAGGGTTGAGGTTAGGGTTAGGGTTGAGGTTAGGGTTAGGATAGGGTTGGGTTGGGGTTAGGGTTGGGTTAGGGTTAGGATAGGGTTGGGTTGGGGTTAGGGTTGGGTTGGGTTGGGTTGGGGTTAGGGTTGGGTTAGGGTTAGGGTTGAGGTTAGGGTTAGGATAGGGTTGGGTTGGGGTTGGGTTAGGGTTACGGTTACGGTTATGGTAGAGGAACAGTGACTGGCCTGCTCCTGCAAGCATACGTGGTGTGCCTTTCTGGTTGCCGTCAGCCTCAGAAGGCAAGAATATGCTGCCCTTTGACCCACCAGTTCCACTTCTGGGAAGTAATGAGATGCACAGAAAACCTGTCAGTAAGGGTATAGTATAATCATTTCAGTATTTTTAAAGGAATGTGTCGGTAAATACCACTTTATAGAAAAAAATCATGTTATATGTATTCACGTAATATGTTAGGGGGACCGTAAAACAGAGATCAGTCTGGCTTAGCAGTTGAGCATCGACCTGTGAACCAGGAGGTCACGGTTTGATTCCCATCAGGGCACACGGCCAGGATGCAAGCTCAGTCCCCAGTGTGGGGTGTGCGGGGGGCAGCCAATCAGTGATTCTCTCACTGATGTTTCTGTTTCTCTCTCCCTCTCCCTTCCAATCAATCAAAATAATTTTATAAGAGGTGGTTTTCTAAAAATAATAATAATAATAATAGGGTTCAAAACAGTATGTACTCTGACCCTAGAGAGGTACAAATTACACAAATGACTAGAAAGGTTAACTCTGGAGAGTGAGGTGTGTACTTTCCTTCGTTCCCAATGCTTCCGTGAGCGTGTGTGACTGTGGTAAGAGGAACAGTGGGTCACTGTTGGGTGTGTGGGTTTGGTGATCCCCTCAAAGCCGAGCATTCTGTGGCTCCTTTGGGGAGCGCAGGCTTCCTAAGTGTCAGTGATGCGTGCCTGGATGTCCGCAGCGTCCTGCAGAGAACTGAACGCCGTTGCGTCTGAGTGAGGGAGACAGGCTGATGCTTCCTGACCTCTTTAAAACATGCTTACGTGCTTTCATTTATTTCTCATCTGCATTTTTTAAATTAATTGTTCGTATCACTTATTACTTGGCCTGTCTCCCCCACATAACAAAATGATATTTATCTCATAAACTCTCTCCAGATGAGTACTGGCAGAATCACCCAGAGCTCCACGATATTCCGATATACTATGCGTCATCTTTGGCCAAGAAGTGTATGGCCGTGTACCAGACATACGTGAACGCCATGAACGACAAAATCCGCAAGCAGATCAACATCAATAATCCCTTCGTCTTCAAACACATCAGTAACCTGAAGGTGAGAGCTCGTGGAGGGAGGACGGGGCGGCCGACGCACCAGGAAGCAGCCGGGGTAGAGAGGCCTGGCCTTCACTGGCCGCGTCCTCGCCCGCGTCCCACCCTCTCCCAGCGGCCATCACTGTCCTGAACGGAGTCAGGAACTTCAGCAGCGCCCCTTCTTTCTGGCCACTGCTCCCAGCCCCACACCTTGTCACTGTTCACTGTCGCCGAACAACTCGGGCCTTTTTGTCGCAGAGATAGAAAGTCCTGATGGGAAAAATATCTTGTGTTATGTATTAAGTTTTTCTGTTCTTACTCAAACCTAACCACCTTGGGATGATTCGCATTATAAATTCCATATGTGAACCTTTTCATGTTTGCTTTTCTAGAGCATTCAATAAAGTCTGGTTTTCTTTCACTAAAATGCATATATTGTTTCATCCAAACTAATGCTCTAATCCATAAAATAACACACCACAGCATTCAGATTTAAGTGGTCTTCCAATTATAGATAAGCTCTGTTCATAAATCCTTGTATTTTGGGTTAGTTTTTTAGTAAATAGAGCCGAGTTTTCCCTAGAAACTTAATTTTTTTGGTTAGGTTTCTAGGCCAGCTCAAAATATTCATGAGGTCTGAGAGGGAGCTGTGAGTCCGGGGGGAGTCCTTCAGAGTTCTGTTCTGGGTGGAGAAGTCCATCTGGCCCTTCTTTCACGTTCTGCCTCCTTGCGAGGCGCTGAAAACGGCCGTGATTGGCCCTTCAGCTGCCAGATCAGGTTTTGAAGGTCAATGTGAACGAAGTGCGTTTTCTCACTTGGTTGTCTTTCCTCCCCGGTCCGAACGCTTAGGAACTTGGAAGGGGGGCTGCTTGTTTGTTAGTCTTGTCAGACGCTCTCGCTCGCTCTGCTGTTGGTGGAAACAAGGAGAGCTTGGTCCGAGCTGCTATCTAACGCCCTCCCCCCTCTCGCAGAGCATGGATCACTTCGACGACATCGGGCCCAGCGTTGTGATGGCCTCGCCGGGCATGATGCAGAGCGGCCTGTCCCGGGAGCTCTTCGAGAGCTGGTGCACGGACAAGAGGAACGGCGTCATCATCGCAGGCTACTGTGTGGAAGGCACCCTGGCCAAGGTCAGTCGCGGCCGGGCACACTGCAGAGGGGCACACTGCAGAGGGGTGATGCCCGCCGGGGTTCCCTGAGGCGGTTCTGCAGGGCAGGGCTCGCCGATTGTAAAGGAGATGGAACTAGTTAGCTGGAGCTGGTCGCGAGGTTGAGGATTGATGCAGGCGCTGAGTGGCATGGCCTGACCCCCAGGCGGCTGGAGGCGCACTGAAGTTCAAGGAGCACCGTCAGTTGCAGTGAAAATAGCTGAAAGGAACCCGGTTGGGACAGACACGGGTCCCGTAGCTGATGGAGACGAGGCTCATTGACAGGCTGCCAGTGTTGGGGCTCACGGCCCGTCTTCCTGTTGCTGCGAAGTGACGGCTGTGAGCTCTCAGGGAGGCAGGCGGTCACGTGCAGGGCTTCAGAGGCGGCGTCTGAGCATCCAGGCATCTTGCTGGCGCAGCTCCTCTCACGGTTAACTTCCGTTTTATTTTCTAAGTGCATCGACTCCGTTTTGCTCATTGTTATTACTTTGCCTTATCCTGTGAGTCATTCAGACAACGTTAGCTGTGTCTTTAAAATAGATTTTCTGCCCTAGCCAGTTTGGCTCCGTGGACAGAGTGTCAGCCTGCGAACTGAAGGGTCCCAGGTTCGATTCCGATCAAGGGCATGTCCCCAGGTTTCGGGCTCCATCCCCAGTAGGGGGCGTGCAGGAGGCAGCCGATCGATCAATGATTCCCTCATCATGGATGTTTCTGTCTCTCCCTCTTCCTTCCTCTCTGAAATCAATAAAATCATATTTTAAAAAACCGGATTTTCAGAATAGTAATGCACCTACCCTTTATGTACACCCTCTTCCCTGGAAGCTTCTTTCCAGAGCAGAGAAGAGTGGAGAGGGCAGGCTTGCCTTTCTTCTCAGAGAGTTGTTGCCGCTTCTACCACTGAGTTTTAATTGATCCGCTTTAGCTTTCTGATTAGATGTTTGGCTGATGAAGAAGATAAGTATTTGGTATTTACTAAGTCCGTGGCGTTAGAACAGGTTTTGTGCGGAAGCTCCTAAATTTAGCGTGAGTTTACGGCTGCGTGGAAAGTGGGAAATGTGCCGTCTCTAATCGGTGGTGTGTTTTGTTTCTTCTCCTTTGCTTTTCACAGCACATCATGTCTGAGCCCGAAGAGATCACGACCATGTCAGGACAGAAGCTGCCGTTGAAAATGTCTGTTGATTACATTTCTTTCTCCGCTCACACAGATTACCAGCAAACGAGCGAATTCATCCGAGCTTTGAAACCGCCTCACGTGGTGAGTCTGGATTTCATTTAGCGCGGGTCAGGGGGAGAGCATACCCGCTTGCAGCAGCTGGTTCTCAAATTAGACCCGCCTTCTGTTCACGCAGCACTGTAAACAGAGCTTGTGCTCACCTTGCACCCATCCTCCCAGCTCCCCTTTGAGGTAGACAAGCTGTGCACTTTATATTTTTATTGATTTCAGAGAGGAAGGGAGAGGGAGAGATAGAATCATCAATGATGAGAGAGAATCACTGATTAGCTGCCTCCTGCACACTCCCCACTGGGGACAGAGCCCACAACTCAGGCATGTGCCCTTGACCGGAATGGAACCTGGGACCCTTCAGTTCATAGGCCGACACTCTGTCCACTGAGCCAAAGCGGCTAGGGCAGGCTGTGCACTTCAATTTCCCAGTGCACGGGCACCTGTTCAGACCTACCAACCCCAGATCCACCGTTCTTTCTGTCACTCTCTGCTGCCTCCCAGGAACATGAGAGTGCGGGTTTGTGCATAGTAACACCTCTCCACTGACGTTTAACTGATTCAGATTCGCAGAAAGGCGTAGTTATCTGAACTGAGGCTTCTTCCTGTGCTCTTTCAAATGTCTTCCACGTAGATTTTAGTCCATGGAGAGCAGAACGAAATGGCCCGATTGAAAGCAGCCCTGATTCGCGAATATGAAGATAACGACGAAGTTCACATAGAGGTTCATAACCCTCGGAACACAGAAGCAGTGACCTTGAACTTCAGAGGGGAGAAACTAGCCAAGGTCATGGGCTTTTTAGCAGACAAGAAGCCAGAACAAGGCCAGCGGGTCTCAGGAATACTTGTTAAGAGAAACTTTAATTATCACATACTTTCTCCTTGTGATCTCTCCAGTAAGTGCACTGTTAAATGTCAAGTATAATTTGATTTTAGCATTGAGAGAGAAAGTCTGTGGAAACTTCTCGTCCCTAGTGGCCACATTTTAGATAACAGCCAAATAATAAAATAGCGATGGGTGACAGTTCATAGTCCGGTTCGTTTTAGGGGGGAAATAAACATCGCCCTGAGCTGCTGACATTTCCGTTCTTTGCGAAGCAGCGCTTTTCTTCACTGAGACGTCGGTTTACTCTAAGACAGAGTGGTCCTGACGTGGCCCGGCTGTCCTCGCCCACAGTGGAGCCATAGTTTCTCTCCTGAAGGAAGGCGGCCCACAGGCACTGATCTTCATGGCCTGTGGTTTACGTGGCCTCTGGGCCTGGTGGCCTGTGCCTGTGCCCGTGCTAAGCCAGCGCGGCTTTGGCAGCCCGTGTGGTGTCCTGTCCAGGTGAGCAGCTGCTCACAGACGTCCACAAACGCCGAGCGCTGGTCGAGTGCAGGGCTGAGGGCCGCAGCTGTGCGCAGTGGGTCGGCTCACAGGCCACCGGTCGTCCCTCCTTCGGCAGCCAGGGCGCTCTCACCCTGTGCCCAGCCTTGTGCCAGGGCAGGAGGGCCAAGGTTCACGTGGAAGCACAGCCCCCGCCCCGGAAGCGCTGCCCGAGGAGAGAAGCGCTTGTCCAGAGCGAGTCCCAGCGTCGGTCCGTGAGGCCGAGGGGCCCGGTCAGCATGTGGGGAGACAGTGGGCCCCGGTGTGGGGAAAGGCTGTGCCAGTCAGGCGCCTGTGTGCCAGGAGGTGCCAAGCCCGAGAAATGGCGGCCAGCCGGTCTGCTGGCTGGAGACGTGTAGGGACCGGATGTGCTCAGGAGGATGGGGCGCGCGCTCAGGCTGGAGCTTAGCCGTCCGGGGGTTAACGGGGGGCTTAGGGAAACGAGGGCGGGGACAAAGGAAGGAGCGCCTTGTGGCTTGAAACGTGCTCTCGGTCGCTTTGCTCCTCTCCTTTGCTCCCAGGATGTGTGCGGATTGTGTTCTGCGGGACTAGGGTTGTTCCTTAAAGGGCGTTTGTCCTCGTCTCCTCTGCAGATTATACTGACCTGGCCATGAGCACTGTGAAGCAGACCCAAGCCATTCCCTATGCGGGTCCCTTTAATCTGCTCTGTTACCAGCTACAGAAACTGACAGGTGTGTATAGTGGTGGACACTCACTTGTTTTTCTGTTTTTTAAAGCAGTGATAGATCTAGGAAAGGATATGGTTTCATTCTGGTGACTGTCTCAGATTAGCACAAATTTTGTCACACCACATTTAGGTGAAGCTTAAAAAGTTACTCATTACTCATCAGTTTTTTAAAATCCCATTATACCGTTTATCTTCAGCCCACTTAAAATGTTAAAAATATCGGCAGTCTTTGCTCCTTGGGTTTAAAATCTACTTGCGTTTACTTACCCACATCTTATCTATATCTTCCTTTGTTCAGTGACAGTTTTTCTTGTTCCACCAGTACCTGTACCCAGCAGGTCTTGTAAGAGCACGTGGCCACTGGGCAGAGGCCAGTAAAAGAGGAAAACTGTTCTGTTTACAGTTAGACCATGTCCGCGAGGGACGGCGTAGCGGCAAGAGGGGCAGTGGCTGAGCTAAAGGAAAGCGACGCTCGTAGGCAGGACCACTTCCGGCATAAGCTGCCCTGTCTGTTAGCCTGCTCCTCAGCCTCCGTGGTCAGTGCTGCCTAAAGCGAAGCAGCGGAAACGCTTTTCACCTCAGAACCTCACAGCGGGAAACCAGAAGTCTCACCTCCACAATAGAATTGCCCTGTGGGATGAGTAGCCCTGTGAAGGCAGGAGGGAGTTGACGAGCCTCGTGCTCAATGTTAAGATGCTAGTGGCTAATCTCTGCATAAAAATAGAAGTGTGACAGTCACCAGTTTGCTGTTGATGAAATATTAATGTCCAAGGTACATCCATTCTAGTTGTTTGGGCTTTGAGAATACATATTGAGATCTCTCAGTTACTGTGAGTAATTCACATAGAACTCACTTAGCTATTTAAATCTGGCTACACAAATACACTTAATTTTTTTCATTATGTGTCAGCTTTAGTTCAGCTGTCTCTATAAACAAATGAACAGTTGTGCCTCTGGCCGATGATCAGGAAATGATGTACATCTTCTAATTCTTTCTTTCAGGTGATGTAGAAGAATTAGAAATTCAAGAAAAACCTGCTTTGAAAGTGTTCAAAAATATTACTGTAATACAGGAACCAGGAATGGTGGTGTTAGAAGTAAGATGGGATTGTTTACCCGAACACGGAGCCAGAGGTTTTAAGCATTCACATGTGGAGACTTGGCGTGGGGTGGTGAACACAGTGCTGTATACGGCTCATGTACTGTAGGGTTGTACACCTGAAGCCTGTGTAATCTTACGAACCAGTGCCCTCCCTCCCCATAAATTCCGTTTTAAGAAAAGGGTTTACATGTAATTGTAGAGAAATTAGCTTCCCAGTCAGGAAAAAGTTATTGGAGAGCATAGCTTTCTTAGCAAGACCAGCTTTCAGTACAGCAGCGAGGCGTTGTCTGTGTGACAGGAACTGGCCACCAGCCACGGCTTGGTGGTCAGTGTGTGTGGTGAGTAGAGAGAAATCTCGTGTGATTAAGTTGGGGCTGATTTCACGGTATCCCCGGCTGCCTTGAGGTGTATCACAAGGTCGTAACAGTCTCAAGGTGAAAGTCTCACTCTGTCACATTAAAACTTGTCAGGCACACGTCTTAAGAGAGTGGGACTTTGAACACTCAAGTACGTGACATCAACGTGACCCACGCCCACAAAGGCAAGCGGCCACTGGGTTAGGTCAGTGTGGTCCCCGCTGGTAGAATTTTAAATCCCCGCTGGTAGAACCGGGAACCCAGACCCTGGTGAAGCTGGTGGCTGATTCTGATAGGTTGGCGTCTGAGGCCAAGGTGATTCTTTTTCCAATGAATCCTGGGACGGAGGGACATGGGCGGCCCTTGTCCGTTCCCCTGTCACAGGCTGTAGGCAAATTGTTCGCAGGTTTTCCAGCTACAAGGTCAGCTGTTCTGTTTTCACGTGTTATTTTAAATAAATTAAAAAGGCCTGTCACTGGTCGCCTGCAGTTCTGATGGGAAAGTTGGCCCAGCTGTGCCCTCCTAACTCTGCCTTTCGCTCTGCAGTGGCTGGCTAACCCTGCCAACGACATGTATGCAGACACCGTGACCACCGTGGTCCTCGAGGTGCAGTCAAACCCGAAAATCAGGAAAGGTACAGAATTCTCCATCTTCTTCCTGTTACACTTCACTTCACCAGTCAGTCCTTTCACTCCGGAGTGTTTTGAGCTAAAAGGCAGAAAGGAGAGGGCTCGGTTGCTTGAACGCTCCTGGTTTTCTCATCCCTGTACCCTTGACAGCACTAAATACACGCATAACAGTGCGTGTCACTAGTATTTTCCCTGCTCGCTGTGCCCGGCCTTTATTTGTGGCAGAAATTGGTGGCACCTCGCTCTAAGATAAAATCTCTTAGTGACAGTCCCTCTAAAAACACGGTCGTCGGAAGTGTCACGATATCGCTGTTAGCCGGCATGCCTGATAGGAAAACGGCTGCTGTATCGTGATGCCCAAACACTCGTAGAATGGAGGAATCACCTGTCGTTTGCCAAGGAGCATTTTCAACCCCGGGAAACCGCAGTGAACGTATCCCCGTGGCATGTCTTTACCGTCGGGCTCCGTTTTAGACGTAGCTGGCTGTAACGCACGTCTTGGGGCGTCGTCGGCATCGGGCAGCCCTCCTGCCGCGGGGGAAGGAGGCATGTGGCTCTTCCGAGGGCTGCCAGCCCTCCCTGCACGTGCAGCCGGCCTTGTCCCCGGGAGCACTTCTCTTCCTAAGTTTTAAAAAGTAAGCAGTCGGCAGTTCTTTGGTTTCGGGAGAAAAAAGTTTAGCTGATCTTCATGATCATCTTCTTAGACTAGCCAATTGTATACTATGAAACAAATGCCTAAACAAATCTAAAGTATTCACGTTACTGGTAAGCACTGAGTTTCTTTTGAGTAATAGTCATAAAAATTGTAATTAGGGCTCCATTTGGTCCTTTGTTTTGGTTGAGTTACTAGTGGGTAACGGGTGCCCGTGCGCCGTGCCGTGAGGGAGCCGTGCGGTCAGCACAGAACTCCCGCCCTGGGTTGGGTCGCCCTGCGTGTGCAGTGTCACAGTCCCTGCCCCGACGCAGGCACATTCATGACGGAGCAGTTGTGAAGGCGGTGACAGCTTGCTCCTATTTACATTTTTGTTACCTTAGATAAAAATATGGAGGACAAAGTGCAAGGTCGTATGACCTTTACAAAGGTCACAACTGGTGGAGCAAAGGTTAGGAGAAGCGGGGCAGGGTTGAGTGCAGGGACCAGGAAGGGAAGGTGAAGCCCAGAGCTTTGGGGGCACACCCTCCAGTGCTAATGCCCAGGCCTCTGAGAACACGGCTTCCATTTGTTCTCGTCAGATCCAACACTCCTGGATTGAGTTGTGTTCTGTCCTCCAAGGCTGCTTTCTCTGCCTTGTAGCCTGATAACCCTTTTGTAAATGAAGTCTCTTGTGACAGAATGGCAGTATTCTGTCCGATGTCTGTAGGCTTTTCTGAAAAATGAAACTTCCAGGCAGAATTGGCATTTCCCCAGGCCAGTGAGGGTCTGGCAGTCTTCAGTTCGGTGTCAGAGCCCTGGGGTTCCTCCTGCTGAGGTGGAGGGGCCCCGAGCACACGGTCCTGAGGCTGCTGGTGCTGTCAGGCGTCAGCCGCTGTTCCGACGGGGCGCCACCTAGTGACTGCGCTGAGGAACAGGAGGCGCTGCGGTTCGGGTGGCTGTCTTCATCTCGGGCGTTGATCGCTCTTAAGACTCCGGTCCAGAATGCAAATGCCTCTTCCTCTGACCCGCGGTAGTGGTTAGCATAGTCGTGATCTTACTGGAGGTCCATCGCCCACGATAATGGTAGGGTGTCTTCGAGGGCCGGCCTCTGGGCATCGGCAGAGGTCCGTGTGGACGCGTTAGAATCCGCTCTTCCCATGAATTACGGTGTGAAACCAGCTGGCTGCCCGGGGTAGGTGGTTGACCGTTGGGTTGTTTCTGCCGTTTGGCGATTATGAAAGCTGCTGCGTAAGCATTCTTGTACAGGTTTTGTGGAAAGACACCGGTTTTTATTGCTCTTGGGTCAGTACCTAGCATTCGAGTTACTGGGTCGTGTGCCAACTGTTTCATTCTGTGCTGCTGGTAATGGCTGAGAGGTCCTCAGCGTGAGCCAGGGCGTCCTTGAAACCAGGTCAGGTGGCCCATCTTCCTAATCTGCCAGAGTACTTTGTTTGGGGGAAAGCTAAGTAATCTGACGGGCAAGTGATAAGTAACCTATATAATAAAAGGCTAATATGCAAATTGTCCCCTCGACCGGGAGTTCAACCAGTGGGCGGGGCCAACCGGCCCACCTCCCGCGCCCCCTCCCCCTGGCTGGCCTAGCCTGATCTGCCCTGATCAGGGTGAGCCAGCTGGACCTCACCCGTGCACGAATTCATGCACCGGGCCTCTAGTCTATAATAATAAAAGAGTAATGTGCTAATTAGACCAGACAACCTTCCGGACGAAGCCGGGGCTGTGAGGGAAGCCCAGGTCCCGGGTGCCTGCTGGTGGCCGGAGGGAAGCTGGTGCCAGCAGCTGGGGGAAGGAACGCCTACTCTTGCATGAATCTCGTGCATCAGGCCTCTAGTTAATTAATATTATTTAACAACGAGAGGCCCGAAGCACAAAATTCATACAAGAGTAGGCCCTTGCCGCCCCGGCTTCGTCCGGAAGGTCGTCCAGATGGTCGTTCAGCTGTTCAGTCAATTTGCATATTACGTTTTTATTATGACAGAGCACAGGTGCATTCTGTAGAGGAGAGGGTTGACCTTGCGTGCAGTGCAGCTAAGACCAAGGAGGCCGAGCGCGGAGCTGCCATCTCCCTCCCTCGCGCCACTCCTGTGGCTCCTTCACAGACTGGGAAGTGAAGGGATGAAGGATCAAGCTGCCTCCACAGGGAGGTGACGCGTGGACGCGTTGGTCACGTGGACGCGTCGGTCACCGGCCACGTGGAGGGCTCCCTGGTCGGTCACTGCCTTCTCAGGCGCGGTTCTGAGTGTGACGGGAAGTGAGTGCACAGAGGGTGCAGACAGACTCTTGCTTCTCTCCCAGGTGCAGTCCAGAAGGCGTCCAAGAAATTGGAGATGCACGTGTACAGCAAGAGGTTGGAGGTCATGCTCCAGTGAGTGGCTCTCGCCTCGGGCAGGGAGGAGGGTGGGCTCCGGTCCCCGAAGCCGCGCTCGGACCCAGGCCAGGAAGCCCTTCTGTGGAACTCGGTGTCAGCTCCTGTGCCCATCGGGGGACACAGCAGTTCTGCTGTGGCCGTGGAATCGCCAGGCACCCCTCTGTTGGGTGGATGGACACGTGGCGCAGCTCTTCCCTTAGAGCCCGACTCCAGTCGTGGGTGCTGACCTTTCTACCCGCCCTTCCACCAGGCCCTCTTCCCAGCCTATCCCTCCCCACCCCCCCCAACACACACACACACACACACACACACACACACCCCTCCACCCACACACCTGAGTGTTAGAAACAGGAGCGCGCGCCACGCCCAGGCTGCAGCCACCTCAGGGCTGAGAGAAAGCACGTGCAGAAGCGCTGCCTGTCAATCAGCTGTCACGCCGTTGCTTATGTCCGTAGGGCTTGTGGGACAGAGGCACTGGCTGCTCTCACACTAACCACCCGCTGTTATTGAAATGACACCTTTTCTCTCTCCTTGTGAATGTATTTCTGCAGTTAAAATAGAACGTTTCTCCTCAGTGCTCTGGTTACACTTACGCAAAGGAACTTATTACCATTAACCGCTGGGCGGTCACGCAGCCAGTGTCCCCTCCCCCCATGCCAGCTGAGCACCTGTGGGCAGTGCTGACGGGCTGGCCAGTCTCTGGGTTTTGCAGACTCACTGACTCTCCTCACCCGACCCGCCTGCCGGTCGGCCTGCTGTTTGCAAATCTGTGTGACCCATGGGAACAGAAGTGGCCGTTAGTGACGGGCTGGCTCCCCGGCACCGCAGTGTCTGACCGCGCCTGCACAGGAGGTGCCAGTGCGAGTGTCCAGCTCCGAGGAGGCGCCCGGAGTGGACTAAAAGGAGCAGCCAGTGGACTGGGAGCCATTGCAGCCGAGAGGCCGGGCTCCGGATCCCAGCTCCACTGCGCACCGGCCGGGGGCCGTAGGCCAGTCACCTGGACACGTCCTGCCAACCCCGTGTGTAGAGGGGCTTCTCACCAGCATTCTTACATGTTGAGATCATGTATGTAAGTGCCTAGCACAGTGCCTGCTGGAATAGAGCATTCTTAATAAGCGGTAGCTCTGTTTTACCTGTTTTAGAATATGAATGAAACATAGAAGGTAACTAATTAATAAGTGTATCTCAGGATTATAGATCTAAGTATTCTACTTCAGCACTGTGCCTAGCTTCAGTTTCATTTCCCCCAACTATATAAAACTGCTTCACATATTATACATGCATCTCACTAATGCTGTGCTGTTTGCCTTAGGGACATATTCGGAGAAGACTGCGTGAGTGTGAAAGACGGCTCCATGCTCAGTGTCACCGTGGACGGGAAAACTGCGAACGTGAACTTGGAGACCCGGGTATGAGCTGCTCCTATGTCTCAAGACATTGAGGAAATAAAGTGAAGGCAGAATCATCTGTGATCCCACGCCTGACAAGTGTTTTTGTGTTCTAGCATTTCCTTCCAGTTTCTTCCTATTTTTTTTTTAATTTTTTACAAGTTGAGTTCATAGTACTCTACAAGGGTGAGGCAAAAGTAGGTATACAGTGGTCTCTAGGTCCCATGCTCATGACTACAAGCCTGCTTTTGCCCGCCCCACAGCAGAAGTTGTACATTCTTGCTTTTTCCTTTCTCATTGTCAGTGTTCTCCAACGTGCTGTCTGGCACCCGTTCCCAGGTGTAGGTCCCTGCGTGGCTCTCCGCTGGCCTGGCACCCTGGTCCAGCTCAGCGGTTGCTGGTTCGGCACCAGCTGGCTCCCCATGCTTCAGAGGCGCCGCCCTCCTGTTTTGCCGCAGGATCCACGCGGCTTCTGCAGCCGCTGAGCTCCAAGGGTGCTGGCGTCTCTGGTCTCATGCCAGCTGACTGCGTAATCACTTCACAGGCCTGAGCGAAGAAGTTCATTGCCTCGCAGGGTTGTTTTGTTTTGTTTAAATCTTTATTGTTGAAATTACTATATAGGACCCCTTTTCCTCCTTGTCCCCGCCCCTGAGCCATGCAGCGCTATTCCGGAGATTAGGACAGTTACACTAAACAGATAACGTGTGTTTAAAATCTGTTTTGCGTGGTCCTTGATTATTTAGGTTCTTGAAAATGGGCGAGTCTATAGGGAAGAAGTAGGAATAGCCAGGCACAGAGGAACCCGGTGTTCAGGTGCCTGGACCGGGAAGAAACACAAACGTGCAGTGTGAAATAGCACTGTGCTTATTGGCACAGACTGAAGGATGGCTGCGAGCCATGATGGTGAAAGGCAGGGAAACGGGTGTTCACAGGTGTTGTGTGGGGTGAGGAGGGGGTGACAATTAGGTGGTACGTTCTTGCTCCAAGGCAGTGTGGCGATGCGCATCAGAATGTAACTGCCGTTATCCACACTACCACGTACTGGGTTCAACCACAGAAAATAACTGGACAAGTGAGCAAAGATACAGGGTGCCTATTTTAGCACTGGTTATAACACGGACAGAGTACAAGAGGCCGAGGAAGTACCGAAGAGTAGGAGATAAGTGACGGGGGCATGTAGGGTGCACCCTCACGCGAGGAGTGCTGTACAGGCAGCCAGGAAGGATGCTGGTGCCGGTGGAGCGTGCAGTGTCTGCCCACATTGTTAAGTGGGGAAAGGTGCCACATTAGCAAGGATGGTAAGTTAATCCCGTTTTTGTTTGAAAGAAATCCAAATGTATAGCTAAAGTCTAGAAGGTTATACACTGAAATGTTAACAGAATTAAGGGTGTTTTTCTTTGCTTGGTTTTCACACGAGGAATATTTATGGTAGGATAAATATTTAAACAGCATAGAGTATGCTGCAGTTGAAAAGTAACTAGATTATTATGAGTCTCATGCCCGCCCACAGGTTGCCGTGCGGGACCTGAGTGTGCAGGGCTGGGTGCGTGCCCTCTGCCCCCACACACACCCGCCCGGATGAGTGTTCCAGAAGAGCAGTCACTCATCTCCTGTTAATGATGTCTGTGCTTTCACCTGCAGACTGTCGAGTGTGAGGAAGGAAGCGAAGAT
The DNA here is from genome assembly GCA_026230045.1 of Corynorhinus townsendii. Taxonomy (NCBI): domain Eukaryota; kingdom Metazoa; phylum Chordata; class Mammalia; order Chiroptera; family Vespertilionidae; genus Corynorhinus; species Corynorhinus townsendii. Next base: position 168,356,426 of record JAPDVU010000007.1, on the reverse strand, counting down.
GACGAGTCTCTCCGAGAAATGGTGGAGCTGGCCGCACAGAGGCTGTACGAGGCCCTCACGCCGGTGCACTGAGACCGCCTGCCTGTGGACGTGCGGGACGCTCTGTTACTTAAGAGGAAACGCCTTCCTTTCTCGGTGGCCTACTTACTTTGGACGGCAAACGGCTTTTATTCCAGTATTGGCATACCATGAATGACCAACCAATCTGTCCATTGCTTTAGAACTGCTGAATAAACCGTTCAGGATTTATTGATTCCACTTCTAGGCACGGATGCAGCTCCCAACAAACTTTAAAAGTCTGCTCACAGCGCCCTGGCCAGGCGGCTCAGCCTGTTTGGAGCACCATTCCCGGTCAGGGCACGTCCCCAGGTTGCAGGTTCCATCCCCAGTCAGGATGCATACAGGAGGCAATTGATGGATATTCCGTCCCTTCCTCTCTCTCTCAAATCAATAAAGACGTCCTTGGGCGAGGATTTTTCATTAAGTCTGTTCATAGCAACTGCACCAGAATGTCTTACTATGCATTTTAAGAAAATACACAGTAACTTCTATTTTCATATTGATATTCTGAATTGGAGTTAATTTTTCGAGATTATCAAGTTTTAAGCCCCTTCTCTATCTCTTCCCTCCTGATCCTCTTGCCAAGTTCCTTAATTTCTACATTTGTAAAATGACAACTTTTGGGTTCAGTGATATTTCCTCTGTTTAATAGCTATGTACTCAATTTCAGAGATATGAAGATTATACTTTTTATGGCTCAGGTTTAAGGGTATTCAGGTGACAGTTGAATTGCTTCATATGTAAATTGATAGTCCAGTTTCCTGAAGGACACAATTCAGACTTGCAAATGGCACAGGCCTTTCGGGTGCTGCTGAGGGCAGTCATCCCTGCCCAGGCTAACTTGGCATCTAGTCCGTGAAAAGGTGTTCGTTCCCTCTGCAGAGGGAACACGCTGTGTCTGAAGAGTCACTTGCACTCGGCTGTCCAGCCACTAAATTCCATCAACACTGTTTAGGCCTCGCCTCTTGGTGACTTATAAACCTGTAACCATTGACTACCCATTCCCTTGGTGGCAAACTTCACTGTGTAAATCTTTTTACGTGAAATGAAATACATTTATTTCTGTAATGTAGCCAACTTACTTTGTCTTTGGCCCAAACCATAGGTCTAAGGGTCATGAGATTTTTTATAATTATAGTTAGCCCTAGCTGGTTTTGCTCAGTGGATAGAGGCCTAGGACTGCAGGGTTCCGGGTTCAATTCCAGTCAGGGGCACATGCCTAGGTTGTGGGCTGAGTCTCCAGTAGGGGATGTGATTCTCATCATTGATGTTTCTATTTCTCCCTCTCTGAAATTAATAAAAATCTACTTTTATAATTTAGAAAAAGTTAGTATGTTCTATTGATTTTAAAGGGAGAGAGAAATATCAGTCGCTTCATGTATGCACCCTGACCGGGGATCAAACCCAAAACCTGGATATGTCCTTTGACTGGGGATCAAACTGGTAGCCTCTCAGTGCTCTCCACCAACCGGGCCACACTGGCCGGGCTGTTCTAATGTCTAAGCTACAAGGCACGCGTGATATCTTCCTGAGTGCATACGCAAGAAGGCGTGTCCTCTCCCTGTCCACCTCCAACCACTTAGGGGTAAGAATTCTAAATTGCTCTTGAAAGTGCCCATCTTCGCTCCAGGGCAGCTCCTTGAGTCCCAGTCATCGACTTCCCACCCTCCCGGCTACAGCCTGACCTCCCCACGTGCGGGCTGGGCTCAGACACGGAGGGCCGGCCCCAGGCCAGCCTTTTGCCGGAGGAGGGCTCGCCTTCCGTGTGCGAAACATGCAGCAGGTCTGGGGCTCGGGAAAGGGAGCACAGCAGCCGCTGTTTCTAAGACGCAGGCCCCCTACTGAAGCCCTCAGGCTTCACAGTGATTCCATGAAGCCCAAGCGCCTGGCCTGGCCTCACGGGCTCTCCGCCTGGCTGCACGACGGAGGCACATGGGAGCACGGAACACGGGTGCCCGCGTGTGAGCGTGGGAAGTCGGTGGTTTGCAGTGAGGGTCCTCCGGCAGCTGTGGGGAAGCTCCCCCGGCGGTTCCAGTCGAAGCCCGGGAGCGCCCAGCCTGGAGACTGGGTCACGCTCTGTCACCCCAGCTGCCTCTCCAGCTCCAGCCAGTCTCCTGCGGGACACCCCACGTCCAGGCCACGTGGAAGGTATGTCAGCTTTCTGGGCACACACTGCTCCCCAGCCCTTCTGGCTTCCACCTGACGCGCGTTTCAGGATAACCTGGCTCATTCTCATGCCATCACACCTCACTGCGGGGTGGAGGTGACAAGGGCGCGTGGGAGCAAACCAGTCAGGCTCCTGAGGTTCTCAGACACGGCCCCCGCCTTGCGGCCTCTCCTTGGCCCCCTTGGTTCAGGTTTCAGCAGGAATCCTGCCCAGTCCCTTTAGCGACACTGCCCCCCTCGGTCTGACCACACAGGCTCCGTTCAAATTCCTCATCTCCCCCACACCCTTATCTTACCACGGGCCAACTTCAACAAAAATCTCGCCCAGTTCAGCGAAGACTTTCCCTGCCTTAGTAATTCTGCATCCCCACCCCACCTGCTCCTTGGCGCCCCCACTTTTCCTGTGTATTGAGTTGAGCCTAATCCTTCTCCGAGGCCAAACCCCATGCCGGAGTCCGCCGAGTCTGCTGCCGACAGTAGCAAATGGCATGAGTAAATTATTGTGTTTGGTTAATCCTCACCCGAGGATGTTTTACATTGATTCTTAGAGGGAGGGAGGGAGGGAGGGAGGGAGGGGCGAGAGAGACACACAAGGATGAGCTGCCACTCCAGCGCCCCCTTCTGGGGATCACGCCTGAAACCGGGGAGCGGGCTCTGGACCAGAATCAAACCCAGGACCCTTCAGTCCCTGGGCCCGCGCGCTAACCACTCTCAGGGCCCGAGTAAACACCTTCGGTAAGTGGTGAGCACACGGGTTTTATTTAGCAAGAGGTGCTGTGTGCGGAGTGAGTCCTTGGTGACAGCTGCCTGTGGATCCAAGGCCAGTAAACCAGTCGAGACAGGAGCTGATGGAAGGAAAATCCAGTTTATTCAAGAGGCGGCGGCCCGAGCAGGTGGACTCGGGTCACAAAGTCCATCTCAGCCTCTCGGAGCAGCAGGGGGGCGGGAGCGGGCGGGAGGCAGGACGGGACCGGGGGTGCCGGATGCCCGCTCCGGAAGCCATCTCCCGCGGGTTGGCGGTCTGGGTTCCGTCGGTCAAGGAGGGTCCAAGTGAGCAAATCTCCGGGAGCCAAAATGCCTGGAGGCCGGAGTCCCTTCCTTCGAGGTTGGCTCCTGGGGCCCTTCAAGCCAACAGGCTGTCCACCGGCTGCTGCGCGTGGACGTACAGGTCACCATTTACAGAAACGATGCTAGGAGCGTGGCGGCCGGGCCCCCGGGAGTCCCTCCGGCCGCCGGGCGCCTCGCTCATCACCATTTGCTGAAACATTCCAACCGACATCGGACGGCGGCGCCAACCCCTCTCCTTTCGGAGCTGGCTTCCAGCTGGGGAGCTGACCGGGGACCCCGGCCGGAGGGCGGGTAGGTGGGCTCCCAGGGCAGCGCGGCGGCCGCACCTAACGGCTCAGGTACAACAAACGGCCGCGTGCCGCGCCCGGATATCCGCCCTGCTCCGCCCCTAGCTCCGCCCCCACCGCTCGCCCCGCCCGGATATCCGCCCTGCTCCGCCCCTAGCTCCGCCCCCACCGCTCGCCCCGCCCGGATATCCGCCCTGCTCCGCCCCTAGCTCCGCCCCCACCGCTCGCCCCGCCCGGATATCCGCCCTACGGGCCCTGTCAGCAGGCAGGAATGGCGCTGTGCGAGGGCTTGGGCTGCGGGAGCTCTCTGCTCTGGCCTCGGGTGTTGCTCTTCGGAGACTCCATCACCCAGGTACCGCCGCCCGGCCCGGCCCGCCTGCAGGCCCCGGCGCGGCCCTCAGAGGGCGGTGTCGGCGTCCTCGGCGACGGCCCTTCCGAGAGCCTCGGGCTTGGTCTCCTCACCGAAGGCCGTGCCGCCCGCACGCGGACCCGCTTCTCCGAGGGTCACCGGCGCCCACCCCCGGCGCCCAGAAGCCTGAGCGCGCCCGAGGCGGGAGCAGTTGGGCACCGACCTCGGTGGGCGTTGCGCCCCGGCGTCCGTGGTAACGGCCTGTGCGGCCCCACGTCTGGGTCCTGGCCCTGGGGACGCGGCGTGAGCCGCAGCCGGCGCGCAGGCTGTAGTCTCGGTGCCCGAGCCGAGGGCCGCTCCCCTGCGCTGTCGGGGCGTTTGGGGAAGAGCCGAGGCGCGCCGGCTCGGTATCTTCCTGGCGGCGGCGGTTCTTCGCGCCGCACGAGCGTGAGCGCTCCGGCACCATCGGCGCCATCGGCGCCGGGTGTCCGCGAGGCCGGCCCAGCCCGTGCCCGGCAGGGAACGCGGAGCCGTCCGCCTGCGGCCTCGGGCGCAACAGGCTGAGCCCCAAGAAAATGCCTCCGCGAATAAAAGCAGATATCGTCATCCGAGATCATGTCAGCTCACGTTGGGGGAAATAGTCTGAAACGCGTGTTCTCCAGCGAGGGAGGGCGAGTTAAAAAGTCTCTTCCCGACCTCCAGACTTCGCTCCTAAGCCGTTTTCTGTGTCTGGGCCAGGAATGGCGGACACTTCGGGGCCCCTGGGCAGGAGGGCTTTCCAGATGGCGTGCGGATGCCTGTCAGCTGGGCCCCCGCGCTCTGTAAGGAGGCACCCTTGGTGCTTGCAACGGTGGGAAGGGAGTGCAGCGTGATTTCCTTTCCCGGCCCCACACACCGCTGAACGGATGCCAAGTTCCTTAAGGCGCTTTCCTAGAGGAGCCATGCTACCAGGTTCCCACAGCGCGTAGGCAGCTGGCCAAGCCGCGCTGGTGGCCAGGGTGGGCCGAGGGGCGTCCCTACCTGACCTGGAGCAGAGCGGAGGGCAAGGCCAGCTCCGGGGGTGCCCGGGCGGCCGAGGGGAACCGCCCACGGAAATGGCCTCGTGACATTGGCCAGTACTAACCGGCTGCCTTCTCCAGTTTTCTTTCCAGCAGGGTGGATGGGGTGCGTCCCTGGCTGACAAGCTGGTCAGGTGAGCAGCGTTGGGGTCTTTTAGTGTTTACTGTGTTGCTTGCTTTTAGAGAGAAACGTCCATCTGTTGTTCCGCTCATTGATGCGGCCAGTGGTTGGTTCTGGTATGTGCCCTGACCAGGGATCGAACCCGCAGCCTGGGTGTACCCGGGCTGCGCTGGAACCAGCTGCGCTTCCCGGCCAGGGCCGGCACTGGAGTTGCTGACGGACGGAAAACGGGCCGCATCTTGGGAAAAGCGCGAGGGACAAGTGCCCTGGCAGCCTTTGCTGGCCTTTCCCGGTCTGTGCAAATGGGGTGGGGGCGGAGGAGGGGCTGGTCCTCAGGGCTCAGGAGAAAGAACCTGGCCACCATGTGAACGCGACCCTGTAAGTTGTGGGAAAAACGTTAAGCTGTTCACCGTGGAAAGGCGGCGAGTCCTTTGCCGGGCATTGTGGTGGGTATGACTTCAGTGATTAGTGAGTTCAGTTGCAAGAATGCAGAATGGATTCTTTTTATATATGTATATATATTTTACTGATTTTTTACAGACAGGAAGGGAGAGGGATAGTTAGAAACATCGATGAGAGAGAAACATCGATCAGCTGCCTCATGCATGTCCCCTACTGGGGATGTGCCTGCAACCCAGGTACATGTCCTTGACCGGAATCGAACCCGGGACCCTTGAGTCCACAGGCCGACGCTCTCTCCACTGAGCCAAACCAGCCAGGGCCAGAATGGATTCTTAACACACAGTTTCCATAGAGGGTTTTTTCCTCCAAAATTCTCTTTATATCAGAAACAGTAATGATGGTGTTTGAAGTGTGTGCTGAGGAATTCGCCAACAGGGAGACAGTGTCCCAGTTCAGGAGGTTAAAGCCTGGCTGGTGTGGCTCGGCAGGCACCAGCTGGGTTCCCGGTCAGGGCATGCCCGGGTTTCCGGAGGCAGCCTCTGATGATGCTTCTCTCCCTCCCTCCCCCTTCCTCTCTCTGAAAAAAATAAAAATAAAAAATAGTTAAGAGATGGTTAAGAAGAAGTACAGAGTTTTTAAAAGAGGTTAAAATATGTATTTAGAAATATTTTCCAGATTAAAAACAGTAGAGACAAGCCCAAGCCGGTTTGGCTCGGTGGATAGAGCGTCAGCCTGCGGGCGGGAGGGTCCCGGGTTCGATTCTGGTCAGGGCACATGCCTGGGTTGTGGGCTCGGTCCAAGGTGCAGAGCAGCCAATCAATGATTCCCTCTCATCACTGACGCTTTACCTCTCTCCCTCTCGGGAACCAGTGAAATGTATTTTAAAGAACAGAAACAGGAGACACATATGTGTTGGGGTCTCCGTAGGAATTTGCCTCTTCCTCCGTTCGAAGACATCTGCTTATCATTACTTGGTAATCTTCATCGATGTAACACAAGAACATAGATTTTACTCTGAATGCGAAACGTGTTTAAAAAGTCTTCACTTTCTCCCTTTTTATCCCCTAAACTGGAAAACGAAAAGTGGACCCCGCTTTCCTAGTCCTAAAGGCTCGCTTTACTTAAGTGGACCGAATCTGAGAACATGCAGGTGCCCTTCCATCCCTCCGTCTTCTGTAGAACCCGGTGGGGCTGGGGTGACAGCGCTGCCTCCTGCTGAGCTCCCGCTGCCCGAGGCTGGTCCCGGTGCTTCCTCCAGCCTGCGCCAGCGACAGCGCCAGCGCCGGGCTTTAAGCTCCTGCCCCTGCTCAGCTGAGAACACCACGCAGCGGGCCGCACCGCGGAGGCCGCAGGGCCGAGGCGGAGCCGTGGTGACAGCGCCTGCTCAGGTGCTGGGCGGGAGGCAGCTCACCTGCTTGCTGAGCCGGGCCCGCCTGGAAGGAACAGCCAGGGCTTTGCCTTTTCTGAGCCAGCCACTGTCTATCTGCTCCGTTAGCCTTTTCTGAACAAATAGAAGATGTTGAAAAACTAATTATTCACATGGCCTGAGAAAGCTCCAGGAATTTGAAATGTTTCACCACATAGGTTTCGTAAGTAGTTACTTTTAGCACGAAAATCTCAAGTGATAGTTTACAGGTATGAGTGCGAGAAGGCCACTTAATTAGAAGCTTGTTATTTTTCGGAATTAAGAGTAATTACAAGAAAAGACCAGCTTCTCAGAGACTCTCTGCCTGTGAGACTCGCTCAGGTTAATACCTGTCTGCTGTCAACTCCATTTTATTTTATTTTTATTATTTCTTTTAAAATACATATTATTGATTTTTTACAGAGAGGCAGGGAGAGGGACAGAGAGTCAGAAACATCGATGAGAGAGAAACAGCCATCAGCTGCCTCCCGCACACCCCCCACCGGAGATGTGCCTGCAACCAAGGCACATGCCCTTGACCGGAATCGAACCCGGGACCCCTCAGTTGGCAGGCCGACGCTCTATCCACGGAGCCACACCAGCCAGGCCTCAGCTCCATTTTAAAAGCGCCCTGTGCCCTGCATGAAACCAGCGGTCTGCAGACTAACCCCCCTCGTGGAAATCACCCATTGCTCTCTGCGGGCGTGCCGGCGTGCCTCTGCGTGGGCAGGACTTACGGCAGCGCTCCAGGCCATAGTCCTGGTCAGAGAGAGCCAGGCAGGCAGAGCAGGCCCTGCCAGCCTGGAGCGCGGCCCTCACAGCGGGCTGGTTATGAGACAGGCGGCCTTGTCTGAAATTCACCTTTACATTTTTTAAATTTCTCATTTCAGAAAATGTGATGTTCTGAATCGTGGATTTTCAGGCTATAATACTAGATGGGCCAAAATTATCCTTCCAAGGCTAATCAGGAAAGGGGATGCTTTGGACAGCCCCGTAGCAGTTACCATTTTCTTCGGTGCCAATGACAGTGCGTTGAAAGGTAAAGGCGTGTTTGTATTTTCCTGGTGCGTTCTCATGTTGCAGCAAACGTACATGTATGTTCTGGTTACTTTTCCCTGAGGGGGACGTTTAGTCCAGAGGGCAGTGAGTCTCCTGAGGGCGCGGTGTCTCTTCTGCCTTCAGTGCCCGTGCGTATGTCCCCGCCTGTTTCAGACGCCGCCGCCCCGCCCCGTGGCGCTGCGCTCAGGGTCGGCAGCGGGGCCTCCGGCTTGCGCTGGGCTCCTGGGTCTTACTGATGGACAGAGCCGCTCGGGCAGCCCAGACCCAGGCGCAGCCTGGAACTCGCGTGATGGCACCGGGTGAGGAGGACCCTGCGTGGCCTGGGCTTCGGGGAGTTGGGTGTCACCCCAGAGGTTTCTCCAGGGCCCCACTTCTCCCACAGCCGGGGCATGGCTGCTGCCCACAGACACCCTATGGGGGCCTCCTGGTGAGGCTGGGAGAAAGATGCTAAAAGTGACAGGTGGCAGCAGAGACCGCAGGCTAACTCTGTGGGGAAAGTGACGTTCTGTCTTCACTAACATCTACACCAGAAGAAAAAACTCCCAAACCACAGTTTTTAAGAAGGTGAAGTGTATCAGATTTAGGACAGGAAAAAACATTAAGCATAACAACAGTGGAGGAAATTGCAAAGGAAGAAAATAAGTTTGTGAAATAGAATAGTTTATTTAAAAAACACAGTAAGGAAAATTTTGCAAAAATAGGCAGACAAAAGTTAATGTCCTTAATGAATAAATCAAGAAAAACATTAATTCCAATAGAAAAATGGGCAAAGCAAGAATAGATAATTCACAAAGGAGAAATTTAACAGCCAGTCCATGTTTGAAATGTATGAAAACTTCAGTTATCCAAAAAATGCAAGTTACAAAGAACTTTGTGGGTTTATTTTATTTTTTAATTCTTTATTGTTTAAAGCATTACGTTTCCTTTTCCCCCATTAACCTCTCCCTGGCGCCCCCACCTTCCAGCACATGCCCTCACCCCCCTATTGTCTGTGCCCATTGGTTATGCTCATATGCACGCATTCATATGCACACATACAAGTCCCTTGGTTGCTCTCTTACCCCCCCGTCCGCCCTGCCTTCCCTCATAGGTTGGACTGTCTGATTGATGCTTCTCTGTCTCTGGGTCTGTTTTTGTTCATCGTTTATGTTCATTATATTCCACAAATGAGTGAGATCATGTGATATTTATCTTTCTCTGCCTGGCTTATTTCACTCAGCATAATGCTCTCCATCTCCATCCATGCTGTTGCAAATGGTAAGAACTCCTTCTTTTTTACCGCAGCGTAGCAGTCCATTGTGTAGCTGTAATAATCCACTCATCTGCTGATGGGCCCTTAGGCTGTTTCCAAATCTTAGCTGTGGTGAACTGTGCTGCTATGAACATAGGGGTGCATATATCCTTTCTGATGGGTGTTTCTAGGGTCTTGGGATATATTCCTAGAAGTGGGATCACTGGGTCAAATGGCAGTTCCACTTTTAGTTTGTTGAGGAAACTCCATACTGTTCTCCACAGTGGCTGCCCCAGTCTGCACTCCCACCAGCAGTGCAGGAGGGTTCCTTTTTCTCCGCATCCTCGCCAGCACGTGTCATTTGTTGAGTTGTTGATGAAGCCATTCTGACAGGTGTGAGGTGGTACCTCACTGTCGTTTTGATTTGCATCTCTCTGACGATTAGTGACTGTGAGCAGGTTTTCACATGTCTCTCTGCCTTCTGTATGTCCTCTTTCGGAAAGTGTCTATTTAGGTCCTTGCCCGTGTTTTGATTGGGTTGTTTGTCTTTCTCTCTTGTTAAGTTGTGTGAGCTCCCTGTAAATGTCGGAGATTAACCCTTATTGGAGATGGCACTGGCAGATACGCTCTCCCATGCGGTGGGCTCTCGTTTTGTTGGTGGTTTCCTCTGCTGTGCAGAAGCTTTTGATTTTGATGTCGTCCCATTCTCTCCTTGGTCTCCATTGCCCTAGGAGCTGTATTGGTGAAGATACTGCTACGACAAATGTCTGCAATTTTGCTGCTTATGGCTTCTTCTAAGATTTTTATGGTTCCCTGTCTTACATTTAAGTCCTTTATCCATTTTGAGTTTATTCTTATTCTTGTGTATGATGTAAGTTGGTGGTCTAGTGGTTTTTTTTGCATGTACCTGTCCAATTTCCCCAACACCATTCATTGAGAGACTGTCTTGACTCCATTGTATGTTCGTGCCTCCTTTGTCAAATACTAATTGAGCATAGTGGTTTGGGTTGATTTCTGGGTTCTCTGTTCTCTTCCATTGGTCTATATGTCTGTTCTTGAGTCAGTACCAGGCAGTTTTGAGAACAGTGGCTTTGTAATACAGCATGAAATCTGGTATTGAGATCCCACCCACTTTGTTCTTCTTTCTCAGGATTGCTGTGGCTATTCGGGGTCTTTTTTTATTCCAGATGAATTTTTGGAGAGTTCTTTCTAGGTCTGTGAAATATGCCATTGGTATTTTAATGCAGATTGCATTGAATCTATAGATTGCTTTGGGTAGAACGGACATTTTAATGATGTTGATTCTACCAATCCATGAACACGGTATGTTCTTCCATTTGTTTACACCTTCCTCTATCTCTTTTTTCAGTGTCCTGTAGTTTTCTGAGTAAAGGTCCTTTACCTCCTTGTTTAAATTTATTCCTAGGTGTCTTAATTTTGTTGTTGCAATGGTAAATGGGATTTTTTTTTAGTTTCTCTTTCTGTGAGTTTGTTATTGGTGGCTAAAAAAGCCATAGGTTTCTGGGTGTTAACTTTGTGCCCCACCTCAACTGTCACTGCCCTCTGCACCGGAACAGAGGAGAACCCCAAGCAGCACATCCCCCTGGACGAGTACGTGGCGAACCTGAAGAGCATGGTGCAGTACCTGCGGTCCGTGGACGTCCCCGAGGACAGGGTCGTGCTCATCACGCCACCCCCGCTCTGCGAGGCCGCGTGGGAGAAGGAGTGCCTGGCGCAAGGTGAGCAGACCCGGGCGGCCCGGGGACCTGCAGGGGGCGCGCTCCGGGGCCTGCACACCCGCCCGGGTCTGCGTGCAGTCAGGTCACAGCTCCCGGGGCCACACCGGGAACTTCTGGCGTGGGAGTCGGAGCCTCGCTTTGGCCAACGTGGGCCGCTGGCCTGGCATTTGCTGCCTTGTCATTGCCCGACTCCCAAGGTGCCAGCAGCCATGCGCTCTGTGCCGATGGCTGAGCGGCATCTCGGGACAGGCTGGGTCCTGCACGTGGCATGGTGCCGAGGCTGAGTCTCTGCCTTGGACGCGGGGCCGCCTGGGGGTGTTTTCCTGACTTCCCAGCCGTGGGCGATGCCTTGCCCGTTGCTGTCTGTGGCCCTTGCTCCACTCGGCCACATCTGTGACACCTGCCTTCGGCAACGTGGGACCTGGTTTCCCCAAAACAAAGGCTCCCTGCAGGCTCACTGCACAGAGGCGCTCAAGTGCAAGGGCATTTCCCTTCGCGTGGTTGAGTGACTGCAGGCAGCGGTTGGGCACCCCAGCTCCAGGCTTCTGCCCCACACGCTGTCCATCCTTACACCCCGGGCCAGGACCTGGCCCGGTGCTCAGGATACAGAAAGGCCTAGAGCCCGGGCCAGTGAGGGAGACGGGTGGGTAGTGTTGGCGGCAAGGCGATAGGGTGTGACAGAGGGGTGACTGCAGGCCTGCTGACAGCGCTGAAGCAGGGGCTGGGGCGGAGGGAGAGCACAGGGAGGGAGGCTGCGGTGAAGGGCCTGGGCTGCTCACGTGGTGTCGCTGCCTCGGGTTGCTGGTCAGGTAGTAAGTCCTGGCTGAGCGCAGGGCCAGGGGGGCGGTTAGAGCCGCCGTGCCTCTCGGAGGCAGGTCACAGCCCTCCTGCCCGTGAGGCATTTGCCGTGAGTGACAGCAAACACCTACGGGGAACAGAAACAGCATCGAGAGCACAGCAGGCGTTCTGAGGTCGGTTTTACTTGTGTCCTGAGTCCTGGTGGTAACCCTCCTTCTTTCTTTGGTGTTAACCGGATGAGGAGCCATCAGGCACGGTCCGTAACCAGCAGGCCGGCACCCCTGGGAACTTGGTAGCAATGCCAGTTCTTGGGCCGTCCCAGCCCGCCTGCTGAGTCAGCTGGGGGAGGCTGGGCATACTCAGGTGCCACGCCTACTGGTTTGTGTCGTCTCGGTGACTCCTTTGAGCGATGGGCAGGGCTGGCTAGCTGCCAACAGAGACCATCCACTCGCCAAGCCTGAAGTATTTACCATCCAGCCCTTTGCAGAGAAAGTTCACTGACCCCTGCATGAGCCTGTGACCTCGGTGGTCGCTCCCAACTCTTACTTTTCCGCTTGCAAGTCTACAGTGATTCCCCCGATACTGCCGTGGCTTCTTGGTACATGTACAGACCCGGGTCTCAGCACAGCATTCCTCTAGAGCGTGCCCGACTAGCCTGCAGCCCAGCCACCCTGGACCTTTCCTGCCTCGGGGCCTCTGCTCCGTGTCAGGAGGCCCTGGGGGCCCCGAGGCTCCTCGTCCTCTGCTGGGAGCAGCCTGCAAGGCCTGGCCTCGTGTTCTTCTCGGGCCCGGGATGGTCCAAGTCTGGTCCCCAAGTCTGTGCCTGTTTACTGAACTGAGAACCCATCCCGGTCAGAACCTGCCAAGGGTCAGTGGAGTTGATCAGCTGTCGCCTTCTGTCTTCTCCAAAGGCTGCAAGTTAAATCGCCTGAACGTGGTGGTTGGTGACTACGCCAGCGCCTGCTTACAGGTGGCCCGGGACTGCGGGACTGACGTGCTCGACCTGTGGGCCCTGATGCAGAAGGACGGTCAGGTATGGCGGCTTGCTCGGTCCTTTGGGGGCGAGTGGGGTCACACAGGCGTCACTCAGCGGTGAGTGGCTCCGAGTAGGTGTCCGATGCAGCCAGAGCCCAGCCAAGGCTCTGAGTCCATGTTCTTCTACATTCTTCCTGACTACGCCAGAGTAGGTTCCTTCTCGAACCTCTGCCTGGGGCCGGGCCCTCATAGACCGAGGAGCCGTGAGAAGTTGAGAGTATAGAAGAATGAGTCTTCACTGCAGAAGCCAGTGGCCATACGCCATTAGACACAACAGCTCTTCACAGCCAAGTGCATAGGCAGCCGGACCCCAGCTGGTAAATACACGTCCTTCCCGCGTAGTAGCATTCATCTCTGTGCCCACAGCTGCTGAGCTGCCTAGCCGGACAGCTTCACATGGCAACAGCGCCTGAGCTCTCCCTAGCGTGACAGCCTCACCTGTCTCCCCTGCCCAGCACCCCGCTGGTCTCGGCCTCACAGGGAACTGCCCCGGCTTCTCGGCTCCCTCTCCAGCAGCCTCACGTCCTTGTCTCGCCAGCACACTCGCTGGCCAGTAACGTGTATTGCACTTCTCAGACTAAGAAGGCCTCGTGCCAATACTAACACCATGTTTCGGGCTACAGAAGGGCACAGTGCACCGTGTGCCCTGGCACCTGCTTATGGTTCCTTAGCCTTCGCTCAGGGTGGCCTTGGCCGGTCCGGCATACTAACAAGGCCGTCCACACTCTGAGTGGCCTTGGCTGTCTGGTGACTGGTGTGGTGGCCACAGTAGGTAAGACAGTTGAGGCTCTGGGACAGCGTGCAGGCCCAGCACCTCCCGGCTCCTCAGCTGCGGCAGGAGCCCCCGGGCCGGTCAGGGTTAGCACAGAGTGAACCGACGAGCAGTCAGCGGCTCACATCTAAGACCAGCCAGGCCACGCCCTTTTCTGACGCGGCACGGGGAAGCTGGAAGTCGTTACCGGGCACACGATGCATTTAAGTAGAATGTGCTATCAGCTAAACTTTGTCTTTTGAGAGATGTAGTGCTAATGTTTTAAGTCCAGAAAGCCCGTTTATCAATATGAAAGGTAACAATCTGGTCCCGTGCAGCCTGGGACGGCCACTCCGGACGAGTTTCCACAGTGAAGCGTGCCCTCACCGAGGGCCCAGCAGTCCGCTCCTGGTGTCCGCACAGCGGACCCTGTGCTTCCCGGGAGACCGGCCCGAGCAGCAGCCGTTCCTGGCTCGGAAAGCGGTGCTGCTGGGGGGGGAGTCGCTCTCCCAGCCCTTGTAGCTGTAATGCTGAGACCCAGGCTGAGAGGGCGTCCGGAGAGGCCGCCTGACCCGGAGCGCAGAGACCAGAACACGCAGGCTTGGGAAGACTCGGCACGGGAGACAGGGCGTGGGGACTGACCCTGGTCTTCCATTCCAGCATCGCTGTTCTCTTCTTTCCTCCCAGTAACTTGCCTGTCAGCTTAACACTTAGACTAAGAGGCAAGAGTGCCCTGGCCTTCTCGCCATGTTCGTTTTGTCGGCCACACTGACGCGGCGTGCTCACGCGGTCAGCCTCTGAGCTGATGGGCCGGAGGCGGCTCAGGTCTTCGTGTGAGGCTTGGGAAGCTCCGTCTGTAACTGGCCGCCAGCTACCGCCAAGGCTGTGGTCACGTAGGAGCCTGTGCACGGGCCTGGCGGGGCCACTGCGGCCCGGGAGAACCTAGCGCACGCCTGTAACGGCCCCTCTCCCCTCACAGGACTTCGCACCCTACTTGTCCGACGGCCTCCACTTGTCCCCAGAGGGAAACAAGTTTCTCTTCTCCCACCTCTGGCCCCTGATGGAGAAGAGAGTGTCCTCCCTGCCGCTGCTGCTCCCCTACTGGCGAGACGTGGCCGAAGCCAGACCGGAGCTCAGTCTTCTCGGAGACGGGGACCATTAGGCCCAGAGCACGGCTGCGAGGGAACGAGACGCCAGCCGTGCCCCGAGCCGCCTCATCCAAGAGTGTCCACTCAAGCCCAGCCTGTGCCTGGGACCCGGGACCCGGGACCCGGGCCGACCACTGACGTCTGGACCGGGACGAATAAAAGGGCTGTGACTCCCCGGGAAGCGTGGCCCCGAGTATGCTTTGGTATTTAGTATTTAGAGACGCGGGTGCCACCGCGCCACTGCTACAGCACACACCCTGAGCAGCTGGGGGAGGCGGAAAAAAGGTAAAAGACAGTTTTATTTTTTGAAAAGTTGATTTTATAAAAAATGGTTTTCTTACATTCAGCTGGGAACGGTTTCACTCACACATACACCCACTCACCTTCCATCAGATTCCAAAAGTGTAACTAAAATATAAGAATATTGTGACTAGTTAAAAGACAGCAAAACCACAAGGTACAAGTTCAAGTATTAGTGTAACAGGCATCTGTGTAACAAACATCCTTAGGAAAAAAACACCATTTGTCACAGGTTTGGTTAACTGCCTCAAAGTTTACAAGTTACTCGTTAAACATGTTGGCTGATGAGCACGTTTCAGGACTTACAGGGGAGAAGCCTTTCACTAGGATTTTAAGGAAGTCAGAATTCCCCGTGACGTCTCCTTCACACAGCAAGTGCCCTCCGCCCAGAGTCCTGAAGCCGGAAGCGATGCAGCCACGTGCCGGCCAGCACGGTGTCTAAGCATCACTCGCAGGGGCTGTCACCCGAGGCCACGCCGACGCAGGAGGGCTCCTGAAGCCTAGGGGCAGCCAGGCCCCACCACGGCAACGCCGGCCCTCGGTCACAGCGCGGAGCAGCACCGAGTCTGCCCGGGATACCGGGCTGGACAGCCGGGACCACAAGAGTAAGGTGATGAGCCCGTCAGGCCTGAGCAACTCAGCGGACAGCCTGGACAGCAGTACCCGACCCCCCCGTGTGACATGGGCGGAGCCACCCCAGCCTCCGAGGCCCCAAAATACAGCTCTGAAGAGTGAACAGGGCAGCGGGCCAGCTCCGAATCTCACCCTGAGGCCACCCCCAAAAGGCAACTGCCCCCCCAGGGAGACCAGTTCCCTGCAGTCAGCGATGCCAAGAGGAACCGGGCCCTGCTGCCCAGGCCCCGGGCTCAGGGAGGACGGCGCAGCGGCGCCCTCACAGCACATCCCAGGCACCCAGGGTGCCGACGGCTCAAGCTGTGAGGCATCTGGGAGGAGCCTCCCAGACTGCACCCCGACTCCACCAGCATCGACGCTGGCGCTCAGCAGGCCCCCAAGCGTCCCCAGATCAAACGCAGCCTCTCCTCTGGAGGCAGCAGTGACCCTGCCGTCGAGGCACGGCCACTCCCCGCACACGAGGCCTGGCTCCTCAGCCAGAGGGCTGCGGCCAGAGGACCACTGCCGCTTGGAAGAGCGGTGCTGCCAGACGGACACGGGACCAAAGGAACGGAGGGAGCCTGGGGGAGGCAGTGCTGGGGGCCGCCGGCGGCTGCTGTCCAGAGGCGCCAACAGCGTGAGGTCCAGGAACACCCTTGTGAAACAGAAACTGCCCAGCAAAGGCCTCCCACAGGGGCAGGACTCTGTGACGCAGCAGCTGCTCCTGGTAACTCTCTGTAAACTAGACTGCTAAACCGGAAGTACTGACCTTGGAGTTCTGAAGAAACGAACCCAAATCACTCCTGCTGTAAGCGGGGGTAGGACCGAGAAGCAGAACCCACGCTGTGGAGCTGATACACAGCTCAGTTTTATCTTCCTTATCTTTACTCGAGGGCAGAAAACTAAGTATGCTGTGTTCCAGTTATCCTCACGAGTTACCGCTGAATGCCGCATTTTCATTACACTGCGTGAGAAAAAACCGCTCTCTCCCTAACCAGTGCCGTCACCGATGGAAAAGGTTCCTTTACAAAAACGTAAATACTCATGACCTGATCCAGCTGTATTTTCTGCTTCTGCACCACAGGTTGAAGGATACTTTAAACATGAACACTAAAACCTGAACGCCTCAAAATAAGCTAGATTCACCTTACCCGTTCACACGGAAAGGCCCAACCACACATGTATGTACGCCAAGAAGTCCACACACGTGACCAGCACCTGCTGAAGTCACTGCCTTGTTTCTCCCAGACCCTCACAAAACCTGGGAGTGAGTCTGGGTCAAATCCATAAAAGTACTTTGCTCACAGGGCAGAGCTCAGGGCATCCACCCCCGAACTAGCACTCGGTCTCTTTGCTGTCGACACGGTTCTGCCGCTGCAGCTTGAAGGACGAGGCCTTCTCGCTTCTCGTGACCGGGTGGCCCGTGAGGTCCTCAAACGACTTGGCGGCCGTGCTGCTGTTCGGGAAGGGGTCCTTCTCAAAGCCGTCCTCGTCCACATGCGAGTCCGTGCTGGGGTCTTCCTGGATGGTGTCCATCCGCTGGTGGTCCAGTTTGGGGGCTACGGGCACCAACGGCATCACGGGGGCGGACTGCAGGCGGCCTGGGGTCTGCGGCCCCGGAAAGGGCTTGATGATGCGGACCGAGGCCGAGTCCATGCTGCTGAGCATCTCAACATTCTGGAAAGACCCGGAGTAAAAGATGAACGGCACGTCTTCAGCTCCAGCCCACCACCCAGCCTCACAGCCTGGTGCCACGACCCCTCCCGCGAAGGAAAACTCCAGGTGAGCGGCTCTCAACTCAGAAATGGCTCGGAGAGGTAGCTCGCAAACGGCCGCCAACTGGCCATGTGAGGACCCAAAGGAAAACTTGTAACAACTCTCAGGTTCAGGTCTCACGACAAAAACCACCTCGAAATAGTAACCGAGTTGGTGCTGAACAGCCGAGTCACTCGGGGCTGCGGGAGGCCGAGCAGCACGGCTCCCTTTACAGCTCCATCCATCGCCCTTGCTGAGGGCACGGACCTCCCTGACCCCCTTGGTCTTTCCCGCGGCAGCAGGCCCCCAGCAGCCACAGGGGGCGCCAGTCTGCCTGGGCCACCGAGAGGCCTTCGGTCGTGCAGCATACTCACACTGGGGTGAAACAGGGACAGAGACTCGTACTGCTTATCCAGCTTCTTGTCCTAGAAAGAGAGAACAGGAAAAGGTCATTCCCACCAACGCCACCCACTCCTGAGCGCATTCCTTAGAGGGGCCTCCTCATGCCGAGGGGACAACTTGGAACTGAGCTGTGGCAGGGGCAGCAGGTTTGACGAGTGAGGAGTGTCCCCTGTGAACCTGAAGACCAGCCACCAGCTACGAGGGTCTCCTCTGTCTCGCGGGAAACGTGCCTTTTTGGTGGGACGTGCGGCAAGGTCCAAGCGCTATCCTGGGTGCTCTCTGGGAGGCTGAGGGGCTACGCCTGTGCTCTCACTGGCACGGGCCTCACTGCCTAGCCCGCCGCGCCTTATGCTTCTGCCCGGCTTTCCCAGAGTTCCTGTGGGTCCCCAACCTGCGCCATGCTTCCGAAGGCTGCAGACACGGTTCCGTCCACTGCCCAGGTCCCCGCCTGTGGCTGACCTCAAATGACAACGGCACCAGGCAGGGGCCTGCTCTTCGGCTGCCCTGAGCCGGTCTGGTGGTCAGAAAGAAGCCAGCACCTCCCTCCTGGCAGCAGCTTTGCTCAGAACAAGAATCAGGCCGCACAGAGGGTGGGCAGGAGCGCTAGCTGCGGAGGCCGCCCTCACTGGGGGCAGCACGGGAACCGGAGCCCGCCCACCTCGCAGAAGACAACCCTCGCTCGCACAGAGGAGCAAGGGGACGACGTGGAGTTCCTCAGACAAAGCCCGGTTCGCCCTGTCGGCTGTTACTCATTTTGAACGAGAACAAGCGGACTGCTCCTGCTCAGTGTCTGGAAGGGGTGAACCCCCGTATGTAATGCCAGGATGTGGATGGCACAGGGCACCATCTTGGGACGCAAGTGTTTGCCGTCTGCTCTGACAACAAAGCCGGCAAACACTCTTGTTGAGACACTTCGCTCATCTGAGGTCCCAGACAAACCCAGCCAGCCAGTACCCCGTGGCCCCGGCCGGCTGCTCAGTGGGTAGGGTGTCGGCCCGTGGACTGGAGGGTCTGGGGTTCAGTTTCGGTCAAAGGCACGCAGCTGGGTTGCAGGCTCAATCCCCGGCCCTGGACAGGGCCCATGCGGGAGGCAACCCATCGATGTGTCTCTCTCACATCAATGTTTCTCTCTGTCTCTCCTCCTCCCTTCCACTCTCCCTTTAAAAAAAAAATCAGTGGAAAATAGCCTCTGGTGAGGATAACAAAAATAAACAGTGTCCTGTGCTCAGAAGTAAAAAATTCCTACACAGGAGTGGAACATCCACACAGAAAGTAAGATCCTGTCGGGGCCTCCCAGCGAAGCGCTTTACAAGGAACGCTTTCCTCGCGCTAGCACCAACACGCGTCCTTAGAGACAAAGGTCAGGCTCCAGTAAGGGCCAATTTCATCTTTTCCAGAGATCACATGGCTGGAGTTGTCGCAAACTTTAGGGAAGTATTTCATCACGTACAAAGGGTGACGTACCACACAATGGACAAGGATGCTGAAAGGGATCCAAACGATCAAGGAGAAGACCAGGACGGAGCCCACGATGTTGTCTGCTAGGAACTTCCCTGGAACAGTTGGAGAGGGACTGTCTGATCCAAGGGCTGCAGTCTCACAGGAAACGCTGCGAGCGCATCATCGCCGTGACCAATGCCACGGGCTGCTGACACTCTCCCGACTCCGTAGAGCAGCGAGTGTCTGTGCACCTGGGAGACCTGCCCCCCGCCCCCCACCACAGGTCCCCTTCCCCTAACAGCCCCGAGACAGAGAGGTCAGTGCAACACGGTCCCAGAGCCGCTGGGAATGGAGTCCCTGTACAGAAGGCTGCCAGGAACTATGCTTATGACGACAGTGCTGTTGCTCTCTGGGTATTTTTGTGGCTAAACTACATTACAGGCCCCAGAGGACATGATACATTCCCTGCTTCTGCAGGACCAGGCCCATTTTAAAACCCTTCATCAGGTAATTTCAGATTCACAGCCTGCAGGACTGAGCCTGCTTAGACTCTTGTGCGTTCACTTTAGTTAGCAGAGAAGGAAGCCAGTGCCAAAGTTTGACTAAGTACTGACCCCTCGTCTGAAATCCACGCATCCATCCACACGGGGCAGACCTCTGAGTCCACCCGAGGTCCTCGACAGAACTAATGCAGTGACCACTGCACCTGCTGCTGCAGGATCAGCGTCCACACTTTGCAAACCTCAGCGCAGCCGTCAGCTCGGTTCTCACCTACCGAAAGTATTGATGCTCAGCTGATCGATGAAGTCCCAGAACCGCTCGATGACGTCCTGTACTCGTTTCTCGCATTTGCCCTGTGAGCAGGAACACAGCATTTTCCCTAAAAGAACGCACTCAGAAGCAACGTGGCTTTCTACAAGCCGGAGGGCTTCATTAAGTCAAACGCCGGGGCTCACCTTCGACACGGGCAACAGTTTCAGTGCAGTGAGCTCCCAGAAAGCAGGGTGCTGTCACCGAGGCCTGACCACCAGGCCGTTTCTATAGGTGAACTTAGGGTTCCCAGGAGACAGACCCAGAAACCAGGTGTGAAAGACGACCGTTCCAGCAAGGGTGACCCCGAGCACCCCAGGGAACACAGCCAGAGGCCTGGGAAGCCTCGGGAACACTAACCCTCGACCATGTTTTGCACAAATAAAATGTTTCTGTAGAGACCAAACGGTCTGACTTGGGTGGATCAAGCTGCTTCTAGATCTTTCCTACTTACAAATGGTGACGTACGTGTATTTTTGCAATGTTAGTCACCTTTATAATTAACAGAAAACCAAATAACCAGGACCCGCTGCCCCACAACCAAAGCTCCCAGGTCCTGGCCAGTCTCTGGACCCAGAGCCCCCGCTCCGGGAGTGCTCACGTTTCCGGAGGGCGCCGGCTGTGCCCCCAATGACCTCCCCGGACAGACACACACAAGAACGAGCGCTGGGCGAGGACACGGCAGCCCGGTTTGGTTTCCTTCCATTTGCAAACTGAGTGCCACGTGAGCAGTTCCCACCTGGCTGGACAGAAAAAAGCTGTCCCTCGCAAGTACTCACATTCATGTCACAGAACCCTACGGTGCAGGGCTTCCCTTTCCGCAGAAACAGGTTCTTCTGCTCGGCGTCGACGTAGGGCACGCACCGGCCCTCGGGGTCCCTGCAGCACACCTTGCACGAGTTGTCCGTCTCTGAAACCAACGGGCAGGGAGCCGAATTTCCTCAGGCACGTGCCTCTCCTTCCCGGGGCGGGGAGGAGCACTGCTTTTTATTTCAAAAGCCTCTTCTCCAGAGTCCACCCTCCAGGAGCAACTTCTGAGTTCACGCCCCTCCGTCCAGAGTAGAGGCCACAAGGTAAATATTTACACAGAAGTCTGCTTTTTTTTTAAGAGTAAAAACCAAATTACTGTACTTCGTAACGCAAAATGTCTTCCTTCATCCCCACATTATTATACTGCTGCTTTCAACCCGTCTCTCTCAGCAAGGACCAGGAGGGCCAGGGCTCCAGCTAACAGGAGGGGACAGAGCTGCCACCCTGTGGGTGTGGCCGAGTGGCTGTGACGGGGGCACAGCCGTCTGTGCCCAGCAGCCCTCCCCAAGGCCAGCCTCCGTCTTCGTGAGGGGACAGGAGCGACAGCGTCTCAGGTAAGCCACTGGCACCCCCTCAACAGCAGAAAACGCCCGGCAAGTCACCTGGCAGTGTGTTCGGGACAGACCTCACCGGGCCGAGTGGGCGTTTACGTCACCGAGATCAGCTGGGACACCGAGAACAGGAAAGACCACTTCCAGGGACAGCGGGCCTGGTCACCGCTCATTCACCACCGTTTCCGGGGCCTTCTCGGCATCTGCCATGTTACCTCCTTTATTTACACGTTACTCTGCCCGGAGACCACGGACTCCGCTGTGGGGATGCTGAGTCCCAACCCGGGGGGTGTGATTTCTGGGTTCTTTGTTTTGAAGCCAACAGAACTCTCTGTGGTGGGGCAGGAAGCTCAGAGCCCAGTCCATCCGAGGGCCCCCCAGACCCAGGGGCTCCGGAGGTGATGTGAAAACCGGGGGACAGGTGTCTGAGAGGCAGCACATGTTGCCAACCATCACTAAGGAGGCCCCTGGCCCGGCCCGGCCCTCCGCCGGCGCGAGCGTCCTCAACGGGCCAGTCCTGGAACCGGCTCTCCGGGGAAGTGGTGAAGGAGCACCACGGCTCAGTGCCAACGGGACCGGCCCCTGCTGCTTTCACGCGTGTCTGACGGGAAGGCGCAGCGAAGACCAGCCACCACCCGTCGCCCACAGAATTCCCTCCTCCCCGCCCCACACTGGCCACACGGTCTGAAAACGTGGCGGAAGAGCGGCTAACGGGCTGGCTTCCACAAACAAGATGGCGGAGCCAGGATCCGAACCACAGGTCTGTCTCCCCACGCCACCTGCACACCCCTTGACGGCGCTGGGCTCGCCCCATCCTCAGCAGCCGTGAGGGCTGACACGGTCAGGGCCCAAGCGGAGGGACCGGGCGGGGCGGACATGGGCCAGCCTCCCGGCAGCCAGGCCACGCGGGCACACGTGCTCACCGTTACACGCGCAGGACTCCAGCTGCTGCTCTCTCTCGCAGAAGGGCACGCACTTGCCATCCTTGCACTTGCCCAGGTCCAGGCACACCGTGTCGTCCTCGGCGTCCCCAGGAGGCGGGCACTCGCTGCTGTTACCTAGAAGCACCGGCCAGCAGAGGCCCCGTGAGTCACGCCTCCAGGTCCACAGGGCGCCCGCACGCACGGTCCCGACCCTGAGCCGGGCTGGCAGAGGAAAAGGTGACCCATCGGGCAAGGATGACACGCCGTGTGCGCTCAGCAGATGAGCAGCTGAGGTCTGGGAGAGGGCCAGGCCCGAAGGTCCCCAGTGCCCACACCGCCCTGGCCTCACCTCAGCCACTAACACTTGCCATGCAGTCAGCTTTCGCCGTTTTACTGTGAACCCTAACAAACACGTGACACATGCGTACGGACTGTCACCAATGATAACACCTCACTAGTGCCATCAGGTAGACGAAAAGCACACGCCCCGTGGAGAGAGATTCAAGGAATTGTATAGGAAGATGAGAAATCACTGCGTTTTGGCAAGGACGTGGGGACAGAGGCACCCACAGGCACTCGGCACTGACACGCTTTGCCACGGCTGAGACCAGCGCAGGAAGGATGCCTGCCGCAGCCCGGCCCCGGGCGTCCAGGAGGTGACGGCTGTCCCAGCGGCTACGGCTCCATGAGTGAGATCAGCACATGACGAGCACTCGGCAGGTGCCCCCACATGAACTCAATACGGACATGGGCAGCATGCGGTGCAACAGAATGACTTGTGAACATGGTACTGGGTTGCAAAGATCTAAGAACTCAATTAGAGTTTGGGCATGTTAAAAACACACAGACACAAAAGAGCACATCATGTTTCAAGAGTACACACAGATCCAGATAAACGTTAGACTCAGCAGAGGGATGCCTACGAGAGGGAAGAGAATGGAGGGAGGGGAAGGGAGAGAGGAAGGGAGGCTGGAATGAAGCCAACGGGTCTGCAGGGCCCTGACCGTGCGCCGCAAACTAAGGAGCACACTCAGCTCCGCGTGGAGGGGAAGCAAGGGCTGCTTTCACGCAAGCGACACAGCCCGGTTCCCAGACACGCGTCGCCCCTTGAGCAGAGTCTTCCAGAACCAGGGGAGGCCGTACCTGTGCAGTAAGACACGCCTTTGCACGTGGCATTAATGGCCTCTTGGCACTTCTTCTGGGCAGTCTCAAACTGGCAGTTTTTACAGCAAGGACTGTTCCGGTCACTGCAGAGGAGCAGACGGGGACCGGTCAAGTCCAAGGACAGTTCAGAGCCAACACTGCAGTCCTGTCACAGGGCCCTGAGGATCGGCCGCAGGGAAGGTCTCCGGCCTGGGTCACCCGCTCCTGCATAACCCGACTGCCAGGTGCTGGCACCATCTGCATACACTCTGTCTGCCCGTCCTCATGTGGAACCAGGCAGAGCAACACGGACAATAGGACAGGCTGGCCCGAGTGACTCGTCTTCAAAACATCTTGGTGTCCTCAGTTTTCATCAGCTTAATATACATAATTTAGTAATTTAAAGAGAACACTGGCCTGCAAGGCAACCAGTGGTCAAGAAATCAAGCAGCCCAGCCCTGCTCGCTGAGCGTTTACCTGCTGATGAGCATGTAGGCAGGCAGGTCTGTTATTCAGCGTAAACAAGCTTTCCCCTCTGCTTCCAGGCAGGCAGGCCCTGGCTCTCAGGGGACACAGCAATGGCAGCAGAGGTGCCTTCTAACTTGTAACCTGCCTCCTCCACATTGAGTCTGCCATTAAACGGTGCAACACTCAGCTGCTGTGCGGACACACCGTTCATGTATGCCCGGGACCCCCATGTCGATGACGCCCAGTACTGGCTATGACAGAGAATGCAGCCGTGAAGAGAGTCACCGACCGGCCTCCCTGAAATCGGCTTCCTCCGGGGGAGTCTCCGATTGGCAGCAGAGTGCCCAAGAGGAGGGATTCCGTGACAGACTGTCAGGCTGCTTGGAGGAAGCGTTTTTCTTGCCCTAAGGGCACAGGGCAAACACGTACGTGCGCGCACACCCACATGCATGCACCTGGCGCACACGTCCTCGCATGGATCCCGAAGGCCCTGTGTTTCCCGCCCCCGGCCCCGTCCGCCCGGCCCCGCGCCGGCGCGCCCACCTGCACTGCACGCCCGCCCTCAGCGTGCAGTTGCTGTGGCAGCAGGTGTCGTTGCTGAGGTACATGATGCCCGGGTCGCACTCCTCTCCTTCGTCCACGCGCGAGTTCCCGCACACCTTGTTGCTGCGCTCCTGGAAGCACTCCTGGGCCTTGCTTTCGATGGTCTTGTAGATGGACTGCTTGCTGCAGTTGGAAAACAGCTGCGGAGAGAGGGCCCGGACAGCGTGAGGACCCAGTCCTGTGAGCGCCGCTCCCGGACCTGAGTGCCCAGCCGCCCGGAGGCGTCGGGTGCATCGCTGTCCTTCCACGGGCCTCCGCCCGGGAGGAGTCCTCCTCCGTACAGTGCTGAGAGGCGGGTGCGGGTCTGGTGAAGAGTCTAAAATCCTTCACAGGAAGGCAAGCCGCACGCAGGCCGAGCCCGAACGGCCCGGCCAGTCCGTCGAGAATGAGGGGAGGACCGTGAGCTCCACCAAACCACGGGCCGCGCCGCCTCGGGCCTGGCTCCGCCGGGGACGGTGCGAACCATCACAGACCTTCGTCTTCCGGACACCACGTGTAGGCGCGCCACGGGCTGATCCGGCTCACCGCCCCTCCCCTGGCTTTTGGGTGAACTGCCCATGTGTAAAGACTGAACAGCTGAGCTCACGGAGAGGCAGTCTTAGGTGGGCTATTAAAAGACTAATTCCAAACCGTCACCTGAACCAGCGGTCGCCAACCTTTCGGACCCCACGGACCACCAGCTGGCGAGCTGCTCTAAACATTCTCGTGGGTCCCCAAGATTCTAACAGTTTTGAAGGCGACCAGTCTCTCCAAGGCTCCTCTACCCTCACTTCCCAGAACCACAGACGTGGCTCCTCCTGAACGCGACAGGTTTGCTAGCCAGGAGCCCTGACACAGTCCGTTTGCCAAACGCTCTGGCATTGCGAAGCAGCGTAAGAGGCGCAGGGAAACTCGGCATCGTTACTTGAGGTGGGGTCTCCAGTTCCCTGCAAATTGCTAAAATGGCTGCTTCCACCCCAGACCAGAGCCACAAAGCCCGAGCAGCGGAGCGCAGGACTCTCCGAAGGCGGCGTGAGCACTGACGCACACAAAGGGACGGCCGGACCACTGAGAGCGACCGCCGAGCAGAACGCTCACTCGACTTCTAAAGAGGACCTTCCGAGTGTTCCGGTCAGACCCCGCAGGGGCCTGGCTCCACACAGGCAGGACACCACGTGGGCATCTTGCCCGACTGGAGACCGACTCCCAGCCCCTCCCGCCCTCGCTCACTCAGCAGCGACAGCAGTCGTGTTCCTCCCCGCCCGGCTGGTCGCTGCTCAGCTCCAGCACAAGGCAAGGACCAGGCACCTAGGGACACCCTCTCCTAACGTCTCTGCTGCTGTTCACGATACCCAAGCCCACCACGCATC
Organism: Corynorhinus townsendii; assembly: GCA_026230045.1. Lineage (NCBI taxonomy): Eukaryota > Metazoa > Chordata > Mammalia > Chiroptera > Vespertilionidae > Corynorhinus > Corynorhinus townsendii. The sequence goes on along the minus strand of JAPDVU010000007.1, from coordinate 168,330,583 downwards.
CGTCGGAAACCCTCCCCGCTGAATCGTCCACGTCCGCACCAACACGCTGGCCGGGGCCACCTGCCCTGCCAGACGCTGGAGACAGAGCGGCGAACAGCAAGACAGGGCCCTTCCCACAGGAGGCTCAGAGCCTGACCAATTCTGTGTTCTGCTGCAGGTTTACGGAAACATGCGAATGGGAAGTACTGTCGAGTTTAAATGAGTGACAACTTGTAAATGAAAGGACCGGAGGCTCACTTACACCCGAGCCCAGCAGAGCCTGCAGTCTAGAGCTGCAGCACCAACCTGAACGATGCCGAGTTTGCCCAGGCTCACCCGCCCAGGCCACAGCGTGGACCAGACGTGAGGGCCACACTGCACTCCCAACACACAACACAACCCAGTTTCCAGGGACTGGTGATTGGCAGTCCGTCCCTGCACGGACCCGTTCTGAGCTCTGGTTATAACTAAACAGCCGCTTTCTTTCCTAACCACACCAAGAGGCTCCATGACACATACCTTATTGTTCTCATGGTCTCCGCTCACAGCTATGGGGTACATCACGAACTTTCCTCCCTGGTCCTCATTTGGGGCACATTCCGCTAGGCCATCCGGATCATGTTCCGCTCCAAAATTGTGCCCCAATTCGTGAGTTGTCACCAGGTCGGCTTCCTTCAAGATCATGCCAAGAAAACATTACTTGCCAATACCCGACCGCCACCGGCTTGGGCAAGGGCCCGCTGTGTCAAACAGGCCCTGGTGAATGGGGCCCTGCCAGAACCCTAACTCTGCTCAGGACCATGTGCTCGGCCACAACGGCCCCCTCCCACCTTCCCTTGGGCGTCGGGCAGCCATGGGACCGGCTCTGTCGTGAGCTATAAACAGAAGCCAGTGGGTGGGACCGCCAGACCGGTTTCTAAAAAGGGACAGACTCTGCTCTCTCTGTCCTCCTCTCTGCAACCCAGCAGGGAACCATCCTGTGGCCAGGAGGACAGAGGCTCGAGGACAGAGGGGAAGACCCGGGCCCAGCATCGGCGCTGGAGCCCCTCAGGATGCCGCCCACACACTTCTCGCCTGAGGCACACACCCCTTATCTACGTCACTGCTTACTGGACTTTGTGTTCTGTGGGCTTTCTGGCCTATGCCTAACACATTCCTAATGGATATATCTGGGCCAAAACAAGATCTTAAAATATTCCAGGGGAAAAAACAGGGCGTATACAAAGCATAAAAAGTCGGAGTGATTTCAGACTCTTTAGTAGGAACACAAAACACTGGAGGACAACGGAGCAATGCCTCCAAATTCGGAGGGAACTGGGAATACACCAGCTGAATCATCAAGTTTAAGGGCAGCGTGAAGACAGCTCAGATATGCAAAATCTCAGGAGCTTCCTCCAGGCACCTTTCTTAGGACGCTCCTGAGGATTTATACCAAAGTGCTGACATTAATCAAGAGGAAGAACGGGGCCCAGGAAAGGAGAGTCCAGGTGACTTCAGACCGTAGCCACATGCAGGGCCAGCACACAGCACCCGCAGAGCAGGGCAGCAGAAGGGCCCTGGGGGACAGCTTTCGGACAGCAATGGCCCAGATGGGTCTGGGAAGAAGTCTGACCAGTAACTTTTATTTTCTTCTTTATACCTTTTATTTTCAGATTTCTCACCAAAGAACATGTGTTAAGGCATAAAAAAAACACACACACAAAAAAAAACCTAGTATGTATTGCTCCTTTAGAAAGCATCTACATAAATATATAACTAAAATAAACTAAACACCGATCCTTTTAAAAATAAAAGAACATACCTTTGTAAGAATGGTTTTACCATAATTTTTTGTGCTGGTGAGACCACTATTCAAATAGATATTTTTCTTTCCAGTTGGACTGTAATAAGCTACAGGAGAGAAAACAGACAAATTGCTTGTTCAGTACAGAACTTCAATGTAAGCCAATCAGCCTGCTGTTCCCACCCAGTCACACAGCAAATGGGAAACTTACCCTTTGGACAGACACCTCCGTGACTGTTTGCTCTGGGAGAACCAACATAAGCCAGTCCAAGAGTTCCCATATCAAAATCCTGGTACGTGAAAAGATGTGCTAGGCAGACTTTAGATGCTTCTTCAGCGATATCAAAGCTAAATTGCTTTAAAAAAGCAGAGTGTTGTTAATTAGATTAACAACGGCATGGCATCGAAAGATGTTTCCACCAGGTATTCCGGGTCAGCTCCCTAGGACTGCAGGTCTGCACCCAAGAGTGCGGGCAGTGCAGGGCAATGCTCACACCCACCTACCTGCCCAGGTGAGGGGCAGGCGTCTGCAGGGGTGGGGACACAAGGGAGGGGCTGGGAGCTTTTCACAGCAGCTCTAAGAAACGACGAGGGTTGGTGTGAGAGCGGCAGCCCAGCACTGGGCATCCCGCACCTGTCAGACTCAGCACTGGGGCACCTACCTCTCAGGGCCTCAGGACTTCACACCAAGACAAGGGCTTCTCCAGCCTTTCAAGAACCCTAACGGTTTCAGTAGGAACCGCTCCCACAACAACCCACTGTCCCCATTAAAAACGCCTTGGTTTTACGGCTCCGCTAAGTTGTGTGATGTAGTTACACACAGGACCCTGAACGGCAGGGTCCTGGCCAGGTAGCTCCGTTGGTGAGAGCGTCATCCCAATACACTAGGTTGTGGGTTTGATCCCGGGCCCGGGCACACACAACCTGGCTAAAGAGCTGGTAATATTCTGAAATCCCACTCCGGCTTTGAAAACTGGACTTGGGCCTGTGAGACTCCCCTGAGAATACTGTACCTGGACAAACCCACGGAAACTATTAAATAAATAAAGTGCTGCTTTAGCTGCTAAATCTGTGCTCGTTTGTGAGAGCACCAAGAGGCAACTAATACATTACCAACCTACCGAAAGATACACACTGTCATTTCTTAGAAGGTCATTTTACAAAGCAATATAATCACAAACTCAGACACTGACATCATGTGCAGACAGGACACATCATACCCTGTTGAGAGGGTTTAGGTTCACTACCTTTAGGTTTATTACCAAAATAAAAACACGAACACTTAGAATTCTTGAACAGAACTTCTAGATCTCGAAGTTAAATCTGCGGCCTGACTCCTTCCATACCACTGATCACTGACCTAAGAGACGCACTGAACAGTTCCCAAGAGACGTGAACCAACAAAAGGACACAAAACTGTATGTACTGGGCACCCCCCGTTTCCAGTCCATGACTTCGGGGACCCTCACAGACATCAGGGGTCAGTGCACTGCTCTGAGCACTCCCGGGGGCACAGCTCTCTGCCCTCTGGCTGCTGGCCCTGCTGCAGGGCACAGGGGACCGCTGATCGGCTGCCTGGGCTGCTCCGGCTCCCAAGCCCCTTTTGGAACATGCCCCTTCGTCAGCAGACGTGCCCCCCGCCAAGAAATCACAAGTGGTAGCAACAGCGCCACGTCCAGGGCTCCCCTACCTACCTCCAGCAGCGTCTTCACATCCCAGGCATCCTTTTCTTCATTTGGGTAACTTTTTGCCATATTATAGTGCCTTTCACCAGGTTTTACATCTTCTGGAGACTTGAAAATGCGGATCTATACTTAAAGAGGTAATATACTTAGGACACTTCAGAAAAAGCCACAAACTGAATACTGCACTGTTTCAGGTAGTCAATAAAAGCCGATTCTAGAAAAAGTTTTGGAACCAGAATTTCATAAAATTCTCCAGCCCTAAATAATGAATGTGTAAAAACACAGTGAGAAGCAGACGATAACGGAAAACTTGCCAATGAGTGATTTATAAAGTTATCAATGTGCTCCCAAATTTTCATTTTCTCTGTATTTAGTTGAAAACAACGAGAAGGTCAGTTCCATTAGCCTGAACATCCAGCCCAGCTCTAGTCAGTGACGCAGAGGCGCAGGACAGGACGCGCGTCACTGTGCGCCACAGGAGTAAGAGGGTGTGAAGAGCGCCTGTTCCTTGTTCCCGCCGTACACACACTATTACCCTGCTTATTAGCACAGAGCGAGGAACAGGGCCATGCCCGGCACGGTCGCTCCTGGGGTCTCTGGCCCTGCCCGCCTGTGCAGGGCACGCTCTGCTCTGCTCTGCCACCACGTGGGAAGCTCACGGGGGTGCGCCCTGCAGCTTTGGTGGTGGGTGGTCAAGACCAATTCTGGGATGAAGCAGGAAGCCTACTGTGACTGCCCATGCACTCCACATCTTCCAACCCATGTGTTACCATGAAAGAAGTTGATATTTTTACCTCCTATAGCACACTGACTTTTTCAACTGGTTCCAAGTTCCAAAGCCAAAAAAAAAAGCTTTCTTTACTGATTCCCTAAAACTCAAACAAGTTGCAGCTAGCTGTTTGAAACAAGGGAGGCAGCTTTATTTGAGCCAGAGTGGGGCAGTCACCAACATATTCATGAAATGGAAAAGCATGACCCAAAGACTACTGCATACCACCACTGTGTCACACACACACACACATGCTATCATGCAGAAAGGTCTCTGGGAAAATACACATGAAACTAGTGACATGGGTGTCTCTGGGAGAAGCTGGTTTGACAATGAGCAGAGACTGCGGAGACTTACTTTGCACTGGCTTTGGTACCGTGTGTATGCTACCTATTCAAATAACTTAAAGAAAGAAAATGCAAGTAAAAGAATGGGAAGAGGGAAAAACAATTCTCTTAGTTTTATGCAAGTGCTATAAAAGTTTAACATTTATAAGAACGATGTATAATTTCAAGGATTTTTTTTTTACTCTCTAAATTCTAGCTACAGAGCCTTTAAGAATATGGTTAATTCAGAGCAAAGCCTAGAAAATAATACAAACAATTTTCATATCAAAGTGTTTGTCCAGAGCAATACCCAATTTCAGAACAGTCTTTTTAATTAGTCTTATCAATTTGGAACAATTTTTACTATGAGATACTAAAATGACATTAATACACTGTGGCTGGACATACTCTATTTTTTAAAATATATTTTTATTTATTTGTTTGGTTTTTTAGAGAGAGGAAGAGAGAGGTAAAAACACTGTGCACGCCCTAGCTGGTTTGGCTCAGTGGATAGAGCGTTGGCCTGCAGCCTGAAGGGTCCCGGGCTCGATTCACAAGGGCACAGGCCCGGGTTGCGGGCTTGATCTCCAGTGTGGGGCATGCAGGAGGCAGCCGATCAACGGTGCTCTCTCATCATTCATGTTTCTTCTCTTCCTCTCTGAAGCCAATAAGATGTTAAACAAAACAAAACACACTGTGCACCCCGGTGGGGATTGAGCCTGCAACTGGGACATGTGCCGCAACCAGGGGTCGAACCCAGGGCCTCTGGTTGCATGGGATGATGCTCAACCACTGAGCCACACCAGCTGGCTGGACACACTCTGGTCATGAGACATGAGAAATCAGGTCTGGCAGGCAGAGAGCTCCTGTTTCTGTATGCATGAATGCCTGGCAACGCACACAGTAGTGCTGAGCAACTATTCTGACCGCAGACCCTGACGAAAGACATGAGCATGGCCACAGGCAAGGAAAACAGGGCGGGGGTACGAAGGCCCTGAATTCAGAGAAGGGAGAGCTCAGGGCAGCAAGAAAGGCTTTTTGCCTGAAACAAGCTTAAGAACAGAAAACTTCATAATCTACAAACAATTAATGTAAAAACACGAATTTAACAGGTAAGAATTATGGCATTTGAGAATATTTACTTATGACTACATCTGAAGTGGCGAATATTTACATCACAGAACTTAGCGGAGTAAGTAAGCAACATGCCGGTAAGTACCTGTTCTATCTGGATCCCATAGCCTTTAAAACCAGCGTTGTCCCAGGAAGTGTTCCGGTAGATGTCATCGACCCTGTCAATGAGCTCTATCTGTGTGAGAGGGAGAGACTTTGTGTGTACCTTTACTGCGGGGAGGAAACAATCCGTGTAGAGAAAAGGCCATCATCAAAGTTTCTACCAGTTACAAAAACTAGCAAAATGTTCTTCTTCATCCTTGACTGCTGACCAAGAAGCTGTTCCCCGCCCAAAGAAAGTGTACCAGAGGGAAACAGCGGTGCACCCTCGGATAAATCCAAGTCATCAACTGCATACGGAACCAAAATACCAAGGAACAGGTTTTGTTTAGAACCTGCCATTCCGGTCAGTTACAAAAATGAAAATGAAGTCAATCAACTGACCTAAAACTGCCTCTTCTAAGGAATAGTCCGTCTTCACTCGGTCTCCTGGCAAGTTCCTCAACGCCTTCCTCGGAGAGAGGAGCAGCGCCGGGCCCTGCTAAGCGTGGCCACCCTCCCTGGGCAGAGTGCGCAGGGGCCAGGCGGAGAGCCAGGAAGATGAGGTTCCCCCCTCCTGCCCTCTGTGCTCTCACTTGGGGAGGGGGAGGGGGAGAGGGTCAGCGAGGGGAAGGATGACAGACAAGGATGGTTCACACCACGAAGAACCAAACACTCAACAGTGTCTCCTCTCAAAGAGGATTTTTATTGTTCAAAACTGGCGAGGGAGGTTTGTTTGGGCAACGGCAAAGCACGTCAGAGGTAGGAAATGCTGTGTAGAGTGACTGTAAGACTAAGAAAAGCAAATTTTAAGACCAAACCTTTCGTTATATTAATATTCTTGGTGTAATGAACAAAGCAGCAGCAAATGAAGAGAACGCCTTAATACAAAGGCCTATGCAACTTCTTCCGGAAATCTCCCTTCCACAGGAGCAAGAATTACAGTGACCTCACACACTGCCCTACCGGCCTCACAATGACGCCTTTCACTTGGCGTGGAGGAGAGGGGAGAAGGGTGAGGGCGGGCATGGCCGAGAAGGGCAACCTCGAGGCAGCGAGAAAGACGTCTTTACTGAGCCAGACTCTCGGCTCGTGAAGAGCTGCCTTCTCTTATTTCCCAAAGAGCATTTTGGTCAGTGCCAAGTTAGCATGACAAATGAGGTCATACTAATAAAAAATGTCCATGAAATCTGAGTTCCTTGACTTTTCAAAATTACAATAGTGAATGCTTAAAAACCCAGTGTCAACACTTCCGTCATCTCCTCCTCACGCTCAGCCCGCAGGGTGGTAGGGGCGTGACAGTCCCATCTGGTTCACTCAGAGCCCCATAATTAACTATTTTACGGCACAACCCAAACTGACCATCTTCTCTGAAATACGCATATAAGCAAAATCCAGTTTAGAGAAAATGCCATTATAAAAGTTTCTACCAATTACAGAAACTGGCATAATGTTTATTCTTCGTACAAATACTTTTCCACTCTAGAGCAAGTCACGGGTCCCGATAAGATCACTGCCATCATAGCAGTAACGTTCTCAAAGAAGTCACTTGGCTAAAGAGCGGCCTATGTCATGAACTCGCCCTAAACCTAATGTGCATAAAAATTCTAACGTGCAGAAAACAACAGTCCAAAGGTAAAACAGGTTTTCAAACATTTGAAACTAAAATCTCTATGCAGTAATGCAAGAATCTCAGACAGCCCTCAAATATTTTATGAAACAATACGGCATCTGAAATGGACCCATCTCTTTCTGTTTCAAATTACAGCAGTCCTCTCCCTATGAAAGGAGTCTTCCTACAGGAGGGTTTTGTCCATTACCTTCTCCAGCGCCCAGTACTTACCAAGTAGTTGGTCGTGGTACTCTCCTCCCCTCTGCCCATGTGCTTGTAAAAGCGATGATCTGCCACCACCAATAATTTACACGTGTTCTTCATGGGATCAGGGTCGGCTCTCCTCTTCACCCGGTGAACAAGATCTAATATGAATTTGTATGCACTATTAAATCAAGATTCATCAGAACAAGGAGTTTTTTTATAGTAACACTTTAAACCTAACATAGTTTTGAAACAAACATTACAGGAGTTTAGTTTCCTTACAGGTTATCTTGACCAAACGAAAAACAATTTGAAGGAAAAGTGAAAAGTAATGTGAGGTTTTAAAACTGTAGAATTCAAGTCCTAGCTGGTTTGGCTCAGTCAATAGAGCATTGGCCTGCGGACTGAAGGGTCCTGGGTCTGATTACTGTCTAGGGCACATGCCTGGGTTGCAGGCTTAATCCCCAGGAAGGGGTGTGCAGGAGGCAGCTGATCGATGATTCCTTCCCATCACTGATGTTTCCACCTCTGTCCCTTCCTCTCTGAAAGCAATAAAAAAATATATTTAAAAAAATATTATAGAATTGCCCTGACCGGTGTGGCTCAGTAGATAGAGCCTTGGCCTGCAAACTGAAGGGTCTTGGGTTCGATTCCGGTCCAGGGCATGTACCTGGGTTGTGGGCACATCCCCAGTAGTGGGTGTGCAGGAGGCAGCTGGTCGATGTTTCTCTCTCATCGATGTTTCTGACTCTCTATCCCTCTCCTTTCCTTTCTGTAAAAAAAAATTAATAAAATATATTTTTTTAAAAATTGTAGAATTCAAAACCAAGGGAAAGTGTCTATAATTTTAAAATGAGGCGACTTGAAAAAGAACTTGAGAGTAAAGCACTCAGCTGTGCTGCTCAGCTGTGAGGCTCTCACTCCACGCTATAAGCCCACGAACTAACCAGAGCGGTGGTAAGAACACCAGGTAATCGGATATTAACAATCAGTCTGTGTTAATAGAATTTCTTACCAAATAACCACATTGCTTAAGAACTTATATATTAAAATGCTAGTACTATTTCCTAAGGTTTTTAAAAATAAGGACAGTAAACTGTTTCTCCAAGATGGTTGTTTTCAAAAGGTGCTAAATGGATCTGCCCCAAACTGATAAGCTTCCTCTTCCCAAACATTAAAGAGCTTTTTTGCTACCAAGTAATGTCTTATCAACTTATTTAAAGATTGTTTTACAACAGTATCATTTTGTCATTTTTATTTATTTTTATTTTTTAAAAACATATTTTATTGATTTTTTACAGAGAGGAAGGGAGAGGGATAGAGAGTTAGAAACATCAATGAGAGAGAAACATCGATCAGCTGCCTCCTGCACACCCCCCACTGGGGATGTGCCCGTGACCAAGGTACATGCCCCTGACCGGAAACGAACCTGGGACCCTTGAGTACGCAGGCCGACGCTCTATCCGGTTGAGCCAAACCGGTTAGGGCTATTTTGTCATTTTTAAAAAGTCTCATCTTTACTGTTACCATTGTTTTCATTTCTTATATTATAGGCAAAAGAATTAACATGAAAATTTCTGATCAAAACTATTTTCAAGCCAAAAACTACAGTTTCCTGAGAAACATGCTTTTTAAAAGCAATTTAACAGCCCTACTGCCGACAGCCCAATGCCTGCTTCTTATTGGAGATCTGTTTCCAAGCCTCACCCTCAGGTGCCTTCCCATCCACCAGGCCTTCCGGAAGCCAATCTTCCTTCTCCGCCTTTACGTAACCACACACTTTGGAGGAGTGCAGCCGTGAAACATTCTTGATGTCTTCAGATTTATAAACTAATATTCTTTTGTCTTTAGTATCATTAATTAGTCTCCAAAGTGGCTAAAATAGAAAAAATATAACCGAGATGGAAAATATAAAAATTCCTAAACATCAAATTCTTACATCCTTTCCTTGTTTTTAGATAACATTCATTTCCAGGCTAAGTAAACTGGCTAGTCATTTTTAGAGAAAATAAACCATTTCAATTTTTATCATCGTTTCTATGCTGGTAAGTAAATACATGGATTATTCATTGTTTTACCTGTATATAAAGAAGGGCATTATTTTGCACAAGTTATGAACCCTTTTAGAAGAACCAGAAGAGAAGATGCATCTCTTTTTCCATTCACTGATTCAAATATTTATGTTAGCACCAACCATGCTAGGTGACGGGCCGACAGCAGCTAAGTGAGACAAGGTTCTGTTCTGATGCTTTTTCATTCTAGTTTCCTTAACATCTTCTATGCACAGGAAAGAGCAAATACCTTCACTTACAATATTGCAAGGCCACCGTAAATCAGAACTAACATACTCAAAAGGGCACCCAAGTCAAAGGAATGTTATTTCGAACCCAAGTTCCACTGTGTAAGGACATTGGCTTCATCAGAACCAAACAGCTTGTGAGAAAGGTTCAAAAAGGTAAAATTTACACACACACAGATATCCACATCCATCATGAAAATGAAAAATAAAACAACAAGAAAACACTACTTCATACCCACCAGGAAGACGGTAATAAAAAGTACACCCAATAACAGGCACTGGCGAGGAGGTGGACAAACCAGACGCTCATGCACTGCTGGTGCAAATGTGCCATGCACTGTGCCGTGCAGGCAACGTACAATGTGAGCATGTCCAGTACAGCCGCTCTGGAAAACAGTGTTACCGTACGACCCGGCAATCCCGCTCCGTGTGTACAGCCGCGAGAAATGAAAGCATGTGCTCAAACTAGAACGTGTTCACAGCTGTGTTTCTCACAACAGCCAAAAAGTGGCAACTCCATATCCAATGGATGAAGGGATAAGCAAAAGGTGGTATGCGCATACACTGGGATGTCACTTGGGTAGAAAAAGAAATAAAGTTCTGACACATGCTACAACACGAACGAAGCATGAACACATTCTAAGTGGAAGAAGCAGTCACAACAGACCACATGTTGTGTGGTTCCACTTATGTGAAATGACCAGGCACCTCTAAAGGGAGAGCAAGCAGACCAGCGGTGCCTGGAGCTAGGGGGGTTGGGGAGAAAGGGTGATGGGGTGGTAAAAACGTTCTAAACCGGATCGTGGTGACACCTACACTATCCTGTGACCATACTAAACACCACCAAGTTACACAGTTTCAGTAGGTGAGCTGTACGGTGAACTGTATCTCAATAAAGCTGTTAACCACATATATAATCCACGTCTGGGGCAGATTAGAAACAACGGTTCCAGAACCTCAGGGCTAACAGAGACCTCAGAAGGTTCCCTCACCAACTCCTCGCTGTAGAGACCTCACAACCTGCATCTGGCCCACAGACAGGAAGAGGACTTTTCCTTTGGGCACAAACATTTCTAACTTCCTATTAATAGTTTCCTAATACGGCCCGCCTTGGAGAGAAAGGCAGCAGGCTTCGGGATCAGAGAGACCTACGTAAACCTCAACTGTCCCCCAGCACATGCCTGGAGATGGTAACGTACCTGAGCATAACTGCTCTCACGGGGTAAAGCAGTGGTAACTCCTATCCTGAAGATAATGTAAAATAACGAATCCAGTTACGTATTAAGACATCACAATTAAGGTAGTTGTTATTACCAGCACTGAAAGCAAATCCTATTCTCACCATTTCTAAGAGAGTGCTGAATCCTATAGTAACCATTACTAAATGGACCCTAAGTTGGAAAGGAAAAAAAATCCATGAGAGAGATTCTGAGGAGGACAAGCGATTTTTTTTTACTACGCATGGATTACCAGCACTGAACTATACTTGAACCTTTCATTGTAACAATTTAATTACAGTTGTCCCACAGGTGCTCTATTTTGGTGATATTACCACTACCCAGAGGATTCTCATTTTCTTAGAAACAGAATAACTTCGACCCACCATCTGTGGCACAGGTTGCTTTCCAGACTAACACCTGACACACGGCTGGCGTCCTGCACAGCTGTGACCCGTACAGCCTGGGTCCTGCCAGTAGCACTTTAATGGAAGAGTGGCCGAGTTCCCTACTTTCCTCTTTTAACCCCTCAGACTATCAACTACTACCCGTTAGCGATCCTGCATTTCCAGAGCATCTAGGAGGAAAGGAGAAATGGACAAATAAGACGTCACCTTCACCCCTGAGAATGTTCACTCGGTAACAGGATTACGAGGGTAAGAATAAGGAAACAGTGAGGCGGGAGGGAAAGGAAGTTTTCTCTTCCTATTATCCATCCACATGTGACTTTTACTCAGTTATGGTATTAGAAATTCAGAGTGCATCTTAGGACAGCTTCTTAGTCATTTGTAAAAAATACCACCTTCTTTAAAACATCACCTACTTTCCTCATTAAAAAACTTTAAATACAAGGGGGAAAAAAGTATAATTACAGACCTTTGTCTTCTCACAACAACTGAGAAACGACTTTTTAAACATCAGAGCTAATTCAGTGAAGTCAGAGAGAAAAGTGACAAGAGCCGTGTGCTTTCGCTCACACATGGGAAATGAAACAGCCGCACACGAACGAAAGACAGACGCACACAGGGAACAGCAAGGTGGTCACCAGACGGGAAGGGGTGAGGGAGGTCGAAGAGGGCTAAGGGGTCAAGGACATGGAACGGGAAGGAGACCAGACTCCAGGGGGTGAGCACCCAATGGAGTATACAGATGGTGTATTACAATGCTGCGCTCCTGAAGTTTATGCCAGTGACCAATGTTACCCCAACAGGCAGAATGAAAGTGAGCGTTCGAAGAAAGAAGGCATGTGTCAGAAAGACTCGCATTAGATTCACCTCGATATTGTACTCTGCCTCATCCGTGTTGATCCTTGCTGTGATATCGTCATCTCCGATGTGGGCCAGAACCCTAGAGTCAGGCTCACCTTAAGAGAAAACATTTTCATTGTTAAAAAATACTTATATGAAAAAATAAACTATGCCTCACCGCCATTAAAGCTCAACAAAGCCCTTCACCAGAGTGAATCCGCCCAGACACTGCGAACACCCCGAGAACGCCCCGGGGCAGAGCGAGACACCCCGCCTCAGGAGAGGCCTCTGTCCAGTCCTCTGAAACCTCTCTCGGCCTCCGGGTGCTGAATGAGAAGGGTCTAGTCTGCTCCAGAACAAACAACCAGCCTGTAATTCCCTCCTGGAGTAACCTGCCTACTTTGGGTTAAGACAGAACTAAGAGGAGGCAGAAAGCAAGTCTGAGCACAGAGGTCTTGAACTCTACGCTTGGAGGGTTTTAATGCCCTTTGTTGCTGACTGTAACAGAAGTGAACGACAATTGTCAGTGGATACATTTTCTGAAATAAATATAAAACAGGAGCACAGAGTCCGTTACTTTATCTCCTAAACCCTGTTCCAAATCTCCTAAGGGAAGTCTACGACCCTTCTCTACAGAACAGGTGAACTGCTCACCACTTGACAGGGAACTCATTCCGTCATCCAAGTGGCCAGCTAGGATGACAGCTGGTAATGCCACAGCCTCCTGTTTGAGTGTTTCTGCTTCGGAACTTAGATGGCTCCAGTAAAACAAAGAAGAGCCGTTCTCCGGTGCTCCTCCCTCCCCCAAAAGAACACCCAGTCAAGTTGGACCCGGACCCTCCCACCCCAGACACAAGGCAAACAAGCCCCACACTCACCGACCACGTGTCCGCTGAAGAAGTCTTGCCACTTGACGCTGTACTCGCTTTCATTCTTCCCATCGACCACCACAACTTTGAAATTTTGGGAAAAGCGTTCAGTACTGGACGTCAGGTATAGTTTAAAATGCCTGGAGAAAGAATGCGCCCATAGTTTACTCTAAGAACACAAAATGGAAGCCTGGTTTTCATTTAATGAAACTTCCTTAACAAAGAAGTGGACGGAAGAGTGGATGTGAATAAAAAGCCATGCAGGTTTTCACTGCTGTTTCATAGGTCTGAGAGCACCGCGTCTGCTGGAGGCACAAGGGGACCGATCTCCTCGGGGAAGAAGCCGGCAGCCGGGAGCACCTAGAACTGGGCAAGAAGACTCCAACAGCTTGGCACGCCTCTTTTCGGAGACTGAAGAGTAAGGACGCACACATCTGCATAGCAGAGTGTAAGTCCAAGTCCTGCTTATCTTAAAACCTTATTAAAAAGTGATCTTATTTGACACTATGTATTGAACACCCACTCAGGCCTAGATGCTCTGTATATATTACACCCACTTCCACAGTGAAAACTGAGGCTGGAGGTTAATCGCCTACTTGAGGGTAGACAGCTGGTAAATGGCAAAACCGAAAGTTGGATTTGGCTCATTTCGGAAGCCTGCACTGTGCTGCCTCCAGCATCAACCTAATGCCATTGCTGTGTGAAATCAGTAAATGTCCTTTCTGTACTTAAAGCACTCGTGCTTTTTTCTCCTTCTAAAGAGACCTTAAAAACTTAATCCACAATACGAGGAAAACAAATACAAGGCAAAGCCACACAGACATTGAAACACACTCTGCAGCTCTTCAGTTGGCTTAATCTTCTTTTGTTTCTACGAGTTTCAGTTTTGGTTTAAAAACGAGGCATAGTGAGCAAGAATTTTTCAATTATGCTTTACAGAGCCTACCAATGCGCCCATGAACATAAAATAAATAAGGTATGTTTGCATCTTAGCCACAGGAACAAACGCTGTCAGCTGTGGTGCTGAAAATATGAAATGTTACTTCCTATGGGTCTGCATAAGCCTACACTGCAAGACTCTAGCCTGAGACTGTCGCCATGGCAACAAATATGTTTAACGTTTCCGAGCATAGCCAGGTGATCTCAGTTTGCTGTGGGTTGTTTTTAATGGTCGCGGAGAAAGGCACAACGGAACACTTTCTCCTGCGAGCCTACAGCCCAGCTCCCCACGCGGCCACAGGTGGGCCATGCTTCCACCCCCAGGTATGCTGGGAGCGTGTTATTAATGCCTCGTCATTTCGTTTTTTTAACGGAGAAGCTTTTCTTCATTAACACGGAGCCTAGCACACTGACATACTGCGAGGCAGAAAAAGCTACAGAAAAGTAACAGGATGAGAAAGAGCAGGAACTGTGGCTCTAGATAAAATATTCAACAAACCAGACTCAGAAACGGCACTCAGCTGAAGTGGCCTAACCCTGAACCCCGTCACCACTGCCCCACCCACCCAGTTGTCCCCCAAACAGTAAAAAGGAAAAGTCACAAGCCCACAACTGTTTCTCACCAGTGTTAACAAAGGCAAACAAAATGAACCCAGAATTACTTGAGGGGGTGCCTAAGATATGCAATCAGTAGGGGAGAATCTGTTTCTCGCCCTTCAGTTTGGTAGTTACACGTGGCGCGGCACAGGTGGTGGTGGTTACACGTGGCGTGGCACAGGTGGTGGTGGTGGTGGTGGTGGCGGCTGCAGCCCCGGTACCCTTAGCAGCAGACACAACATTTAGAGCCAGGAGGGGGATGGGTTACACGCCAAGCAGACTGGAGACACAGGGGCGGTCGGAAGAGGGTTGGGGAGGCTGGAGGGTGCGCCGAGGTCCCCGCTGTGGCGAAGAGGGGGTGGTGGTGGAGGAGGAGGAAGAAGGGGTGGAGGGTTGAGAGAGGTTGATGCTGAGGTGATCAGGGATCGTGACGGAGGCTGCCTGGGAGGAGGGTTTAGCATTTTCTAAACTGACAGTGATTAGATATTGAGCCAGGCGGATGCTGGCAGCAGATCCGGTGATGGTAACCTGCCTATCAGTAGATCCTTCCACTGGGTTCGCAGTTGTGATCTGCGCCCCAGACATCTGACGGATCTCATTGATTCTAGCGCCTTGACGCCGGATTATGCAGCCAATCCAATCATTTGGATTGGTGAGTTCATGAGAAGTGGTCTGAGCAGATGCATCCAAACCTGCCCAATAGCCTTTCACCTCTGGAGAGCTGGATTCAATGCCACTGAATCCGGTGTTGCCATGCGTCATGGGAAAATGAGACTGTTGCATTGCCAACTGGTGCAGCTTGGTCAAATCTGGCTGTGGAATGGCATACTGTCCTTGAATGGTATAGGCCTCTAGAGGTGGTCCCTCCAGGTCAGGGTTGAGGCACATGGACGGGGTGGTGTGGGGAAAGCTCGCACTGTCGCTGCCTGTGCTGTACCTGTCCTGACCACCTGCAAAGATGACCGGTGAACTGGACGGCCTGGGCCGGTACGGGATGGTCACGCCCATGGGGGGCCTCCAACATGACCACGCAGATCTGTGTCCCACTCAGTGATGGATTGCGGAACGCCAGCAATAGCGATGGCCCGCTCAGTTGAGTCGGGGAGCACAGCCCCTGCCACCTGGACCTGAGCCCCTGTACTCTCTTTCCTTGATCTTGCAACCACCTTTCCCAAGGAGAGAGCCACACTGACTAGCAGGGACCACCGGCCGCAGGTGACTGGGTCTACTGGCAGCTGTGCCGTTGGTCACAGAGCTGCTGATGTCCTCTTCCAGTCTTCAGCGATCACAGCACAGGCTTTGAAGATGGCATTAGTGGGTCCAGCCAAAGTGCCGTTTTCCATGCCTAAGGAGCCGGATGGTGAGAGTGACGTTTACTCCACCTTCAATCCCACCGGTGTCCATGTCCAGCAGTATTCTGGGAGCTGGACTGTGAGTGGTAAAGTCTTTGGTCACTGGTGGGGGGAGGGAAGGTGAAAGCCAAGAACTGCAGGCGCCAGGCGACTGAGGGGAAAAGGGGAGCGGGCGGGAAGGGGAAGGGCGGGAGGCCGGACAGAACAATAGGGGCGGGCTAGGGGCGGGCGGGAAGGCGAGGGGGGCCCCCCCGCGGGCGGGAGGAGGAGGAAGGGGGAAAGAGACCCCTGGGCGGGTGGAGGGCGGGTGGAAGGGCGGAGGGTGGGCGGGCAGGAGAGGGCGCAGGCTGCGGCCTCTGCTGGTCTGGGCTCATTTCCTTTTAGAGCTCTCCAGGAGTCTCCACATCGCTTTCACGTAATGTTCCTTCCAGAAAAATCACTGGAACTGTGCTCTTCATTTTCTACATTACCAATCTGCTCTCTTATAAAGATAAGGGCCAAGTAATGTGAAATTCCTGCTTTGTGAGTTTCCAATCTTCAACTTTCAGCTAGAAAGCCTCCCACACAATATATCAGTCAGAATTTGTTTGTTATTCTATCCTCCCAAAATTATGTGAAGTCATGTACTTACAGAATTCTTTTATAATTTTCATGTATCTTTCTGACTTTTGATTTAAGGGTTTACAGTAACCACAAACTGATGTTAATCCATCTGAATTAACATTTTTCTCTTTTTTGTATATATCACAAAAAGATCATCACAGCAAGTCTAGTTAAATCCATCAGCACTCCCAGCCAGGCTGGCTTAGTGGGTTCTATTCAGTCAATTAATTAAAATTCTTTGTTAGAATTCGATAACCCTATTGTTACCATCACTGGCACTTTGGGGATACCTATTTACTTTTTAAAAATAATCATCAGTGTAAATTTTAGAATAGGCAATATACAGAGTAATAATCTGACAGACTAATTATATTAATTACAAATCTTTAAAAATGTAACTTCCCAAGCTCCCCTCATACACCTGAAACTAATATAATATTGTATATCAACTATAATTGAAAAAATAAATAACCTTTGGGGGAAAAAACAACTTATTTTTCTGCTTTTGCCAAACCAAGTCTCACTTGCCCCGACATTTTTCTATGAATAATTCAAATTACCTTTTTAATGCTGAAAAGGTCAGTAGCGTTTCTAAATGCGTTGATGCCTGCAGATCTCTCTTTCTTACGGAGTGCTGCTGGATACTGGATAAAGAGAGGATATCGTAGTCTGAGAGCAAAGAATCAAGCTTTTCTGAAATAGAGACAAAAGACGTATTAACACCCAAGCCTA
The DNA here is from genome assembly GCA_026230045.1 of Corynorhinus townsendii. Classification (NCBI taxonomy): domain Eukaryota; kingdom Metazoa; phylum Chordata; class Mammalia; order Chiroptera; family Vespertilionidae; genus Corynorhinus; species Corynorhinus townsendii. The sequence goes on along the minus strand of JAPDVU010000007.1, from coordinate 168,313,158 downwards.
CTAATCAATCGTAGTATTACTAAAATGAGTCAGACAGCAGACTCTCCCTAACGTACCACATGAGGACGTGCCCGTGCACAAGCTCTGAGGTATTCTTACAAAAACACGCAAACTGAACCTCAGTCTGACCAAGATGTAGCTTCTGGTTCTGAAGACATGAATGCTGAATGTTGCCAAAGTAAACAGCCTTAGCGAGCCATCGGCCGCACCCAGAATGTTAGGGTTCCGGCAGAACAAATGACCCGGTGTCTTCAGGAAATGAACAGCGTGAGAAAGAAGGGAGGGGCGACACCTACCAGACAAGAATACGGCGAGCGGGCCAAGTGTGAGCCTTTCAGGTCCTGGTCCAACACGCCCACTGCGGGAGGTGTCCGTGACAGCGGGAACCGGGCACGAGCCCGTGTTCGGACCAGGCAGTGGTAAGTTTGGTATCTCAGAGTATCATTACGCAATGACCTAACTTCCAAACTAAAGGTATCTCTGGCGTGTATGTTTAGAATTCCTAAGATCAAGGTAGCCAACTCAACCCGCCAATTGCCAATCGGAGCCGTATCAGTTTCAAGAGCAACAACACATGTATCAATGAGCAAACCAAAACTGGGACGGTAAATGTTTCACAAAAAATCAGAGAACAAGAAGTGACACTGTCCCTATGACTGCTGCCCTCAACAAATACCGAGCATCAGCCCAGCGGACACCAGGGAGCAGAAGTGACATAACCAAACTAACCCTGGGAAGGACCAACGTTCATTACTTTACCAGACTGACTTGGAACCCAAGAAAAGCACAGAGCACGGCTGACAAAATAAAGCAAGCACAAAAATGTTTTCATTTGCTACAGAGCGAGAGTAACCATGTAAAGTGCGTCTACTCTGTAAGTCACTTGTCATCAACAGCAGCTCTGCTGCCTCTTCCAAAATCAAGAGAATTTTTGGAATACAATTTTGGTGACGTAAGCCTCGGTAGAAACCATCTAAAAATATTTGAGCTGATGCTTTCCTTTTCTCTCAACAAATCCCGCTGCAGAGACAAAATCATTCCACGGGACTTAGGGCGTCCTCAAAATAGAGCAGGAGCTTAATATACAAGGGAAGTGCCACTGTGGTTAAACTGCTCACAAAACCGTGTAAGAAAAAGATCCCCCCAGACTGTCTCCTTCCTCCCCTCCACTTCCTCAGCTGCTGGCGCGTCAGTTCACACCCTCACTGCGCCGTGCCAGGCCGGGGTGAGGGCCCACAGTCTGGAGCAGAAGCGTGCCAGGCCGGGGTGAGGACCCACAGCCTGGAGCAGAAGCGCGCCAGGCCGGGGTGAGGGCCCACAGCCTGGAGCAGAAGCGTGCCAGGCCGGGGTGAGGGCCCACAGCCTGGAGCAGGAGTCCTTGCCTGACGCAGCGCTCATCCTAGTGTGGGAGAGACAGACGATGCACAAGCCAACACCGGGCAGATGTGGCCAGGAGAGGGGCAGCAGACGGAGCGGGAAGGGCCAGTGTACACAGTGTGGTCGGAGAGGAAAAGTGCCTCCTCCCAGCAGCCCCGGAGACAGCAGGGTAGGCAGGCTGCTGTGAGACCTGAGTAAATTCATTGCAGTCTAACGCAAGGCAACATCACACAGAGTAGCAGCAATCTCACACTTGCGGGCCCCCCATTTTCTGTTAACAAAATGTCCTTTAGACGTTAGCCCAGAGAAGAGCTGCCGGAGAAGGCACCTTCACGGCTTTGCCTGTGGGTGGCTGCTGGGTATGTGGCCTTGCTGAGGTTTATAATGCTTAGCAGCACCCACAGACCTTCAGGAAGCCTAACATTTGCTCAGCAGTGCTGTTTCCTGTAAGACACCATGTGGGCGTTCTGTGTTATCTCCACGGGCACCCCAGGCTTTGTCCCCTGTTTACAGGCGGCCAGAGGCCCGGGGAGAGTGGCGGGCACAGCTGCTGCAGCACAGAACCGGGACTGGAACCGGGGCCTGCCTGGCTGAAGCGCCAAGCTCTCCTAAGGACATACCGTGTAGGCTTCTTAAAGATAGCCTGGCTCTTCGTGGGCCTTCTGTTTCCAGGTCTCCGACATTTTAACAAGCCAGCCAGGCACGACCTGGCCTCCCTGACCTCCGAAGCCCCGTGTGTGTTACTGCCTCCCAGCACTCTGGAGTTGTATCTGTTTTCTCTCTCAGATTGTAACGTGGCCGAAGGCAGCTCTACTGTTCCACACAGGCCCCCTACCTGACAAGACCAGCGCCGAGCCTTGCACAAACAGCACTCCTATGCGCACACATTGCACAGACTCTCAAAGCTGAGGGACTGATACAGCTCCTCACTCTTCCACTTCCTGATACAGACAGGCTGGTACATGAACTCAGTTTCATTCAAGATCATAATCGCTCCCACTGACTGAGGCACTCCACCTCAGTACTGCAGTTTCAGCGTATGACAGGCAGCGCTCTCCAAGGGTGCTCCCCACACCAGCAGCAGCAGCACTCACGTCGCTTGGGAACTTGTTAAAAGACCAGTTTTCACCAGAGATTCTGAGGGGGGGCTCAGCCATCTGTGTTTGACCTGCCTTCCAGGCGGTATTGACAGACACCCAAGTTTGAGAACCGCTACTGAACGAAACTAAGGAAGGAAATAATTCGAAGGAAAAAACTTTAAACACAAAGATGTTCATTATTCAGCCTTGCATTATTTTTACAAACAAAAATCAGAAACAAGGTACTAACTGGGCAACAGATAAGCTATGGTACTACTTCTCCTCTTCTATTTCACTGATCTTAGGGAGGGAGGGAGGGAGGGAGGGAGGGAGGGAGGACGGGAGGACGGGAGGACGAGAACACCGACGTGAGAGAGAAACATCAACTGGTTACCTCCCACATGTGCCCCGACCCGATGGAACCTGCCACCAGGGTGTGTGCCTGCGGGGACTGAACCAGACACTGCCTGGTGGTGCACGGGACGTCACCCAGCTGAGCCACACCAGCCAGGACAAGGTATGGGACTTCTAAACAACAGCAACAGGCAAGCATTTAAAGTGCTGCAGCCCTAGCCGGTGTGGCTCAGTTGGTTGAGCACCATCCCATGCACCTCGAGGTCACTGGTTCAATTCCGGGTCAGGGCACATCCCTGGGCTGTGGGCTCCATCCCCAGTAAGAAGCAGCTGACCCATGTTTCTCTTCTCTCTTTCTCCCTTCCTCTCTCTCTCTAAAATCAGAAAAACACTTGAAAAAAATTAATGGAGAATACTCTTAAAAACAGGTCTTTAAAACATGGCGAAATGTTTATGCTATAATATTAAAGGTGCATTAAAAAAATCCTCTTCACACTGCAGGGTCTTAACTACGTATAAAAATAGGCCTACAGAAAAACAGCAAGATAGTAACATCACTGGTTATCTTTAGGCGTATTTCCTCTATAAAAAGCACTTTTAAATGTAGCTTCTAAAGCACTTTAAAAAACCTTACTATGTTTCATTATAACTTATCCTCTTACGATAACTAGCTGGCTCCGACTGGATGCTCGGGAGCCATGCCAACAGCCGGGCAAAAGCACTGCCCTTGTCCAGCGAACGGACCTCCTGCCCTTGCCCCAGCGAGTGACGGCTCCGAAACCCCGTTCTTCACTGCGCTCACTTCCCAATGTTTCCCACAGCTCCCCACTGAGTTTCCATTTCCCCCACTGGACAGGGGCCGTTAGCCTTTATCCATACCAAACCTCTCAACACACTTACTCTGCACCACTTAGCAGTCTTAGCTCCGGGTGTGGTCATGAGCTCTCCGCTCGCCCTCTAGTTACCTTGAGAGACCTCCCTTCCTGTTTTTGTACACCCCCTTTCTTGCGCACACATTCTGCACTTCATTTCCTCCTATTCCGCCAGACTCCACCTACTCACTTATTCAGTATTTATTGAGAACCTTCTATCTTCTGGGTGCTAGGGCTATAATGGAGAAAGAAAAACGCACTTCCAGTATTGTGGCATTGGTGGGAAGACCACGACACAGAAACTGTTGTAACGTATGTGACGCGCCAAGGGAGAAGTTACAGGAAGTCAGGGAAGGACACAGCAGGAGCAGGACCCCTGCCTGGCGAGCCCAGGGACTGCCCCAGGGAACAACACTGAAGTTCAGAACACAGGGATGAGGAGGAAGCCACGAGAAGTAGGAAGGAGAAGGTTCTAAGCAGAGGGCATAACGTCTGCTGAGGTCCACGAGAAACACGGAACGGATACTCAAAGCCACGAAAGCAACTTGAGCTGGAGTGCTGAGCACACAGAGGATGTGAAGAGGCGTGAAGAGGCGTGAGGCGGCAGAGGCGAGCAGGGTGCTGGTCATGACGGCTGCAGAACGAAATGGAGGATCTCGGTCTCTGGGTAAGGGCAGCAGCTGTGAATCAGAAAGTTCACTGTAACTGAGTGTGGAGTGGGCTAGAGGGGAACAGACTGCAGCCTGGGAAATCAGCGAGTAAACTGCTGAGCAATCCATGTGCAGACCAGGAACCCCCCTCCGCTCCCCCCCCCCAGGTGCCTGGCTTGGGCACCTAGGAACACAGTGGCACCGCATCCACTGAGATTTTAAAAAAACCACAGAACACGAGGAGCAGCGGGTGTGGACAAGGGCTGACATGAGAGGACAGCTGGGTGCGGAGAGATTCTTAGTTCCACAGTCTATCTTGTACCTCACGTTCAGTTTGCAATTACACTGTTCCTTTACCCAGGACTTTTTAGCACCGACAGCTCATCATGTGTTTGAATGATGTCCCTGGTAAGTCACAGAGTGATTGTAGGTGGGAGAAAGCAGGTCTGTTACTGTATGGCTTCCAACACTGCATCAGCGGTGAGAAGCAGCAGATGCCTTGTTCCTCCTCGGTGTTCGCCCAGAGTACGGAGGACGCCGGACCGCCGGGCCTGGGAACTGGCTTTCTGGGTGTACCTGTGAAGTGGCCTATAGAAGACTTGATAAGCCTTCCGCTCCACCCATCTCTTACGCTTAAATGGTTTCACGTCTGGGATAAGCTTTTAGGGCCGTTTACTCTGGTACAATGACATAAAGATACCCATATCTCTTTCATCCTGTCCAGAGGCAACATGTTTAAGACCACGCTGACTTTTAAAACAATGAAATGTGAATGAGAAGAGTCTGGGAACAGCTGCAAACGTTTTACTGCATCTCTCTTTTCTTTTTGCAACGCACTGCATTTCCTGGAATGGAACACAACTTGCAAGGGCAGCTCCCCACAGCACTCTGTGGGCTCTCCACTCCCCTGCCGCGTGGGGTACAGTGTCCCCCGACGACACTGCCAGTGCCATGCCGCTACTGAGTGTCCTAAGCGGAAAAGAGGCAAGAGAAGCCAGGACGGCTGCCACGCGCTGGTTCTGCTTGTGCAGAAGACACGTGAGCCCGCCTGCTCTCAGGGCCCCGCGCACGCAGGACGAGTGGGTGAATCCCAATTTACCAGAGCAATTCTGGGCCTGTTATAACTGAAGCGCCTGTGAATACGGAGGTGGAAGCATCACGTGGACAGACGGATACCAGAGCGAAACCTCAGAGAACACGTCTACGTTAGAAATAGTAGCTACCCAAATATGTACAGTCAAATAGTAAGCGAAACCAAAGCAGTGGATGAGAGTTGTCAGTGCCTACACACGTTAAGAGAAGAAAAAGGAGAGGTGTGGGGAGGAGGACCCCATGTCCTTGCGGGGTTAGGCTAAGAACGAAGGGGTACGTGAAGCAGCACTTCCTTTCGCTCCCCTACCTCCGTGAGGCCTGCCCGGCCCCTTGTCACACTTCCCTCAAATTGTACACTGAGAATACTCACCGGCTCCCATAAACACGAAATGGTGAAGAACCCCAAATCAGCCACACGTGGCCGGCAAGGACACCTACCCTCACAGTTCTGGAAAACCCTGGAAAGGGCAGAATCCTCGCTTCCCCACCACGGCTCTGCTAACCTCTCCTCCTCATTCTGTTCTAGAAACACAGCTCATCTCTCACTGCTACCAAGCACAGGTGCATTAAATCTCCCCTGGAACAGCTAGGGCGGTTATGTGTTTGGGCTGCAAAAGAATGCACCTTGAGAGCAAAATTCACATGGAGAGAGAAAGCCAGACGTCCAAATACTGAGCAAATGGGGTGCTGTCAGTCATGAGAAACGAGGGGAGCAATGTGGAGGCTCCCACACCAAAACCCGCAGAGGCATTTCTAAACAGACGCTGCAGGTACAGCTTTCATCTCATCTCTGACCTACATTTCTTCTTCCCACCCACTACATCCTCTTTTTATTAAAGAGGAGCTGATATCTGAGCCCCAAGGTGGGAACAGAGAGCATGACTCCCAGGGAAGCACCCAGCAGGGAGGAAAGCCTCCTTTCTGTCTGGGCCAGTGATCAGCCAACACAGAGAGAAACCACTTCTGAAATCAGAGCGAGACGTACACACCCCAGCTGCAACTTCCACGAGCTACGATCATGACTAAGCTCACATGACGCATAACTTTCCTAAATTAGGCAACTCCTAACAGTTCAGCTGAAATCTTTTCGGGCGAACTATGAGCACTCCAAAAGCCTGGGTTCAAATCCCAGCTTTCGAACGGCGGTTACAGTGACGCTGAAAGGGCAAGCAAGCTAATAAACAATAAACCATGCTCTTTCATTATGAAACTATTTATTGGTCTTGACCAATTCAATCTAAATAATGGTGGGGTTCAATTAAGCAACAAATTATATCCTGAGCCATTAAAAACACACAGAAATCAATGCTCTTCAAAAGAAAAAATGCCCACAAGACATATATTTATCAACGTGTGAGCCTGACAGCTCACTATACCTGACTCACTTCTGCTGCTGCTTCATGTGAAACGCTGGACAGGATCCCCAAGGTTAATGTCAACCACCTCTAAGTGCCCCCATCAGGAGTGTCCTCATTTTCCCTCCTGACCTACTTAACCTTAAAGTCCGGGCTCCAATATCACCTCCTTCAAGGAGCCTGGCCTCGCCTTCCCAGGCTAGGCTCCCTTCCCTCGTTCCCTCGGGGATACACCACCTGTCAGGCGAGTCCTCCTGCCCTCTTCCAGGCTGTTCTAGAATTGTCTGCTTAGAACTCCCGACACCACCACGCCAGAAGCTACTGAGATGGATGCGGTCTGATCTTGGTGTTTGGAAGCCACGCACAGCACTCGCATCCAGGAGGTGTTCTTCAAACGTCTGCTGCGCCCACGGGGCGCTCCACGCCTTTTCCTGGCACCAGCGTTCTGCCCTTTGCACATAAAACACACACGGCCACCACCCGATGCCCCCGGACGCTGCTGATCACTGGCCAGAAAGCAGGGTTTCCTCCGTGCTGTGTGCATCCCTAGGAGTCATGCTGTCTGTTTCCCACCCGTGAGCAGCAGACTACTCCAAGCCCACAGCTGTGTTGGAGTGGTGCGGGTTTTAGTATCTCAACACTCTTTGCATTAACGCTAAGTCCCAGGGAAAAGATCCGTCCTAACCCACCCCTGCGTCCTGCCCACCCACCCCACAATCCCCCTTCTCTCTGCATGGGCCACCTCAGCACCTCCTAACAAGCGCCTCGCCCTGCATCCAACGGGTCCCCTGCCATTCCCTTCCCATCACTCAACACCTTCAATACCCTCAGTCGATTACAATTTCTGACTATTAAGTAAGAAAGAAGAATTTCCAGATAAACGAACGTGAAACTTTCCACTGGCCGCGAAGAAACCCGGCGTGGCGTGGAGGGCTGCGCCGCACTGCGTGTGAGATGCCGGTGGGACCTGGGGACCCGGACAACCGGGGAAATTCAGAGGCTGCCGCTGTGCGCACAGGGAGGACGTTCAGCCTCCAGCACGAATGCCTCCGCGCTCACCCGCCACCTTCCCAGGGACAGAGGGCTCACAACTCCCACCAAACCGAGTCTCCCGTGGCCCCCCATCCTTAAAACCCAATCTCTTAGGACATCCAAACCAGAACCCTCTACTTTCTGGCCTCAAAACTGACCGAACGGGCCGCCCCTGCTCCCTTCCTGACGCGGCAAGGAGACCGCGGCGGCAGCAGCAGCAGCGGCAGCGGCACGAGTGGACGCGGCAGGTTTAGGGTCCCCAGCCCCCGCACCTCCAGGAAGTTTCCATTTAAACAATTAAATACACGCTTACGCGGGCCACAAACCGCAATTCCAAAATGAGTGTCCGTCGCCGGCTTCCAGCGAGGCTTCTGCGGGGGAAGCGCTAGAAAGCTGTGCGCGTGGGGCCCGTATTACCCCCTCCGAACGCCCGAGCGGCAGGGACCTGGACCGCATCGCCCCTCCAGACACGAGCCAGCACCCCGTCCCTTCACCTCTCTCCCGAACACTCTCCCAGACGCAAACCCCGGGCGCACCCCCTCCCAGGCCCGCAGTCACCACGGGAGGCCGCCCCCGGTCTCCCTTTCCCATTCACGGACCAGCCCGTCTCCATTCTTTCCCTAAACTCCGGGCCACACCCCCCTCCACACACAGAAAACGTTGGGACGCGCCAAAGCCGTCCAGTACCCCGCCCCCAAACACCTGCTCCAGTTCCCGGCTCTTCCCCGAAAGCAGCGCGCCCCAGGCGCCGGCCTAACCAACTCCCGCGTCTTTACCGAGTCGCTGCGGGGAACTCAAGCCCCGCTGGTCCGGAGGTCGCGGCGCCAGCACGAAAGGCACCACGCTGGTCAGGAAGAGCAGACACTGCCTCATGTTCCCGGGCCACCGTTCCCACCACTCTGGGCAGCCTCGGCCGGACGGGGGTTCGGGACGCTGCTCACATTGGGGGAGGAAGGGATCCGCCCGGCCCGGCCCCTCACACCAATTGTTCCTCCCGCGCCGCCTACAGGAAGACTAGAGCGGGACTCCAGGCCCCGGAAGTGCAGGCAGCGTTCCCAGAGGCCGGCTGAGCCCACTTCCGGCCGCCGCCGCCCGCACCGCCCACTAGCGGAAGCCGCGTACCGCGCGGCATGCCGGGAGGACCTGGCTCACCCCGCCCCGCGCCAGTGCCCCGCCTCCTGGCCGTCCCTCCGCCCGCCCCTTCCGGCCCGCCGGCTCGGGGCGGGTGCCTGTCCGGACAAGACCTTCGACGTCCTAGCTTGACCCAGCCGGACTTCGCCTCTGTCCCCGGGTGGCCTCTGTCCCCGGGTGACCGCTGCGAAGGAGGCGGCCGCTTGGGAGCAGGCCCTCGAAGGCACGTCCGGCCTCCTCCCTCGTTTTGGCCCCGCTCTGTTGGGATCCCTGTTTTCCGTTTCACTAAAGGAGCTGTAGGAACCGCCCTGGACCCCGCCCTGGACGGGGAGGGGCGCCTGGCCCTGGGTGCTCGACGGAATGACCCAAAAACGGAATCGAAGGACTAGGAGTCGGCTCCCAGGAGGAGTCGGCTCCCTGGAGGAGGCGGCGCCGACCCCTGGGGAGCGTGCGTCCAGGCGCCGATGGGGGTCCCGCTGGGCTTCCCGTGCTGTGCGAGGCCAGCGGCGCCCTTTTAGGCCTCCGTCCCCTGGAACGAAAAGGCTTTGTGGAGGGAAATTAACAGGACCTTCGCTCCTCGAACACGGTTTCTCTTTGGCCCCGCTGTAGCTCGCGGCTCAGCAAGCATTTCCAGAAACTAGAACCTTGGGCCGTCCTCGCCCTGTGTGTGAACACAGAAGCTAGACTCTTATCAGCTGCTTACGAGAACCCAACCTGCAGGGTCGCTTCCGCTTAGACTGCACATTTCCAAGGCAGCCTGTGCTTTGCGTTGCAATCCTGTGCTTATTAGCTCCGCAGTTAGTGCTGACGGTACTGAATAAAACATGCTAATAATGGGTGCGCGGTGCTGTGTTGGTTCAACCAAAGTTGGTGCAAGTAGGACATAGCACATTTCCCACTTAAGAGACAGCCAATTGTTAGGGATAAAGTTATCAGTCCTGCCTGGTCAAGTTTCAACACTAGTTCCTAATAAAATACTCCAACTATGGTTTCCATTTAGGTTCATTGCGGTATGCCTCAGAAAACCTCAGCTTCTTTTCCAAGTTATCCAGAATGACGGGCTTTGTGCATTTTTTTGGCTTAACTGGGCGCCATCTGTTCATCTGAGGTACAAAATGTCTTCATTAAACATAAACATTGATGGCATACCTAATCAAAACAAGCCAAATTTCACAATATTTTTAAGACTTCATAAAAATGTGTCAGCTGTGTACGATTTTTATACATTACATCTTAAGCATCATATTCTCCAGTTCATAACCCTTATTAGATCATAGGTTTTATATATATATTTTATTATTGATTTCAGAGAGGAAGGGAGAGAGATAGAAACATCAATGATGAGAATCATTGATCAGCTGCCTCCTGCATGCCCCGCACTGGGAATAAAGCCCACAACCTGGGCATGTGCCCTGACCGAGAATCGAACCCTGACCTCCTGGTTCATAGGTCGACGCTCAACCACTGAGCCACGCTGACGCAGCAGATTATATTCTTTTGATGTCTCCAGTTCTTCTCCAGTATCTTCCTCATAGAGGGCACTTAGCTGTCTAATAAATGACTTTAAAAAAAAAAAAAATGTACACCCTAACGGATTTGGCTCAGGGGATAGAGCGTCAGCCTGCCCCAGGTTCGATTCCGGTCAAGGCATATGTGCCTTGGTTGTGGGCACATCCCCATTGGGGGGTGTGCAGGAAGCAACTGATCGATGTTTCTAACTCTCTATCCCTCTCCCTCCTTCTCTGTGAAAAATCAATAAAATATGTATTTTTTTAAAAAGTACACTGGCCAGACCGGTGTGGCTCAGTTGATGTGCATCGACCTACGAACCAAGAGATCAGGGTTCAATTCCCAAAGAAAAAAAAAGTACACTTCTGGTCCATTTTTTAATTCATAGCCAAGGGTCCTAGATTTTCAGGGACAGTCCGGATTTCAAGTAATCTTTCCCATTCACAAATCATGTCTCAAATTATGGTTTTCAATTGGAGGTTTGTCTTTCATTTATGAATTACCCATACCATTAAGATAAAGGAGCACCATGCAGGAGAAAGAGCCAGAGGGACATGCTAAGGGGCCCATTGGATAGAGGAACTTAGTCTGAGCCAGTGGTCTTCAATCATTTATTCTCTTATCCCCAAAAGATTTTTAAAAATATGTGCCCCCCTTCATACATTTAACATTTAAAAAATATATTTTATTGATTTTTTTACAGAGAGGAAGGGAGAGGGACAGAGAGTCAGAAACATCTATGAGAGAGAAACATCGATCAGCTGCCTCCTGCACACCCCCCACTGGATATGCGCCTGCAACCAAGGTACATGCCCTTGACCGGAATCGAACCTGGGACCCTTGAGTCCGCAGGCCGACGCTCCATCCACTGGGCCAAACCGGTCAGGGCACATTTAACATTTTTTTCTTCATAAATGTTAGTTGCAAAGGATGAAATTTCTGACATAATGTAAATACTGACATTTAAAATGAAACTGTTAGGTCTTTATTGCAAATGTATCCAATGGAATATAAATACCTGAGATGTTTGCTAGCCGTTGTGGCAGCCAGCCTGCCTTTGGCCCCCAATGGTCCCTGCTTCCTGATGCTCACTCGCATCCTTGCAAAGGCAGTCACCTTCCGCATGGACCACGGTTGGTCTGTGTGACCAATAGCAGACAGCAGAAGTGATGGCATTTCACTCCCAAGGTTAGGTCATAAGAAACTGCCTTCCCTCTTTGCTTGCTCTTTCTTCAGTCACTTACAGGAGAAAGCCAGTTTCCATGTCATGAGAACATTCAGGAAAAGCCTATGGAGGACCCCATGGGAACAGAGGTCAACAGCCAACAGCCAGCAAGTGACTGAGGGGTGCCGAAGACTAGATTAGGGAGCTTGGAAGTGAGTTCTCCAGTCCCAGGCAAGCTTTGAGGGGACCAGTCCCTGCACTCAACAGCTTCACTACAACCTCATGAGCCCTGAGCCCAGTTAAGTCATTCCCAGATTTTAAAACGACATGAGCCCTAGCTTCTGTGGCTCAGTGGATAGAGCGTTGGCCTGCCCACTGAAAGGTCCTGAGTTTGATTCCGGTCAAGGGCATGTGCTCGGGTTGTGGGCTCGATCCCCAGTAGGGGGCGTGCAGGAGGCAGCCAATCAATGATTCTTTCTCATCATTGATGTTTCTCTCTCTCTCCCCCTCTCTGAAATCAATAAAAATATATTTAAAAAATAAAAACGACATGAGCCCTGGCCAGGTTGCTCAATTATTTGAGCATTGCCCCTATACGCCAAGGTCAGGGCACATACAGAATCAACCAATGAATGCATAAATAAGAAAAACAACAAATTGATGTTTCTCTCTCTTTTCCTCTCACTCTAAAATCAATAAATAAAAATTAAAGAAAAACACAAATAACATGAACAAGTTGACCGGATCCTAGGTTCCTCTCCTAAACACCTAAAATGGTTCTTTTCCTTTTTTTTTAGAAATTAAGTCATCATGACCATTGTCTTTAATATATATATATATATATATATCAAAAAGGGAGAGGGAGCTAGAAACAGTAATGATGAGAATCACTGACTGGCTGCCTCCTGCATGCCCCACACTGGGGATCAAACCTGCAACCCAGGCCTGTGCCCTGATGGAAAATCCAACCATGACCTCCTGGTTCATAGGTTGAAGCTCAACCACTGAGCCATGCTGGCCAGGTTGAAGTGGTTCTTTTAATTTAAAATTTAGTAAAGGTAAGTAAAAGATTACTTGAGATTTATTGATCCCATGCGGTAGAATGAATTATTCACAATGTGGGTACTTACTGCAAGTGAACCTAAGAGTAAAAAATTTTAGCCCCAACCGGTTTGGCTCAGTGGAGAGAGCGTAGGTCTGGGGACTCAAGGGTCCCAGGTTCGATTCCGGTCAAGGGCACGTACCTGGGTTGCGGGCATATCCCCAGTAGGGGGTGTGCAGGAGGCAGCTGATTGATGTTTCTCTCTTATCTATGTTTCTAACTCTTCTCTTCCTCTCCCTTCCTCTCTGTAAAAAAACAAACAAACAATAAATATATATATTTTTAAAAAAGTAAAAAATTTTAGAGTAAAATATTTATAATTATTAAACATAGAGCCACATATGGTTCTAGAATTAACTACCAGATCCACACAAGTATTATCAGACCTTTGATCTAAATGAAAGAACTGTTTGGCTGAGGTTTTTATTTTTGTTTTTTTTTCCTCCCCATCTGTCATCATTCTACTTCTATTTCTCTTCCTAGGCACTTTTCTTGTCCCACGAGTTCTTATAGATATACCGGAGGCCCGGTGCACAGAATTCGTGCACTCGGTGGGGGGGTTCCTCAGCCCGACAGGAGCCCTCAGGGGATGTCTGACCGATGGCTTAGGTGGAGAGTGGGCCTAAGCTGACAGTTACCATCCTTGGCACTGCCACTGAGCCTGGCTCCCTGTGGGAGCGCACTGACCACCAGAGGGCAGCTCCTGCATTGACCATCTGCCCCCTTATGGTCAGTGCACGTCATAGTGAGCAGTTGAGTGGCCTTAGCATATCATTAGCATATTACGCTTTGATTGGTTGAGTGGCCAACCTGACGACTAGACACTTAGCATATTAGGCTTTTATTATATAGGATAGAGCATTTGTCACTCTATCTCTAAAGTGCTAGTTATTTCTTATGCTTTTTTCCAGTTAATAAACCTGTGAAACTAACACTTCAAGAAGTAGGGTCAATCCACAAATCTCCATCAGACAACGGACCCACTTGCTGGAATAAGCCTATATACGTCATGTACCAAGAACTCAAGGTCTTAGTTCAGACATTGTAACCTATTTCAGATGTTTTTAGAAAGAAGAAGGGAAAGTATATTATGCCTGGAGCAAAGCAGAATACTTGAGGATTCTCGCTGATAAAGGGAATTGTTATAATGAGCAAGAAAGTAACCAGGCCTCCTTGAAGCTGGAATACTATTTCCCCAGGTTCGACAAGAAAAGGAAACCAGCCATCTCCTTGAAGGTATTAGTTCAAGAAGGTTCATGGCTAACATTTTAGTAACCGTTTCTCCATTTTTCATCACTCGTTCTTACCAGGCATCCTTGCCTTCATCACAGAATTATGTGCAACGGCTAACCTGGACCTTGTACCAGTAAACAGGGTATCATACCTCCGAGATATCGGATGCCATACAAAATATGTAGGTGCTTTGGTTCTTTCCTTCTAAACCCTTCCCCGTCCCCTGAGATCTGAGTAATTGAGCCACATGAAAAACTGATCACAGAGAGCAGATTGGACCAGGAGGAAAATGGAAATGTGTGCTGGTTTGAAATTACCTCTGGTCTGAAGTGGCCAAGAGTCCCTCCTCCTGGGTTGGCAGGCCCCGCGGGGAGCCTGGCACCAATTACCCTCCAGCTCCACTGCGGCCGAGGCCCTAATTGAAGGAAGACCTGTCCTATTTAGTGCTCTTCAGAGAAACCGCCCTCGGTTGTTGGATGTTTAAAATCTAGTAATTCTGCCAGCGTTTAAAGAACGACACCTCCATGGGAATGGAAGAGGAGGAGGAGGAGTGGCTGCACGCCTGTGCTCATTACATAGCATTCCCACCAGCTAAGATCCAGAGAGAAGCCAAGGGTCCGTGGTGAACAGGTGGGTGGAAAAGTTGTGGTACCTACCTGCAATGGAGTACTTTTTGGCCCTGAGAGAGAGGAAGTCCTGCCATTTACAACAACCGGGATGAGCCCGGCAGACATAATGCTGAGTGAAATAAGTCACAGGAAGACAAACACTATAACTAGAGGCCCAGTGCACGAAATTCATGCACGAGGGGGGGGGGCCTCAGGCCGGCCTGTACTCTCTCCAATCGGGGACCCGTCAGGGAATGTCCAAGGGCCAGTGTGTGCCCGCACTTTTAACAGATGGCAGCTCTATGGTTGTCTCTTTCTTTGCATGCGTAAGCCCACTGGAATCCGTAGGTATTCAAAGTGTGTATACATTTTGGGGGGACACCCTGTATCTCTCTAGTCAATGGTGAAAGGAACCAACGGTGGGTTTGGAACCCCCAGACAGGGAACCTCACTCACTCCCCACGACTCCCACTCCCCTTTCCATCTTCGTGGGCAGCAGGAGAATCAATGTTTGCTCTCATTAACTCGGAAAAGCACGTCCTGCCACCCGCTGCCCAGCTAGGCCCCAAGCGAGTGAGGCTCAGTCATGGGTGCCGGCGCCCAAAGTGCACCTTCCTCCTCTGCAGTCGCCCTGACTATCCCACCGTTTCACTGAGACCTCCTCTGGGTTCCCGATCTTGAACGCTGACCGAAGGCACCTCAGTGAGGGCCGCCCGCGCCCACCAGGTGAGTCTGTCTGCACCTGCTCCTGCCTCAGCACCTGAGTAGCCCCATGGAGGTGATCTCGTCGTTGCACCGGCCTCCACGGGAACAGGGCATCACCACTCCGCTCTCTGTCATCTCACAGGTGCTCACCCTCAGCACCAGAACACCCAGACACTCCACTTTGGAGAGTGGGAGACGTGTGCACATCCTGTGGGGGATGTAGGCATGCTGGGGTTGACGGAAGTGTGGCAGGGGGTGGGGGGGAACTTGCATGCGCCATGGTCTGGGACTGTTTTAGGCGCACGTGGGTGACAGCACGCTGGGGGGTGTTGGCACACTGCGGGGAGGAGAGGATGCGCGCACCGGAGGCCTGTGGCTGCGCAGATCTGCCAACCCCCGTGGCACGGCCAAGAGGCGGTCAATCTGGCCCACCACGGTGGCTGTCCCTGTGATCGTGCACCTTCTGGGCCAGGAGGCGGGACTTACGCAGCCACTCCTCGGCACTGATGGCCTGCAGGAGGCGCTACTTCAGCTTGGCCCGCAAGCTCCGCTTGGCGCTTTCGTGGCTGCCACTGCCGCCATGTGGGGAGTACAGGCCGCCCTCCGCTGGCCTGCCTCCCCCACCCAGAGGCTCTCCACACACTGCCCACCAGCCCAGAGCGGCTGTGGTGGGGTGGGATGCCTGGCTCTGTGCTGCCCACAAGCCCTCTGCAGGCAGGCGGGGCGGAACACCTGCATCGTCGCCATGGCAATGACACAAGCGTCCTGGCCCAGCCACTGCCATCTTTGTTGCGGAGTGACCCTCAATTTGCATATTCCCTCCTTATTGGCTGTGGGCATAGCCTTCTTAGTCATGGAGTGATGGTCAATTTGCATATCCCCTCTTTATTAGAAAGGATTTATAAGTGGACTTTTTAACTCTAACAAAATGTATTGCTTTTTCTTGATAGCCTCTGGCCTGGCTCCTACATTGAGCATCTGCCCCCTGGTGGTCAGTGTGCATCATAGCTACCTGTCGTTCCACTGTCCGGTCAATTTGCATATTAGCCTTTTATTATATAGGATTGGTTTCAGAGAGGAAGGGAGAGATAGAAATAGCAATGATGAATCACTGGTCAGCTGCCTCCTGCACGCCTCACACTGGGGATTGAGCCCACAACCTGGGCACATGCCCTGACTGGGAATTGAACCTTGACCTTCTGGTTCACAGGTCGATGTTCAATCACTGAGCCACATCGACGGATAGTGCTGTGGGCTTTGTCCTTCCCACGGTTCTGCCTGTGCTCTTCCTGCCTGTGAACACCTCGAGCCGCCAGGGCGTGTCCTTGGGGTTTGCCAGGACCTTGTTCGTCAACTGGCAGGACCTTGTTCGCAACCTCTCGTCTGACTTTTAGCTTCTCCTGGCGTAACAGCTATTTCATCACCTTAACACAAACTGGTCACGTGGGTGACGAGGGAGGGGCAGGCAGTGACCAGCGGCTCCTGTGTGCTCTTCGGCGTATCTGACCCCGTCCCTTCCATTGACTGCCCTCTCATTCATTCGCTTCAGGTGGGAGCAGGCAGTGTGCTGCCAACCCAGAACCCTGTCTCACTGCCCTGCTGTGCAGCTCACCTGATCTGCACTTGGGCCCCAATTCCGCCAAGTCCCAAGTCCTGGCCGGCAGCTGCCGCCGCAGCAGCAGCAGCACCCCCTGGGCACTTGTCACACAGGCGCCTTCTCCATCAGCCTCCCCAGACATCCCGAGTCCCAGCACCTTTCAGCGAGCCCCGCAGGGCACTCAGAGGCCTGCTGGAGTGTGACGACCAGGGGGCTCTTGAGAAACAGGCATTTCTTCTCTGGCTCTTGCTGTTTCTCCACTTCCTCCAGCAGCATGGCCTCTCCCTGGTCTGTTCCACCAGAGAGGGCTAATTAGGTGTGAAACCGCTGCCTAATCGTCTTGTCTCTTTTAACTTTGTGTTCCCAAGTTACACCGTCACTTTCTTTTTGTCTTTGTCCTTGAAAATCTAGGGCAATAGGTCTGGCTGGAAGTGCGGCTGACGTTCTTATCCACAGGACGGGTTTCGCTTTACCAGAACTTTCCGATCCTGAAATTAGGCCGTCCTGCTACTCACTTCTTTCCCACCCCAGT
This sequence comes from Corynorhinus townsendii, assembly GCA_026230045.1. Taxonomy (NCBI): domain Eukaryota; kingdom Metazoa; phylum Chordata; class Mammalia; order Chiroptera; family Vespertilionidae; genus Corynorhinus; species Corynorhinus townsendii. Next base: position 168,295,765 of record JAPDVU010000007.1, on the reverse strand, counting down.
GTTCCACATGCAGCTTCCTCAGTCTTTCACGGGTAGAAAGTCCTGCACTTCGGCTCGCAGGCAAGAGAGGTGCTTATCTTTTAGGAAAACTGAAGCTGAGATACTAGGCGCTGACGTTACACGTGCTAGTCCCCAGTAGTCCATGGTTCATAAGAGGCTCTTGATTTAACAAGGGAAGGGAGGGAGGGAGAGAGGAGGGGGAGGGGGGAAGGGAGAGGCAAGGGCGGGGGAGGGGGAGAAGAAGAGGGAGCGGGGAGGGAAGGAGGAAGATGTAAGCTAGGTCTTGGACGCCAGGCTGCTGCCGTTTCTCCGAGGTCGCACCAGCTCACGCTCGCAGTCGTGGGACTAGGCAAGTGTAGCTCGGGAGGGTTGAGTCTTGTCCCGTTTACTTTCCTCGCTCCAGCACAGCGGTGTTGCCACGGCTCTCACAACAGTCTTCGGAAATGCGTCCAGTGACCCTTCTGAGATTCTTACCACGGTCCAGAACAGCTGACGGAACACACTGCGGGGAGGATGGCTGAAGCACAGGGCCCGTCTAAAGAGCCGCAGGTCTAGAATGGAGAGAAAGCACTCGGAACCAACTCCAGAAGAGGAAAACCTGGTAATGTCAGCAGCAACCGAGAGCCAAGCAGCCTGGCTCCCTCGGAGCCCGCGATGCAGGGCTGACGGCGTGCAGTGGAGCTCCCAGAGGAGTGAGTGGCCGGGGGTTTTGCAGGAAATGCCAATTTCCAGGACACGTCACAGCCTTCAGAACAGAGGCCCGGGCCTCCTCCCCACACCTCACCTCTAGATCAGAAAGCAGTCAGGTGCACGCGAAGCAGTCAGGTGCACGCGAAGCTCAACTTCAGTGGCCCCTTCAACAGACCACCTAGTTTTCAAGTTTCACCTAGGACACAACTGCAGGCTGTCACACAAAGGTGATTCCACTATGATACCCAGTGCGGGGCACTCCACCCCTGGGGCACTGGCGCCACCCTCAGAAGTGCGAGCAACGCCAATGCCCAGCGATGGGAGAAGGAAGCGGCTCCCCACAGGCCAGCTCCCACCCAGGCGAGCCCGTGCCGTGCAGTCTCAGCAAGGACATGCCAGAGCTGCAGCTTACATCACAGCGAGCGGCTCTTGGGAGCAGCATTTGCGTGCGAACCCAGTGTTCCTGGAAGAGCTGTATTTCAAGTCCTTCCGATTCGCAGTTCCAAACCCAGCTAGGCGCTCACATCCCACAGAGCCCTGGGCCGCTTCGCCAGGCGAGTAAAGGCTAGTCCCGCCACGCGTGGGGTTGAAGTCCTTTCCTCGTGGTCACAGCCTGCGAGATGATGCAGAAATAGTTTCTGAGGACAGAGAAGAGATAAAAGAGTTCATCTTTACATAATCCTTCAAGACATGTAGGATGAGAGGATCACTCTGAAAGCACTCCCCTTTTCCCTACAGGGCACTGCGGGGCCCATTGCTCAGCACACCCGCAGGCGGGACCCACGTGCCCTCATTAGAAACTGACGTTATCCCCTCCAGTCAAAAGGAACAACGTACAGGCAAGCTCTAGGGCAGACTGGGAAGAAATGGCTTTCACTCACTGGAAATCTATTCCACCTCACAACCTACTCCTCACAAACATAAAACCTCATTTTACAAAAATCACCCTGTTATCATGCATGTATCTCCCACTCTATTTCACCTAAAAAAAGGCTTTGACCCACTATCCACTAACCGGTCCGGACCTAAGTCTATAAGAGCCCTCATCTGGCCGGGCAGTGTGGCTCGGCTGAGCATCACCATGAACCCGGGGGGGACAAAGGTTAATTCCCTATCATGGCACGTGCCTGGATTGCACATTCACTCCCTGATCAGGGCATGTGCAGGAGGCAGCCGATCCGTGATTCTCTGTCTCAAAATCAATTTTAAAAACCTTTAAAGTCCCCACCAAATATTTTATGAAAAACTAAATATTTTTTTTAATTAAAATTATTGGGGTGACATTGGTCAACATGAACATACAGGACCCGGGTGTGGGTTTCTGTTACAAGACCTGTACACTGCCCTGTGTGCTCCCCGCTGTCAGATCTCCTGTCACCTCATATCAGGAGCCCTGCTCCCCTCTGGCGACCACCACACTGCTGTTCCTGTTTGTGAGTTTCAGTTTCAGGTCGCACATGAGTGAAAGCATGTGGCCCTTTGCTTTTTCTGACTTGTTGCACTTGGTATAATGTTCTCGGGGTGGGAGTCCATCCCTTCTGATGGGGGAGTGGTGTCCCATGTGTGCACGGGGCACGCCCTCTTTAATCCGGTCTCTACTGCAGGCAGGCCGCCGTGAATAATGCTGGCATGAACACAGGGGTGTATACATCTCTGTGAATACGTAATTCCTAAGTGATATTTTAAAGGAAAACCGGCCAAATGTTCCAACGACCGGAAGGATGTAACATTCACGTAAACGCTGTATCTCACTCAGAAAGGCTTTACACCTTCCTTCCATCCCCAAACTTACTTGCCACCCTCCCCCCAGGAAGGTACCCTCTCTCCCCTCTATCTCTGTGAGCTCGGAGGGTTCGAGGAGACACAGGGGGCAGGGCGCCTTATAAAGTTGCTGACTCTTAAAGCAGGGAGACAACAGCTGTGACTGAAGACTGAGAATAACCTGCTCTTTGAGCAGGCACTTGGGTAATTCACAATTAACCTCTGCCTCCCGCACGCCCCCTACTTGGGACCGAGCTTGCAACCTGGGCACGTGCCCGAGTGGGCATCGGCAACCTCTTGGTGCATGGGCCGATACCCAGCACTGAGCTGTACACCTCCTGGGCAAGGGATAACTTTTTAATATCCCACAATGGCGTTCCCACGTCTACTGAAGTTTTTACTTATAAAGAAGTCTTAGTGCATGTATGTGCCAGCGGACCCATCTTAATTAGTTAGTTGAGATATATATATATATTTTAAATATATTTCATTGATTTTCCTACAGAGAGGAAGGGAGAGGGACAGAGAGCTTAAAACATCGATGAGAGAAACAGCGATCAGCTGCCTCCTGCACACCCCCCACTGGGAATGTGCCTGCAAGCAAGGCACATGCCCCCAATTGGAATCCAACCCGGGACCCCCCAGTTCGCAGGCCAAGGCTCTATCCACTGAGCCAAACCGGTTTTAGTTTAGATATTAATATGTTTTGTTTTTTGTGATACTGTTTGTCATCTACACTAATAAAAGAGTAAGATGCAAATTGACTGTACCTTTGCGACGCCCACTGGCCAATCAGGAGTGTGTATGCAAATTAACAACACAGATGACAAGGTTAATTTGCATACAGAGATGCCCAGCAGTGGTACGCAGGTGTTCTGCACCACCCCAGCCGCTCCGGGCCTCTGGGCAGCGTGGGAAGGTGGAAAGGCAGCTCTGGGCCACAGCAGAAAGGTGGCTCTGGCCAGAGCGCAGGCGGTGCCGGCAGCCAAGGGGAGGAAGACCCATTCTTGCACGAATCTTCGTGCATCAAGCTTGTAGTTGGTTTTATACAACGATTTCAAATGTTGGAACCAGGCAATTAGGTTCAGGCGCTACTAGTTTTATTAAATTTTGCTGATTCGTGTAGACATTTACCTCATATATTGAGGTCATGACATTTTAGTTAAAATTGTGTTTTTCTCTTTAACTTCCATGTAATGTAACAAAAACACTGAGAAAATTTGATTATAATGTCCCACTGTATATGTAGTTTGGTTAACTTAGTAACAATTCAATAAATGACTGCTTTATGGTAGTGGAAGACTCATTTGTAGATTTTCCTTTTGCCGTTTCCATCTTAGTGATTTTTTTCTTCTTTTTCTGTCATCTTAGTGATTCTTAAAGTGGCCTCAAAAAAAGGCAGTATAGCAATGTTCTCTTTGCCCTCAAACATAAAATACACCTGGAAGAATAAAGTCAGCGCATGGATTTCCTCCCTGGAGGAAAGGATGCAAATTCAGGGTCCAGATCGGAGTTTGTACTCAGGCTTGCAGAGTCTTGTGTGGAATTTGAAGTATTTTGTTTGCGAGCAGTTGGGGAAACAATGGATTCAGATGCTTGTGTTAAGTTCTAATTTTAGATATATTCCTCCCTCATTAACAAAAAATGTTTTGTGCTTCATAAAGTAAGTGTCTTCCTGACTTAGATTTTTGGGGACCAAAGCCCTAATAATCTTATTTAATTGAGTACTTCCCCCCCAAGTCCCGTGCAATTCTGTCTTTATTTCCCCTCAGGAAACAGACCAAGTGCAAATGAAACCTTCTTTGAGTCACATTTTGGGAGATAAAGAATTAATCTCACACGGCTTACTTTTCAGATTATCTTTTGACTCTGATGCTATAGAAACAAAATTATTTGGACTCACCAATGGTACAACTTAACAAGGTATCTTGTCCTCTGCCATTCTGCCGAGTATCCGCTGAAGCATGATCCAACACCAGCCAAAGCATTCAGAATCACATAGTTAACTTTGCTAGTGTGAAAATGTCCACTTTATTCCATGGAACACTTAACTGGAGACCATTTACATCTGAGGAAGAGATGGCCCACAACACTGACCTATGGATAAAACACTCCCTCTAAGAAATGTAGTCCAATTTCACACATTTCCAGGCCCCCCTAGACAAGTGTATCACAACGCAAAGGTATGGGGATCACCACTACATTTTATATAAGATGAAAGGGAGGTATGAATAAACCGCAGAAAGTAGTAAATTCACCTGTCCTTTAAAATAGGAGGATGCCATTGTTGCAAAGCCATAGTAAATGGTTTATAAAATGCAATTTTATTTTACGTTACTCTGCTGTTACATAGGGCATAACATTTTCACAAGGCTTTTTGGGGACTACAGTCAATGATCAGCAACACACAATAGTGGTCCAACTCTAAATAACCATCGCTAGACAAACCGGACACCCTCTCACCTGTGCACAAATCTGCATGGAAAGCACTAAGGTTTTAAACTTGGACTTGTGTACTTCAACTTATTTCCCCGTTCTACGGCATGAAGAACTGACATGCACTTTAATTTTCCAAAAGCAACGCTTGTATTCTGGCAGCATCACGCTACGTTATTATCTAGTAAAGTGAACACCAGAACTACAAAGGCAGAAGGTGTGAACTTTTATTAGGAAGGGAAGTTGTCAACTGAAACAGCAGCAAATGAAGAGTGAATAAGGAAACTCCCTGTTGTCACAGCTACCCAAGACCTCCACCACATGTGACACAGGAGCCATTTCAATTTGTGCCCCGCAGCCCAGAATTACCAAATGCTTTCCCATTCAATCTAACACTTCCGGATTCCTGCCCAAAAGGAATACATTAAGAACATGGAAACTTGCTCACTGATAGGAAACCCCAAAGAGTAAGGGAGGGAATGTAGAAATTAAGAAGTTATGTAAAACACTCTTTAAATTGTAATTAACTACATTTTCAGATCTTCACAGTAATGCAAAACACAGTCACTTGCAGAACTGGTTCAGATTACTTAAATACCAAATACATTTTTAGTCCCCTACGCAAGTGTTTGGAAGTTACTTGTGTGTATGTGAAACGGAGTATTAATACTTTTCTACAGCAGAAACTGCACACCGGGAAGGCCAAGACAAACACAAACCAAGGCATGGAGTTTCCCACAGCTGCGGCGTGAAAAGACTAGGGACAGTTGATTCCGCGCACGTGGATGGTTTCTTTGCGCCAGGAAATCCACGCGGAGGAAGGACTGGAGATGTGCACAGAGGGTCCGGAGGGAAGGAGGACACCATGCTGTCGGCAGTCAGTTTTCGGCACCTTCGGCCGCGTCACATTCTTCTCCTGCACTGTCCGATGTCCATAACTAGGAAAGAAAGCGGACCAGGTTACTGCTTCCAGAGCAGACGGCGGCATTACGTCCCGCCGCTGCATCAGAACGTAACTCCGAAAGCAGTCGAGTACTTGAACAACAGGGATGACGACTAAGACTGACAGCTAGTTCTCAAAACCCAAATGCCACCAACTCCTCCCAAAGTGGTCCCTGCAGGCTGTTCACAGTGCATTCACAAAGTGACACACACACAGACACTACCTGAGAAGCTTTTAAAGCTTACTCTTTGTAAGTACTACCATTTCAGAAAAAAGCAAATGTTCTCTCATTCCCAGCAGCCCAAAGCTTTTCATGAAAGCACTACTGAAATATAATTTGAGATTAATAAGGCAAAAACATTTTAGGAGGGAGAAGGACTGTGATCACAATAACTATTCCAAGTATCTGAAGAGCTATCATATAGGAAAAAAAGCCAGCTCACTTAAGTATTGCTGCAAAGAGGTGTGCATGAAGACACAGAAAGGATTCGTGAACTAGGCAGGATATTAAAACAAATCCCATTGATCTAAAGGATCTAATTTTAGGATGAAATGAAAATGGAATAGTCAATATTTATCCACTGTAATCATAGCTCACAAAATGGATTTCTATTAGACCAGTATCAAGACAGTGCTTGAATTTCAGAAAAGCTGGAATCTTATATAATCTTTAAGCGATTGTTAAGATACTGATATAAATAAAACAAATATCCCCGAAGAACTGTCCCAATAAGAGAGAAAACAAAACCAGTAAAGACACTGACAGCATCATGATGTGTCTGGGAAGAGGGCCAATCGCTCAGCTTGCCTTTCTTCCTCAGAAGTGGTTTATGCGGATCGTTCTTCTGTAACCCAGAACTACAGGATGTCTGAAGGCTGGGAAGACAGTGTTCTCACAATTTCCCTGTTCATCAAAGCTGAACAGCTATGGTGCTGGGATGAGAACTACATTTATATGACAGGGTGGGTGGGCTCCCTTCTCCCATAGCCGGTCTAAGGTTTTGACATATCAAATTTATTTGAACCTATAAAAGAAGCTACTAAGTAATTTTTTCTATTATTATCTGCGTGTCCAAGTAGTAGGAAAAGAAATAAAGAAAAAACACGTTAAGAACATCATGTTCAGCTCGCAAGGGAAAAGTTGATTAGAACAAGGCACTTCATGTGACTTTGGAGACGCTCAGATGCCTACAATAGTGCCTTCCTGGCATGGCTGCTACCCCCAAAGGAAGAAAATACTGAAACCACCCAAGCGCTCCACATGAGTGACTTTAATCTCCACCCCATGAAACAGTCAGTGATGTGAACTGAGTAGGCGTTCCTGCAACTTCAGTCCCTTCTCAGGAGGATCTGATAAAATTCCCATTTGACTTGAAAACCTGCCTATAAAACCCTGACAAGCATGTGATACTTTTATTTATGTATCCATAAATTCATTTTCTAAGAGAAAGTATAGCTATTAGATAACTACCCCAAGAGATAGGGAGCCCAAAATGTATGTGTGTGTGTGTGTGTATATATATATATAAAAGGCTAATATGCAAAGTATCCCCTAGGGAGTCTGACTGGGAGTTCAATTGCTTGCTATGACATGTGCTGACCACCAGGGGGTGGCACAGAACATGGTGGGCGACCAGCTGCAGGGCACTGAGGGAGTGAGGGGAGGAGGAAGTGGGGAACCTGACGCTGGCCAGGTCTAGGGACTACCGGTGCACGAATTTTGTGCACCGGGCCTCTAGTAAAATATAAGCACTTCTGTTCCTGAAAAGAAAATAAATCTGAACGACTCACTGTGAGGTTGTCCCTAAGCAACTGCATGATGAGGGTGCTGTCTTTGTAGGAGTCTTCGTTCAGTGTATCGAGTTCTGCAATGGCCTCGTCAAAAGCCTGTAAGACAGTAACAGCCACGGTAAACCACATTCCTGCCAACGCAACCTGGTCAGCCCACAATTACAAACCACTTTAAAAACAGGAGAACACTGACTCTGTGCTCTGCTCTAACGAAAAATGAAACGATGGAATCGGATGCTCTGTGTAAGAACTTATGAGTATGACTTGAAACGTAAAAGCCATGTGTACTTAATCAGTAAACAGGCACTTCTTTTTTTCAATCCTCTCCTGAGGATATATTTATTGATTTTAGAGAGAGGGAAGACGAGAGAGAAACATGGCTGTGAGAAACATCAACTGTCGCCTCCCCTACGTGCCCCAACCGGAGGTAGAACCCAAAACCTAGGTATATGCCCTGACGGGGAATCGAACCTGAAGCCTTTTTGGTGTGCCGGGTAACGCTCTAGCCAAGTGAGCTGCCCGGCAGGGCACAGCGCTTCTTAGTGCCTTCACAGGACACAGCGCAGTAGCTATGCCCAACAGACTTCTCACCAATAAGAACCAGCCTGTATCTGCAAAGCCTCTCTGGTATTCTCCCTTTTCCGAACACCGAGGACTGCAGCATGCCAGCAGCCACCCCTGGCCTGCCCCTCCATCGCTCCCATCCTCCTTTGGTCACTGTGCTCTTTAGACGGGTGTTACTGCCGAGAGCCAGTTGGGAGAGAGCAAGCTGTTGATAGGGGTGGTGGTGGGTGGTCGTGATGGTGAGAAACAGGAGGAGAGCCAAGTGAAGAGAGCAGAATCGTCCCTGGATCTCCAAGTAAACCAACGCCTGTAAACGACCGTCTGTTGTCTCCAATAGCCTGGGCTAAGGAGGTCTTTCTGGACACGCATCTCACCGTCTTGGCCAGCGTGCAGGCGAGCTCGGGGTTGCTGAGGATCTCATAGTAAAACACGGAGAAGTTGAGAGCCAGCCCCAGGCGGATGGGGTGTGTGGGCTGCATCTCCTTCTTGCTGATATCGAAAGCCTCTTGGTAAGCCCCTTGGGAATTGTCTATCGTTTCTGTGAAGGCAAAAGAATGAAATAAAAAGCAGGACACCGAAAATACCCACCCAGTCCACAGCCTGTTAACGCCTTTATGCTACAGCCCTCGGTAGAACCAGACTGTTCTCCGTAGTCTTCTTTTAAAACCACAGCAAAGCAAAACATTACCTGTACTGAGCATTCAGAACCAGTTTATAACATTGGCATATCATCGGCTTAACAAAACAAAACAAAAAGTAATACAGTACACATCATATTTTTACATAACTGGGGCTAAAACAATTTTCTTCTTTCATGTCTTTTAATTTTACTACTTGGAAATACAGCAATTAAAAATAATTTGTTATATGCCAATAATATCTTAATAAAGCTGGGGGGGAGAAATTGGTTGTAATACCCCTTCTCAGAATAGTGAACACACTTCACAAACATCAGCACCACCAAAATCTCTATTTTTGTGACTTATTTGGAGAGACAATACTGATCCTTGGAATCAAGATGCATTATGTGAAAAGCAATATAAAAGTGCCAACATATAACAACGAAGTCTGCTCTGACCAGAGTCTGATTACTGGCCTAATAAAAATGTCACCTTCCTGAAAAAAAGTTGCCTTAGAAATTCAGACCTAACAGAAATTAAATGATCCCCTTGGGCCTGAATGTGTACATTCCCTTCCTCTGAAGTGGCACGTTTATTGATCTAAACATGGCTGGTTTAGCACAACATGCTAAAGAGCTCCGGCTGTCTGGCACTCAAGGAAGCACTGCAATGAGCAAGGCGCCTCAGCTCCTAGGCTATAAATACAGACCATCTACAAATGCTAGAAGGTGGAGGACTGTGCACGGGACTAGAAAAGGCCAGGAAGCCGGAAAGAGTGAGACCAGACTCATGCCGGGGCCAGCGTGCTGATGTTTGCGTGTTCAGCTCTGTCATGTTCAATCTTGCTTATTTTTATGGCAACAGAAACGATACATCAATAACACAGTAAGTTTAGTAGACAAATTTTGTTACAACAGAGGAACTGATTTCTCTGTACATCTTGTGTGATAAAAGTTGTAGCAGAAACGTACACAAACCTTAACAGGATCTACATTATACTCAGCTACCAATACTCCAGGAGAGGAGTTCACTGCTAATAAATTTACTTTGATTTTTTAAACAATCAAGCTGGGCAATTGGGTTATTCTTCTCCCCGGGTCTGTTTTTCTGATAAATTATGTGCCGGCACTAACACTCATTTTACCTCTCCTCAGAAATCTGGCTATATGCAGTTAGTAGATGATGTTACCCTTCAAAGTAGGTAGTGGCTAATATGTCAAACAGAAAGGCACATTCTGTTTCTATTTAGCTAATAAGGAGGGAATATGCAAATTGACTGTCACACCATAACAAGATGGCAGTGCCCACAGTGGAGGCAGGAATTCCGTAACAAAAGATGGCTGTGCCCACAGGGGAGGCCAGGTCCTGTAACGAGCCTTAACCAGCAATCAGCAGGGACCTGAGGCTGCGTGCTGCTGGCTCGGGACAGGGGGCCTCAGGCCGCACACCCCGCCTGGCGGGGCTTGACGGGGGACCCCAGTCTGTGTCCTCCAACCCAGTGGGGCTTGACGGGGGTGGGGCCAGCTGGGTCTGGGTCTCGCACGATTTTGAGGCACACGTGGGTGGGCGGGGACTTGACTCTGGGTCCCATGGTGCGCCCCAGACTCTGACAGGAGGAAGGTTTTCATATACATTTTACTAATTTTCTTTCATCTCTGACACTTCTATTATAGAGAAAGGGCAAATTTTTAAAGTATTTCTTCTAATTAATTCCCTTTTAATCTGTGCACCGGGCCACTAGTACCCCATGTGTCATCTCTCGCAGGTAAGTTTCGGTGTAATGACACTGAAGGTCCTAACAAGATTGCTCTAAACACATGCAAAGAACCCTGGGCTGACAACACGGTGCAGCAAACCCTAAGCATGAGCCTGACGCCTGTTTTCAATAATACCTGTCAGATTAAAGTCAGAAAGCTCGCATTTAATTTTTTAAAAAGACCACATAATGTAAACTCGTGACTATATATCCATTTTTGAAATCATAAGGCAACATTATTAATTTTCTTTTTATGTAGATTCCAAAATGTTTCTTAAACGTCACAATAGGCCACAGTGCCCCATTTATCCTCCTCCTGGTTTACCCTTCAGCTTTACCCATAAACCAGTGCACTTACGTTTTCGATCATCACCACATGCGACCTCAGCAAGGTACCGGAAGTAGTCTCCCTTCATTTTCAGATAGAAGACCTTACTCTCTGGATTAGTTGCGTTGGCTATTAAATACTTATCCAACAATTCCTGAAATGAAACGTTAGGCACTGGTGAGAGGCTATCTACAGACAAGAACTAACAATGACACGCAGGTGTCATCAACGGTCACGTGACCACACACTACCCAGACACAGCACGCGCCAGAGCAGGGCCAGTGGTGCCGCTGGTGAACACTCCGGCTCACACAAGCCACTCAGCTCTACTGGGACAGCTGGGTCACACCGAACACGAGTAGAAGCAGCTGCCTGGTCGCCGTCCGTCCATCCAGCCAGCGAGTTAAGACGAGACCCCAGGGAGGGGCCCTGGCGCGCAGCCAGCTCTGTGAAGACGTTTCTACAGTCTCACAAAAAGCTGCTTGGTACCTTTGCTGCCCAGTGCTTCGTGAGTAAATTTGGGAGGAGAGTGACCGCAGAGAAGAGTCTTGAGGTGAGAAATGTGATTCTAGCACTAATCCCTCCTCAAACCACTCAACCAGATGCAGGCGTGCTCACAAAGACGGCTTCCCTTAAAGAAAATTATTTTCTGTATTGATTTCCCAGAGGAGGGGAGCGGGGAGGGGGGAGAGAGACGTCCATGATGGAAATCACTGACCGGCTGCCTCCTGCACGCCCCCACCGGGACGGAACTCCCAACCCGACTGGGAACCGGACCCTTGACCTCCACGCACAGGACGACACTCTAACCGACGGCACCCACCGGCCAGGTGATGTACAACTTTCAATAATAATAACTTTCACAAACCTCAATACGGACCAGAGAAAAACAGAGTGACAAGCGGCTCACTGCATGAGAAACTCTTTCCGTCTAAGGCAGAAAGTCAGGTAGAGGAAAGGAATCCGTTTTAACATTTCTATAACTGAAAGTCTCCCCACAAAATTCTCTTGCACGTCACTGCTGTCCATTACGCAGGCATTCCCCCTCTGTAACTTTTTAACCAGCAAATCTTATGATCCTGGGGGGTTCGCGAGCGAAGACTGGGGCTCCCCCAGCGCTGAGCGGAACACAGGCAGTGGTTCTGGAGAACCTGAAAGATCTGTGAAGTCAGTGCACTTCCTACCCAAGCTCCAGACGGGCCAGCAGTAACTGAGAATACACTCTGTACCCAGAAACCTCAGACATGAGCAACGCTAGAGGAAACGGGGAGCTGGCGGCGACGCCACACTGAGGGCTCCGGACCGTTTTTTAGACAAAACGTGACTGATGGGAAAATGTCTCCTGCGTGTCAGACTGTGCAATCGTACGTAACAGCCCCTTTCAAACTCATGTTTCAAACTCCTTAACTATCCTAAGATGAAATTAGTAGCTAATAATATACTTACATACAATTTAAAACATACACCAATGTCAAATGGGGGCACCATTAAATTTTTTAATAAAAAAAAATATATATTGCCCTAGCCGGTTTGGCTCAGTGGATAGAGCGTCGGCCTGTGGACTGAAGCATCCCAGGTTCAACTCCAGTCAAGGGCACAGGCCCGGGTTGCGGGCTCAATCCCCAGTAGGGGGCGTGCAGGAGGCAATCGATCCATGATTCTCTCTCATCAGTGATGATTCTATCTCCCTCTCCCTTCCTCTCTGACATCATAAAAATATATTTAAAAAATATATATACATTAATGTCCTAAATAAGAAATAAGGTGGAAATGAAAGTGATTTGTAATAAAACAGTAAGCATTTCAGAATGTAAATATCTGTATGTCTGGCCTTGGCCGATACGGCGCAGTTGGGTGTCATTCCATGCACCCAGACCGGTTCAGTTCCCAGCCAGGGCACACGGTTCTGTCTCCATTCCTGTAGGGGCGTGCAGGAGGCAGCCCAGGGATGTTTCTCATTTACGTTTCTCTCGCCCTCCCCATTCCTCTCTAGAATTCAAAAAATAATCGAGTCAGATGTTCGCCTCCAAGAACCAACTTCAATGCCAAGAACCTTTGCATACGGACTTGCACAGTCTGTTCCACCACCATGACCAGCCTGACCAGCCAGGTTACAACAAAACAAGGGAAAATCTTTGACTTACATGGTAGTTGCATTCCTGGTTAATTCTGTATGCATTAAAACCATAAAAACAAACAAGCAAACAAACAGAAACTTTGTGCTTAAATGTAAAACAAAATTAGGTGCTGGCCTCGGATAAAGAAAGACCAGTAAGTTTCTACCTAAGTGATCAGCGTCTAGTGCCACGGCTCCCCATCCACTCCTGTCAGCAGGGCCGCCCGCCTGGCGAGGAAGCCCGTGGCCGAAGGCATACAGAACGTCCTCCGGGAGCACAACCGAGGAGATCACGATTTTGTCAGGCAACTGGAAGGCTTTTTCTGCAGAAGGCATCAAGTGGGCTGCGTCTTCAAGGGTAAATGACAAACAGGCAGAGCACAGGGAGAGGTGCTCCCGCCAGCGCCGGCGGCAGCGGAAAGGGCGCCGCACAGGCGGGAAGCGCCGAGGACGGCCATCTTTTCAGCGTCACCGCGAAAGGCGCCGTGCCCACCGGACACTCCGGAAGAATGAGCGCTGTGCAATGACAAGCTGACTCGAGGGTCCGTCCAGAGCCAGTTCCTTAATGTCCTTTCTGTCAAATAAGCACAGTGCCCTCCCGTTTTCACTCTGTGTCATTCTGAGGCACTAAGTCCACGGGCAACCTGTTAAGCAGATCAACTTCTGGATAAAGCGTGTCCTTAGTGTTTTTCATTCATGAAATTCTTTGTTAAGCTTCTGGCATGGTGCCCATCCCACGTCAGGCTCCTGCCAGAGGGACCTCAGCCGTGGATGGCAGCCTGCTGGGATGGCGGCGACAGCAGCACATCCGGTACGACCTTACAGCCAGACAGCCATTTTCCTGAACCGCTTTTTCTTTCTTTTTTTTTTAAAATATATTTTATTGATTTTTTTTTTTTTTTTTTTTACAGAGAGGAAGGGAGAGGGATAGAGAGCTAGAAACATCGATGAGAGAGAAACATCGATCAGCTGCCTCCTGCACGCCCCCCACCGGGGATGTGCCCGCAACCCAGGTACATGCCCTTGATCAGAATCGAACCCAGGACCTTTCAGTCCGCAGGCCGACGCTCTATCCACTGAGCCACACCGGTTTCGGCTGAACCGCTTTTTCAGATTCTTCTTATCAAAGCAATAACATGCAACAGCCAACTATCTCACTAACAATCCTAATGAAAAGTCTCCCCATTCTGTTCGCTCGCTGTTTCGTTCCTTAGCGAATTTTGGGTGTTGTTTTGAAAAATTATTGCTTCATACTGGTATCTCCAATTCAAGTTCAACACCACAGGATTGTTCCTCCCGTATCTGTATCTTCTCTTCACAACAAGACGCTGCTTTCCACTTAAATAATAGGTAACAAATGTACATCCCACAAATTCAAAAGAAAAAACAGTTTCTCTCCCTCTCCTGAGTCCTCATCCACACGCAGTTCTTCCCCTCCCTCAAGGCAGCATGTCATTAGTTTCTTGTACATTCCTCCAGATGCTTTATACAGGTAAAGCCCACATATGTTCTCCCTCCCTCATGTTAGCATTCCATGTGCATTGCTCTTCCTTTCCCCATAGTAATCCCTCTAATAATCATCATTCCATGTCCATGTATTATACCTGCTTCATGTATGTGTAACATTGTACAGTATTCCACTGTATGGGCATAAGGTAATTATTTAAATAGTCTCCTGATGAACATTTGCGTTGCTTCAAACCTTTTGACATTTCCAACAATGTCCCGAATGCACGCCTGATCCGCAAGATGAACTCTAACTGTCCTCCTGGGGACAGATGCCGCTTTCACTCGCACTAGCAATGTGTGCCGTTCCCGTTTCTCACTGTCCTTCTGAACAGAATTAAACTTCCCGTCTTTTCCAATCCAGTAGGACACAGCTTCCTCCAGTTTAACTTGTAGTTTTCTAATTTTACAGATTACATGTCGGAAATGAAATTAAACATCTGCTATGTCCTTTTCTATAATTAACTGTTTTTATCCTCTGCCTTCCCTGATGAAATATGTCCTTACAGATTTGTAGGAAGTCTTCATATGTTAATGATATTAGTTCATTTTCCAGATGTATCTCATATGAACTTCATGTATTTAACGATTTTGTCTGGCAATAAAACTGCACTTATTAATATCTATTATACTAAGTCAGATAGTATTACCAACATTTCTGACAAATATGAGAAGCAGAAGTTAACATGACTATTCAGTTTTAGAACAAATAAAATGTATGAGCAGAAGACTTGTAATTGAAATGTAAGTCTGAATGTGTACTTAGCAGACTGTCTACCTGACCTGTGAAATGGTTACCGTTTTAAATGTTACCCGAAAGGCAGTGTATCAGATTAAAACACACCATTCACTCTCAGTATGTAGACGAGTAGAAATACGACTTTCACGTTCTGGCAACACAGTGAGAGGGAGCACTTTCCCTTCTTCGAAATAATCAAAACGTTAAACAGAAACAGACAGAATGGAGGAAGAATACAGCAGAGCGCCGAAGGGAAAGGAGGCTCCGGGGCTGGAAAAACGCAACAAGGATGGAAGCCAACACCCACAACACGGCGCGTGGGGAGCAGGCCTGCGGAGACGTGGTGCATCGGCGCTGTGAAGCGCAACAAAGCGACTTCCCGGGCTTCTCGGGGGCAGGCGGGAGGCGGAGAGGGCGGTCTCCCACGAAGAGCTGTGTGGGCGCCATCCAGGAATGTAAAGCACAGGCTGAGAACGGGTGTAAAAGTGGGGGAGCTGAGTGTGCCCCGCAGAAGCCATCAGACCCGATGCAGACACTCCCGCAGAAGGCGCACCCACGTCTCACGGGGAAAAGCTCCATTCGCATCAGTAAAAAGAACAGCACTACTCAAGGGGCAGGTCCACCAGCATGAGGGATCAGCAAATCAACAGATGCTAGTCCCCAAGAACTCAAAAAGTGAACTGTGTAATAAAACATAAAGTATGTTGAAAATGGCTGAAGAATCTTTTAAAGATATGTATTTTAATATTTATGATTCAATAGCTGATGCCCAAGACTGGCTTCAAAATAATGGCAGGACCATGTGTGGAAATATAAACAAAACAGAATTCATAATGACTGAGGTATAAGTTTTTGGTTATTGATTTCTTTATTAAAATAAGCAAAGAGATTAAAGAAAAGGGTGGGGGGAAGGGGGGGAAGCAGAAGCCAGGGGAAAGGACGGGATACAATGAATCAAGAAAAGAAGACAGCTTGGCGGTATAAGGAGAGGGAGAGGGCTGTTATAATTAAACAAAACAAAACAAAACCCCACAGAACATTGGAAAACACTTGAGAATACCACAGAAGGAAAAAATGTGGCTATGTCAAAAGATGCAATTAGAAAGCCATGTCTGATCGTCACCTAAGATAATACGCAACACAAATTCCAGAGGGAGCAGAAAGGATGAGGAAGAGCTGTAATTCAGGGAGAATGCTGAGGCTCACGGTAATCGCATTAAGATAACTTTCCTGGTGGAAAGCACACTAAACCAAGGAAGAGAAAAATAAGTTCATACCTAGCCCACCAGGAGACATTGTAGAATGCCAGACAAGAAAACTCGTAAGGCAACCCGAGTGCTCGCCTCGACAGCACAGGCACTGAACTGGAACGACGCGGGGCAGGTTAGCGTGGCCCCTGCGCAAGGATGACATGCAAAAAAAAAAGCAACCAGACGAATGACGTGTCACCTATAAAGGAAGAAACAGCATGCCTTCATCAGAAACGGTCTCTCTTCGGAGTGCGGAGAAAAACAACTGTCCAGTGGAATTCTACAACCAATTAAAGGCACCATATAAAAGCAGGTGCAAAGTAAGGACATTTTCAGGAAAGACAGAAGTTCCCACTCGGACCTTTCCTGAAAGGATCTTCGGAGAGTAGTGAGGAACAACGGAATAAAAGAGGGAGGAGGCAGAGAGAGGAAGACACAGGGATGTGAGAGACACACAGGCTGGCTGCCTTCTGAATGCGCCCCACTGGGGACGGGGATGGAACCTGCACCCAGGTATGTGCCCTGGACCAGAAATCGAACCCGAGGCCTTCAGTGGGCCAACGCTCTAACCACTGAGCCCACAGACCAGGGCCATTTGAGATTTTATTGGCAAGATGTAACCATCACCTACATGGTAATGACTCACAAAGCTGCCCCAACCTGGCCAGGCATTTCCTTTTACAGATCAGTGCCTCAGTTTACTCACCTGCAAAACAGAGGTAATGACGGTCCCTACTTCATGGGGTGGTTGTGAAGGTTAAGTGAACACAAATTGCTCAGGATCGTGCTTAGTATATAAATCTCAATCACCACCACACAAATCTTTCTCCAGGGATGTCCGACTGCTTGTTTAGGCCCAATCCCACTGGTAGGAATCAGGCCTAAACGGGCCGTCAGACATCCCTCTCACAATCCAGGACTGCTGGCTCCCAACTGCTCGCCTGCCTGCCTTCCTGATTGCCCCTAACCGCTTCTGCCTGCCAGGCTGATCACCCCCTAACCACTCCCCTGCCAGCCTGGTCACCCCTAACTGCCCTCCCCTGCAGGCTTGATCGCCCACAACTGCCCTCACTTGTAGGCCTGGTCCCTCCCAACTGCCCTTCCCTGCTGGCCATCTTGTGTCCACATGGGGGCAGCTATCTTGTGTGTTGGAGTGATGGTCAATCTGCATATTACTTTTATTAGATAGGATAGAGGTCTGGTGCATGGGTGGGGGCCAGCTGGTTTGCCCTGAAGGGTGTCCCAGATCAGGGTGGGGGTTCCCTTGGGGTGTGGGGCAGCCTGGGCGAGGGGCCTGTGGTGGTTTGCAGGCCGGCCACACCCCCCAGCAACCCAAGCAGAGGCCCTGGTATCTGGGATTTATGTATCTTCTACAATTGAAACTTTGTAGCCTTGAGTGGAGGCCTGGCCTGCCAGGGTGTGCAGAAAGCTTGGGTTCCTCCATCGCTGGGGAAACACAAGCCTCCCTCCTGCTCTCTCAGTGGCCACAGCCATCTTGGTTGGGTTAATTTGCATACTCGCTCCTGATTGGCTTGTGGGTGTGACAAAGTGGTGGATAATTTGCATATTACTCTTCTATTAGATAGGAGGATATACACTGAGTGGCCAGATTATTATGCGTTCAGAGATCTCATTATTGATGTTTCTCTCTCTCTCTCTCCCTCCCTCTCTCTGAAATCAATAAAAACATTTAAAAAGAGAGAGAGAGATACCAATCCCCTGGGCCATAATAACCACAGGGTGAAGGGGGTGTCAATTTTCCCCGGTGTGCCATACCATATGGTTATCCCCCATGCGCCAAACACAACAGGAGTGGGGAGCAGTCTTAACTGACTGACATCCGACCTTACGTCTATTATTGGCAACCCTGCGCCAGCAGAAGAGCATGGAGCAGGCGCACGCCAAGGAGCAAAGCACAGGCACTCACTATGGTAGAAGCTAGAAATACGGCAGCTCCTGGGGTGGGTGCAATGAAAAAGCAAATGGGGGCGGACCCCCAGCACTATGAAGAGAAGGGAGTACTTGGGCCCATGAACAGTCTTCCCACCAGCACCTGCACGGAGGCCGGATGCAGCAGGGGTGGAGTATCCAGTCTTTAAGACCATCCAACTACTGCCTCTGTGTCTGCGACCACCAAGCAATCTTCTAAATGCTAATCTGCCTGCAAGCAATACACACGGCTAGCCAGGGGTCGGCAAACTCACGAGCCGTGGTTTGCCGCTCTATTGACCGAGTTTGTCGACCACTGACCTAGACTCTCGATTCCAATAATTGTTGTTCCTTGTGATTCAGCCCCTATCCCAGTGGTCTGCAAACTCATTAGTCAACAGAGCGGCAAACTCACGAGCCGCGGTTTGCCAACCATTGGGCTAGACCATGACTCTGCCCAATTCCTAATTCTTTAAGTTCCGCTCTCAGCATGCCAACAAATTAGCCTGGAAGCCCATAAGCTCAAGGGGATAGAGCCAGGGGTCCTCAAACTTTTTAAGCAGGGGGCCAGTTCACTGTCCCTCAGACCGCTGGAGGGCCGGACTATAGTTTAAAAAAAAACTATGAACGAATTCCTATGCGCACTGCGGGCCCAGGACGAGTCGGCTGCTAAGCAGGACAGGCAGCGGCGCCCGGGCCGTAGTTTGAGGACCCTTGGGACAGACCCTGGACATAAGCACACACTATTGTTTCACTCATGTGGCACCCCCGAAAAAGTGATAATGGGCCTTCATATCTCCAACGTCTATTTATTAAAACTCTGGAGCATTCATAAATGTGAATATGCCTTCCTGGGAGAAAGGGTTAATTAACATCAATATTTGTGTAGACTAAAACCCACCTTTTATAAAGTGTTCAACTTTTGAGATATAATTCTAAAAGTAACAAAAGACAAAAACCCAACACTGGCTGGAATACTTGTCAAATTAATAAATTCAAATTACTATTAACCAATGTCACCCCAATACATTTAATAAAAAAACTAATTAAAACTAATATGGCCCTGGCTGGTGTGGCTGGTTGAGGATTTGATTCCCGGTCAGGGGACACACCTAGATGGCGGGTTCCATGCCCAGACAGGGTGCACACAGGAGACAACGGGTCAACGTCTCTCTCTCCGTCCCTCCCTCTCTAAAATCAACTTAACACACACACACACACAGAGCAAAACACTCAATATAATTTAATGAGTCATGATGAATTGTCATACGGTCAGAGGATTAATGTGGACTCCTCAGACACAAAGGGGTATGCGCCACGGTAGTTATAGTGAAAGTAAAAATAAGACAGGTTAGTCTAGGCCAGTGGTCGGCAAACTCATTAGTCAACGGAGCGGCAAACCGGGGCTCTCGAGCCGCAGTGTGCCGACCACTGGTCTATGCAAAGTGGCTAATCACTTTTGGGGGCAAAACGAGGAGCTAACAACCAGGGGGTAAGCGGGCAGTGGGAAAGGGGCAGGGACAGGTGGCAAGTACCAAGGCTCTCAGTAAGAGAGAAAAGAGCTTCGCCTATCTTCCTGCCCCGCGTATTTCTAAGCGCTTTCTTCTCCCGGCCCATGAGCTCTCGAGCTCCATCCCCCTGACCCAGCAAAATGACCAGCAGCGAGGAGTACGGCTGTGTACGCAGGCCACAGCACAGAGGTGCTTTTTAGGGGCTAGGATGGCCCTTCAGTAAGCAGAGTAGCCCCTCTGCTCCCCTAAACAATCAGCACTTGAACCCCGAGACGATGAAAATGGTTTTGTACAGGAACGCTCATCCTGTGTCCACCTCAGCTACACTGTCCAGGGTCTGTCCCCGACGTCACGGGCTACAACTGCCACGGTAAGGACACACACGGAGCGCGTGCTGGCCTCTGACAAGTAACGGGGCGGTGTGACGGTCAGTGCCAATATTCAGGAGAATCCGTCTCTGTCCCCTTACTTCCCCCACAGCCGACGTTAGAAATAAAGGTAGTGCCGTCCTTTGTCTCTGCCCTCTGTCTGCTGTATTTCCGTATCTTAGCAACTGAGACCTGTTAGCAATATAGGAATGTCCGGCACCTTCTGCTCAAAGGCTCCAACTCTAGCTACGCTACACAGGCTCAGAAGACACTTGAATACACACATCCACTGGTGACACTGGAACTACTTTCTAAATATGTCAACCTGCCAAAGAAAAACAAAGACAAACCCGCAGCCATAATTTCCAACACCGACAGATCAGTACTCACAAAGAGCCCAGGCATGGGCTGGCTTCCCTCAGGCCGGTGGTGCCAGCCTTCCTAACGCCGCGCCCTTTCACACGGCTCCTCATGTGGTGCTGGCCCCCGACCATAACGTTATCTTCGCTGCTACTTCCTAACTGTATTTTGCTACTCTTATGAGTCGTAATGTAAATATCTGTGTTTTCCGACGGTCTTAGGCGGCCCTGCTAGCGGTTCTCAACCCACAGGTCACGACCATAATGGTTAGTTTCATCACGACGCACAGGTTGAGAACCGCTGCTGTCGAGCCTAAGACCGTCGGAAAACACAGATATGGTTGGGGTCACCACCACATGAGGAGCTGTGTGAGAGGGCCGCGGCGTTAGGAAGGTTGAGAACCACTGCCTTACATACTGGCAGTTTTCTAGTACCCAGAAACTACCACAGCCACTGATTTGTGAAGGAAAAGACAAATGATAGTGGGAAAACAAGTTTTTCTTTTTTTAAAGGAAAACCACCAAAACAGCAAGTCAAATCTCAGTTTGTCATAAGTAATCCAGCTGAACAGACATCTTGATATCTAATAAAAAGGACGTTCTAATAATTCAAATGGGCCAAACCGCCTTGCTAGCGTAGTAAATAGGTCAAATTCTGCTTTATCCTAAGAACTCTATTAAAAATAGGTAATAGCTATGCTAGCGAAGACAGCAGTGCACTTTCACACGAGCTGTCTTTTGTAAGTCGGCGACAAACTGAATTAAGCCGTTTCTGTGTTACAGAGATCACACAATGATTACAGATGAATTTTCCCATCTGTGGCCAGCCCGTGCCACATACATTGACCTCTGTTGTATCACATACAAGCCTCTACTCCAGCCTCTGGCCTACCAGCTTTGTTACAGGGCACGGGGGCAGGACCAGGGTCCACAAGAATTCTGAGGCTACGGTAGGAAAGGTATTCTGCACTTGCTGCTAAAGTCAATGCAACTACTGAGTGCAGCAAAAAAACCACCTTGGAAGAGAAAGCACTGCTCGATCGTTTACAGCAGGGAAAGATGAGGCTCTTCTTCTCACACACCCTTCCCAGCTGACCAGTGGAGATGTGAGGTGGGCACGCTGTTAGAGACGGCCACAGGAGGAACGCAGCACACCGCTACGCTCCAGACCAGGCGGAACGGGGCCTCATTGGCAGGCTTGGTGAGAAGAAAAGGCTCCATTTGTTTCGTGTAGCAGCACATTCTTTTATGCGGAGAGAACCAGAGCAAAGGTAAGACAGCACACAACACGAGCGTCCCGGGGAGCGCCACGCCACGCCACGCCACTGAAGAGGAGGGAAGGAAGAAACAGCGAGAAAGGAGGCTGGAGATGGACAAAGCTGGAGGTCTCCAGTCCCGGGAAGGAGCTTGGACTCCCTCTGTGTGGCAATGGTTGTGAAATTTAAAAGCAGTAATTATTTCCTCCCCCGGGTCCTTTAAAGTAAAACCAGCACATAGTAAAAGAGAGAAGCAAGCCACTCGAGTTGAAGAGCTTGGATGCATAAAGGCATGATTCCCCACCATTTCCATACAAGACGGAATCCAGAGACAGGAGTAATGACCTCAGAAGAAGGGGCGGTAAAGGCTTCACAGCAAAAGGCAGTGGGAACGGAAAGAGCACGAAGTAGAAAAGCTGAATTTGAGTTCACAGCTAACCCCATCTACCTGTAACTGCAAGGAAAGCGATCTGAAAGCATTAAGCTATCATTTTAACTGACTGTGGGATGAGTGCAATGACACCTAAACTGCACCTTGTAGGACAGGTGTGATGTCAACATGTAGAAAAGGGAAAAGGCTTTACAAATGAGAAAGCAGTGGTGGGATGGAAGCAAAATACCGGAGTGTTTGGGTAAACAATTTGGCTGGGGCACAAAGAACGAGGTAATTGTAAGTTTTCCTTAAATTAACTTTTTAAAAAATATATTTTATTGATTTTTTAGAGAGGAAGGGAGAGGGAGAGAGAGCTAGAAACATCAGCCTCCTGCACACCCCCCACTGGGGATGTGCCCGCACCAAGGTACACGCCCCTGACCGGAATCGAATCTGGGACCCTTCAGTCCACAGGCCGACGCGCCATCCACTGAGCCACACCGGTCAGGGCTTCCTTAGGTTAACTTCTATGCCAAACCACTTCTGATCATTTCACAAGCTGAGATTTCAGATCAAGAATGTTTTTTATACGGGACACCGGGGTGGCCACATGAAAAGAAGGAAGAAGGCTGGACCACCTGCAAAAATGAACTCAAAATGAACCAAACCATAATGTAAGAGCGAGACAATACACTCGCAGTGAAAGCATCAGTGTACATTTTCATGACCTCGGATCAGGCCATGGTTTCTTAGATATTTCAACAAAAGCACAAGCAACCTAAAAAAAATGGATTTCATCAAAATCAACAACTTTAAGTATTTCGGCAAGTGTGGGAAGGGGAGGAGGAAATAAAATTTTCCACGGCGCCATCAGCACGGCAAAACCCCCCTTATCCATAGTTTTGCTTTCCTTGATTTCCATTACCCACGGCCAACCCCAGTCCAAAGATATTACACGGAAAATTCCAGAAACAAACAATTCATACGTTTTAAATCGCATGCTTTTGTCAGTATCATCATGGAATTTTGTGCTGCACCCCTTTGTGCTGCCCAGGATGTCACTCACTCCCTTGGCCAGTGTCTGCCTGAGTAAGCGTCCGGCCCGTGGTCCGTTAGCAGCCACCTCAGCATCAGATGGGCAGGCAGATGGCAATGCTTGTGGCCAAGGAACCCTTACTTCCTTACTGATGGTCCCAAGGCACAAGCAAAGTGATGCGGGCAGTTCCAATATGCCAAAGGGAACCCATAAAGTGCTCCCGTAGTCTCTACAGGGCTGGGTGCTCCCCACGGTTTCAGGTATCCCTGGGGGTCTTGGAATGTGTCTCCTGTGGATAAGGGGGCTCAGGGGGACTAGTGTAGCTTGATAAAATCACTTCAATACATACCATTTCCTAGTGCAAATGTCAGTGCTTGGATGTTCAAATATTGTAATTTTTATGATATGTTAAAAGCTGAGTTACATAGAAGTTAACTTTCACATAGCAAACGTGTGTTAATGGAACACTCAGTTCTTCCCAAATCTAAGTTTTGACTCTACCGAGAACCAACTACCTATCTCTGCGATCAGACCCCAATCATCTCGAGCATTTTCTGACTAAGGGGCGCGTGATCCTTTACTGGGACCGTTCTCACCTCCTCACTGTCCACCAGAATCCCGAGGGCACACCAGCACAGCACTGAAAAGTAGACATATTGCCAAATACTTGGCAAAACAGTACCAGGCAGAAAGGTCAGAACACTTAATGTAGGTGTCACTGTAGACGTCTAATTCTCCAGTTTTTAAAAGAAAACTTTTCTGAGCTGTGTTCAAGTGTTTGCTTGGTGGAATGAGCAAAACAAGAGGGAAAGTAAAAGCACTAATTCTAGATGAGTAACATCAATGAAAGCCACTTGGGCTTAAAAAGTCTGACCTGATGTCCAGCCAGTGTGGCTCAGTGGTTGAGCACTGACCCATGATCCAGGTCATGGTTCAATTCCCCGTCAGGGCATATACCCAGATTTTGGGCTCAATCCCCAGTGGAGGGCGTACAGGAGGCAGCCAATCAATGATCCTTTTTCCTCACTGATGTTTCTATTTCTCTCTTGCTCTCCTTTCCTCTCTCTGAAATAAAAATCCTATCTAATAAAGAGGGAATATGCAAATTGACCATCACAAAGATGGCGGCATCCATAGCCACAAGATGGTAGCGCCCAGTCCCCTCAGCCCTGCTGGAGCCCCCCAGTCCTTTTAGCCCTCGACATGGCGAGGGGCAAGCAGGCCCCTGCAGAGAGCAGACAGCAGGGCCTGCAGTGACGTCGGGCAGGCAGGTCCGCAGAAAGCAGTAAACCACGGGGAGCAGGCCTAAGCCGTCAGGAGGACATCCCCTGAGGGCTCCCAGATTGGAGAGGGTGCAGGTCCGGCTGAGGGACCCACCCCTGCACAAATTTTGTGCACCGGGCTTCTAATATATATATATTAAAAAAAAAGTTTGACCTGAAAAGCAGTATCTTTATGGTTCCATATACCTTCTCACTTATTTCCCAGAATCACTCCTGACACTTACAAACAGCAACCTAAGGCTGCCCTATAAGAAAGCATGTACATTACATTTACAGAGGTCCGTATAGTTAGGGCCTCGCCACCTGTACCATTGAGAAGTTTCTCCATTTCCCTAAGTAAAGCCTGCAGCAAACACCCAGCAGGCAGGCACATAATCAAAGTCAGTAAACTAGAGCATACAACACATAATCTAGCACCACACGGCCCAATTCATCTGAGCAAGAGGCCCACGTGACAAAGATCCTGGAAAACGGCTCATCTGGCTAGAAGGAACGTAAACAGAGAGCTAAGCTCTGGGGGAAAGACCAGTTCCACCGGAACGGCTCAACCAATGCTGCTAGCAGCCAGCGTTTCTCAGCCTCCGCATCCTGGACACCCGGGCTGGTAAGTCCTGGTGCGGGGACTTCCCTACGCAGGTGATGTTCAGAAGCGTTCCGGCCTCTACTCGTCATGTTAGCAGCCCCCACCCATCAGAAACTGTCTCCAGAACTGGCCCAGTGCCTCCCGGGGGTAAATTTACCCTGGTTGAGAAGCACGGATCTAACCTTACATTTATACGCCTATATGTGCAATATTCCACTCCATTTCCTTTTCCAAAAACACAACTTTTGGCTTCCAGGAGCTTATAATCTAAAAGCCAAAAAGGTCCACAAGTCAAGGAGTATTTTACCGCAATATTCTGTAAATGACAGGGCTTCAAATGACAGATTCTGGCCGTTTTTCCCCACCAGAGCTATCTTCCCTCCCTCTTACCTTACAAACATCACGTCTTATCTATCCTGAACTGTACAAACTCCTCAAAACCAAGGTTCAAGGTTCACACTGTGCGTGCCAGTCAGTCCCCACGTGTTGAGGGACAAGCGAGTCCCTTTCACTTGGAGGCACAGCAGCTGCTCCCCCTCACTAGGCTTTGGGGCGCTGCACACGTTACTTCACTTCCTATGCCCTAGTCCTCTTAACACTGACACAGAAACGATACTATCAAACCTAATTTATGGGAACGAAGTCAGTATACAAAGTGCTTAAAATAGTGCTTGGCGTGCAGCACATGCCCAATAAATGTCAGTTATTATTTTAATTACAAGCCTATAACAGCAGGCAACATAATCACTAATTTATGGATGAAGAAGCAGAGCCTGAGAGATCAACCAACTTGTCCATTGTTACAAAACTGTAAGGTTAGGAAGCAATGATTCAAAAGCAATCTGTCTTGATTCCAGAGCCCATCAACTTTCCCATTATGTCAATAAAATTACGGTGAGATTCATTAACTATCAAAACCATAGCCAGCACTACACATGTCATTAAGGGATTAATTCATAACTTACCTAAAGTCAAGCACGCCACTGAAGGAAGCCGTCACACCCCGACACAGCAACTTTAGTTTCTATGTGCCGTTTTAAGTGATTTGAAAAGCCAGAACAGGACCTCAGTTCTGAAACTGCTTAATAGTTTTATACCAAAGCAACCCGTTGAAAAGACCATCACCGTGCAAGGGTAACACGGGGTTGAGACAGAGGTCACCTTGCCTCCTTCTTCCTCCAGGGCCGCCGTCTTGTACAGGAGAGTTTGTGCCCAAGTCCCAGAAGGTTCTGTGGCTCCCTCTGATTTCATCAGTTTGCCCATGCCTCATGCCCAAGTTCTTAACGACTCACGGACATCTCACACGTGCTAGTCAACTGCTGCTTGGCTGTCCTTCAACGATTAGTCTTCTTCACTGAAATTCCGAATTAGGGTTCCCAATGACGTCTGTATACCCTCCCTGCAGCCATTTCACTGAAGTCATTGTTAGTTTTCCACACTGCATATACGTTGGTATGTTCTCCAAGCTGAACTTTAAAACCAACTTTAAAAAGCGGCCAGGGCCTATGTAACTTCATAGTCCCCCAAAATCAGAATGGGAGAGACCTAGAAATTTTAGCCCAACCCTCCGTTTGGGGGCGCCCGGAGAGGCCAGTTCACAATGACACTGGGACACAGAGACAACCTGGTAAAATCTTCTCTAACATCCGATGTAATCTACAAAGAGTTTGGTCATTTGGGCCCTTTATTTTTTATTTTTTTAATATTTGTATTGATGTCAGAGAGGAAGGGAGAGGGGGATAGAGATAGAAACATCCATGATGAGAGGATCATTGATGGGCTGCCTCCTGCGCGGCCCCTACCGGGGATCGAGCCCACAACCCAGGCACGTGCCCTGACCAGAATCAAACCTGGGGCCCTTCAGTCCATAGGCCAACGCTCTATCCACTGAGCCACACTGGCCAGGGCTCATTTGGGCCCTTTTAACTGCCTCTGCTCTTTACTCCTTTGGATTTGTAATGTATTTTCTGCCTCACAGTTCAGCAGCCTCTCAATACGGTGCTTCTCAAAAGGGTTGAGTTGTCCACCATGCTCATTTTGAGTAAATAGTTCAAATAATCCCACCCCCAACCTGCTCTAAGGAAGAGGAAGAGGAGGCCGAGAACCTCTGCTATTTAGGACCAAGATTTTGCCTCTCCTCTGTGTTCCTATTACTAGTCTCCTATGAGGAGCTTCACCTCCTTCCTCCGCACCACCTTCTCGTCCCGTCCACCGGAGGAAGAAGAAAACCTCACCACAGCGCCCACGTGCAGCAATGTCAGGTTTCACTGCTTTCCTCGCCCTTTTGACAAACTCGTTACCACCAGCTCTGGATGTTGCCAACCCACGCCACGCAAAAATCATTAAGAAATCTCCGGAGTCTCCCCACGTCACCCAAATGAGGAAGCCCACTGGCGCTCATCCTCACGTGGCTCTTCCCTTCTTCAGGCTTTTGGCCTGCAGCAGCCCTACACGGACCCTGCTCCCGTCCCACAGAACCTTCTTCCGAGTCCGGCCCGTCCTGCCTATCCTCCTGCCTGGAATACGGACCCCTCCACTCCATCCTCCTCCCTCAACCTTCACTCCCCAACCTCTCTTTGGGGAGCCTTTCCTGGGGGCTGTTTCCTTAAAACTACACCCGGCCCTCGCTGGCTCGGCTCAGTGGATAGTGTCCGTCTGCAAGAGTCCCAGGTTCGACTCCTGTCAAGGGCACAGGCCCAGGCTGTGGGCTCCATGCCCAGTGAGGGGCGTGCAGGAGGCAGCCGATCTATGATTCTCTCTCATCACGGATGTTTCTACCTCTATCTCTCCCTCTCCGCTCCCCTCCTCTCTGAAATCAATAAGAATATACTAACACTCACACACACACACACACACACACACACACACTACACAGAGCTTGTTCAGAACCATTTTATGGGAATTCCATTCCTTATGTTTTGCGTTTCTCACAATCACACTTGTTCTGGAGGACATACACCAGGGCTGGCTCAGCTTTGTGCTTCCTCACTGCTTCTGAGCTGTGCCCCGCACAGCCAAGCCTCAAACACAGCTGTCAAATGGAAGGTGGCCTTTCCTAGGATTTTCTATGATAGGTTGGCCGATAAGTCACAATTAGACTCAAGCCATCTTACCAATAAAATATTTTATTTATGCCTCAGATTAATAAAGTTAAACTCTTCTATTTCACTTATATAAAAAGTGTCCTAATTTCAGGGGAGGACAACTTTTTATACTAAGTGACTTAGCAATTAAGCAAAACTCTTCTTCACTTATGCCATCATAGATACTAAAATTTTAAGAGCCATAGGTTAAGAAACTATTCCGTTGGCTCAGAATTAACTTGCTAGAGGACAGGAAACAATTCTGTGGTAGTTGGGAATGACGGCAGGGTACATAACACACTGGGAAGTGATCACGGATCGAGAGAGACTGACGTGCTCCGTGAGCCCCTCAAATCCAGAAAAGCTCCCATTCCCATCTGGACTTCTGTGGGCCTTCCCTTGGTAACAGACCCACGTTGTCAATGGCAGGATGCACTGCAGTCTACCATCACTTGCAAGTTGTAAGTTTCATGAACACAGCAATCGGGTTGGAAAGCTTTTATCTAAGTGCCTCCCCTGTGCCGGGCAGGGAGTGGAAGCTGAGAAGATCTAGATGAATACAACGCAAGCAAATAATTCCTAAATAAGGCACTTGGCGCACACCCTGCAATGCTTTCTTGCCCCTTCACCAGCTATCTCCATGGCTGTGCTCGGATCCCCTTGTTTACTGTATTAGAAAAATAGGTGAGAGAAGTTAAACACTCCGGGACATTGCGCTGGGACTTAAGTTTTAAAATCTTATCTTTGCTCAAAAGATCCAAGCAACGACAGGGCGAAGAGTGTCCCCTCTCGCGAAGAAGGGCGAATCACAGCGCTCACCCACTCCAGCAGCAGCCACCGCGGCCCAGTCCGGACGGTTCGGGACCGGAGAGCTTTCCTGGCCTACCCGGCACCAGAGGGCAGCGCAGGGACCTGCCTGAGTGCGTTCACGAAATTTCCCCTCACATGGAGCTGCGCCTTTCCCCGCATGGACTGAACTTGCCCCCTCGCCGCCTTCTGAGCAGCGAAAAAGCTCAGCAGATAAGCTCTTCCTGGAAAAATGAAGTTATCTGCTCCGATTTTCAAAATAAGCGCCCAGGGCCAGGTTGGGGAGGAAAGCCTCACACATGCACGGGTGTCTTTGGGAAAGGCGCCCGCCTGCCCGCCTGCCCCTTCTCTCTCAGCCCCAGCCTGGAGCCCAGGAACTGCTTACACACGGGCCCGGGGGTCCCAGGCGGCCTGGGCGAGCTGAAAGGCGACGTTCGGTCTCGGGGAACCCCGCCTGGGTGTCTCCCAGCCCGACGGGGTGGCGGCAACCCGGGGAAAGCCCTTGCTCCCGCTGCAAAAGCAGCTGCTGCAGCCTCCACGGGAAGAGCGCGCTCCGGAGACCAAGGCTCCCCGCGCGCACCCTCCGGGTCAGCATTTCTCTCCGGCTCCCGTGCAACCCTCCACGAGGAGCGCCCGCCCGCGCGCGGACTCACCAGCACGGCGGTGCAGATGGAGCGCAGCTCCGACTCCACTTTCTCCCGGTAGTCCTTGATGAGCTGCAGCTTCTTGTCCGAGGTGTCGGTCTTCTGCTCGATGCTCGAGATGACCCTCCAGGCGGACCGGCGGCCGCCCACCACGTTCTTGTAGGCCACCGAGAGCAGGTTGCGCTCCTCGTTGGACAGCTCGGCGCCCTGCTCCGTCACGGCCTTCATGCAGGTGGCCATGTCGTCGTAGCGCTCGGCCTGCTCGGCCAGCTTCGCCTTCTGGATCAGCTCCGTCTTCTCCATGGGGACGGGCAGGAGAGCGCGGGCGAGCACCGACGGGTCGGAGGAGGCGTGCGGAGGGGCCTGCGGGCGGGCGCGGGCGGGGGCGGGGGGCGGCGCCGTCAGACAATGCGCCCGCCGCCCGGGGCCGCCCGCCGCCGCCCCTTTTGTCTGTCCCCGCACGCGCGGCACAGTTGAATTTCCCTCCCCCGCCCACGCTCCCCGCGGGGCGCCCGGGACGCGAGGGGCTCAGGCGGAGGCGGCCCGGGGCGGGAGGAGGAGGAGGAAGAAGGGCCGCTCCCGCCCGCCCTGCCCTGCCCTGCCCAAGATGGAAGCGGCCGTTGGCTCGCACCTTCCCGCCGGAGCCGTCCCGAAGGAGAGCGGCGTCCAGGCCGCCGGCTCCCCGGGACCGGCTTCCCGCCCTACCCTGGGGCCCGGCCAGGCCCGAGGAGGCCCGGGACGACCCTGCAGCTCACCTTCACGTCTCCGCGGCCGCGGCGCGAGTCCCACCACTTTGATCCGCTCCTGGCTTTAGTCGAGGACCCTCCCGTCTCAGCCTAGCCCGCAGCCGAGGGGCGGGCCGCCGCGCCGCTGCCCTCGCTCCCGCCGCCCAATGACGCGCCGAGTTGCACCGGAGAGTCCCGCCTCCCGCCCAGCCGCTGGCCAATGAGGCGTGAGCGCGCGGAAGGGGGCAAAGGGGGGCGGGGCGCACGGGGAAGCGGAGGCTCGGAGGGTGGGTCGGCCTGGGCAAGTTCGGTTGGCCGGCAGGCTGCGGCTTTGGCCACGGGGTTTCCTCCAATTAGATCCAGGGTAAAAGGACGTCACTGTTGCCATTGCGATGCTGTTACCGAGTCCCTCATCCTCCCCGCCGTCGCCGGCACTAGTGGGTGCGGCACGGGAGCCCGAGGCTCGCACGGCATCGCCTGCCGCAGCCGTGGTGCAGAGGGTGCATTGCATCGCGTGGCCCCGGGCAGCTGCGGCCCCACGCGGCCCGGCCCGCGAGGGTGACACCATCGGCTGTTTGGTTGCACAAGCGCCGTTCTTTCCTCCACCTTCCTATGGGTGACAAAGGTTTGGAGCCCGATACACTGAAGCCAGCCTTTAATGACGTTAGGATTGGGGCTGCGAATTAGAAATACTCCCATTTCCACCAAAGAGGAATTAGCTGCTGGAGAAAGTGGCCCATGGATGGCCTTTACACGAGAAATTCAAGTTTTCCGACGGGCACCTAGAACCTGGAATTCCCCTGTAAAACACTCCCAGAAAGCCCAGGCAGGTCTCTCTGGCAATGCCAGGTATCATGATTTTTCTTTAAAATGAGAAATGACATTAAAGATAATTTGGAGAAAAACACCCATGAATCCCTCCCCACCCCACCAAAAAAAAAGCAGCCATTTTTATATTTCTTTCTGGCCTTTTCAGGTTTGCATCTAAGTACGTATTTTCCACATCGTTGTATTATGTGTGCACACTCTTTATTTTCTGGCCTCATGTTTGAGGGGACACTGGAAAAGCTAAACTCTCCCTAGAATCTAGGGCCTAGAGATGGTGACTTCTGACTTTCTCCCAGTGCACGCCCTTGGAAATGAGAAAGATTGCCCCACATGCCTTTTATTTAGGGTCATCGCTGCCACTTCCCTTTCCCTCTCGCCGAGACACTGCCCTCCAGCCCTCGCTTCTCTCCTGGCACTTCCCCAGTGCCCTCCCGAGAAAGGCGGCTGTCCCGGGCCCCAGGAAACCGGCTTTTGTGTCATCCGAACGTGAAAATTGCCATCTGTGCTCACACGGCCATGATTCCCGCTCCAGCACATCCGAGGGAGAATGGGTCACTGAAAGCAAAGGATGCCAAAAAAATAAGTCATAAATCCATAAATCCATAAATAAACAGAACGGCAGGTGCGGCTCAGGGGTTGAGCGTCGACCTATGAACCAGGAGGTCACAGTTTGATTCTGGGTCAGGGCACAGGCCTGGGTTGTGGCCTGGATCCCCAGTGTGGGGTGTGCAGGAGACAGCGATCCATGATTCTCTCTCATCCTTGAAGTTGCTATGTCTCTCTCCCTCTCCCTTCCTCTCTGAAATCAATAAAAACATATTTAAAATAATAATAATAATAATAAATTTTTCAAAAGAAAGCAAAGGATGCCACAGCCAGGAAAGCATTTCAAATTCGAAGTGGAGAAGGGAGCAGAGGTAGAGAATCTCCAGCAAGGAAGAGCTGAGAGTGCAGACCGATCACAGGAGGTGCTGACTTTTCAGAAATCCGTGCCCCCGCCCAGCTGCCCCTCCCTGCCCCGACTGGTAAAGGTTGCTTTGTGCTTTGACGGACAGGGGAGGCCTGGGCTGGGAAGGGCCGATGTCCTCATGCAGAAATGCCTTCCTATGTTCCAGCATTCGAGTGGAGGGCCCTGCTGTTATTTCTGGAATCCCTGGGGGCCGGGCTGCAGACACACGAGTGTTTATGGCCGTGTGGGTTTGGGTGGAGCTGGACACCAAGAAATCCCATTGGAAAGCATTTGCATGTGGAAGGTCAGATAAAACGCTTTCTGTGTGACGGGTGAATTTCGAGCTGACCAGAATGAGAGACAGCTCAGGCAGGGAGGGGCCAGTGGAGGTGGGGGGGGGGCGGTGGGGGGGTGAGGGCGCTGACAGGGGACTGGGCCTCTGTGGGAGGGAAGGAGGGAGGGGACAAGCACAGGAATTCTTTGTCAGAAAGTCTGGGCCGTACTGCCACCTCCCCAGGTGACCTTGAGCGAGATGTTCCAGCTCTCCCGTAGCTCAGTCTCTGAAATTTCTGCTTTCGCTCAGTCATCACATACGGATTGAGTACCAACCCATGTCGTTAGGGTCATCTGGAGTCGGGGGGGAAGCTGCTTGGGCACAACGGCACCCTGCGGGCTTGCTGAGGACTTTATGAGGGACGGGAGGAGCAGCTCAGATCTAAACTCCTCTCACCCGGAGGACTCGGGCTGAGAACGTGAAGGCTCTGGGAAGCGCCCGCACACACGGAGCTCCCCTCTATTGAGCGAGTACACGCGCCGAACACCCGTTCGAGTCCTTTGCACGAACGCGTTCCCCCGTTCAATTTGCCTGCGGCCGCTGCAAAATGGGTGCTGTTGTAGCACGGGCCAGGAAATGGAGGCCCGGGGCGCAGGCCTGGTGCACCGAGTCGCCCAGCTCATGAGGGGCCGAGCCTGGGTGGGAGCCTGGGCCGCAGGTCCCCGTGACCGCTCTGCCAGGTCTCTGCTCAGTGTCGGGGGGCGCCCGGAGAGGCCAGACCAGACTCTGCCCTCTAGGAGTTCCGTCCTAGTACACAGGCCACGGGGTGGGCATCCCTGGCCACGGTGCTGGGAGGAACTCGAGGGCACAGACAGCGGAGAGAGACAGGACCGCGAAGCTGCTACGTTCTTTCTTGGATGGTCTTGTGATTTTTCTCCAAATTCCTCGGTGAGAAGAAGCTGCCAGCACACCGAACTCGGAGCCAGAAGGTCCCCAATCCCGGCCCTGCTCTTCGTCTGAGGTCTGATCTCGGACACCGTGGTCCGCTCGGAGCCTCAGTGTCTCACCCGCCAGGATGATCCTGCCTCGAAGGGGCTGCGGGGCTGTGGCACAGGAGAATGCTGGGCCCTTAGCGAATGAATATTTGAATATTCGTGTTTTCCTTCTTCCCCTCGGCTTGGGGGGGGGGAGGGGGAGGGGGAGGAAGCCCTACATGCTGCAGGGGCCTTGGAGCCGTAGAAACCTTTAGGGAAGGCTGGCCTCCTGAGCGGTGCTGTAATTAGTGGAGTTCACGGCCTGCAGAGGCCCATGCCCGTACGTTGCAGTGACGAGTCCTCCTGGCTGAGTCCACTGGGTACACGGTTTCAGGGGTGTTTGCCCAGGGCCGTGGGTCATCGGCGAGTGGCTTCCTCCTCTTCCGCACACGACAGATATTTTACGACCAGCAAACCTCGGAGTGGGCTTTTCACCGCCAATTCCCGTGCATCGTCCTCAGGTCTTCTGTTTGCAGCGGTCGGCAAACTCATTAGCCACCAGAGCCAAATATCCATAGTACAGTGATTGACATTTCTTTGGAGAGCCCAATATTTTAAACTTAAACCTCTTCTAACGCCACTTCTTCAACATAGGCTCGCCCAGGCCGTGGTGTTTTGTGGAAGAGCCACACTCAAGGGGCCAAAGAGTGGCTATGGCTCACGAGCTGCGGTTTGCCGACCACTGGTTTAGAGAGTCGGGGAAGGTTGCCCCCACGGTCCGCTCCGCCTGCATGAGGTGGGGATGGGTGGAGAGCCAGGACAGGTGGGGCGCTCAAGGGAGCCTGATGAGCAACACGGTCCGGGGAGGGCGGCTCAGGCCTGCGGTGGGCGAGGCTGGTCCTTACCGCCCGCGGCAGCCCCCTGAGCCCGCCGTTGCCCCCTTCCGGGCGTCTCCTGGATGCCCCTCAGCCACACCTTGTTCTCCATTCTCGCGGGGAGCTCGCAGGGAAAAATGGAATGGAATCCTTCCATCCTTAAAA
The DNA here is from genome assembly GCA_026230045.1 of Corynorhinus townsendii. Taxonomy (NCBI): domain Eukaryota; kingdom Metazoa; phylum Chordata; class Mammalia; order Chiroptera; family Vespertilionidae; genus Corynorhinus; species Corynorhinus townsendii. The sequence goes on along the minus strand of JAPDVU010000007.1, from coordinate 168,261,243 downwards.
CACAGGCAAGTCTTCAGCAATGGCCCTTCCGCCACCGCTGGCATTCTCAGGGGAAAGAAAGCGCTCCCATTTGCCGACGAGAGCTTCGCTGGGAGAGTTCCCGCGTCTGAGCAGCTTCTGGCCAGCGGGGGTGGGAGGGGGGGCGGGGGAGGGAAGGCGGGGGCGCCAGGATGCGCACACGCCTCCAGCATGTGCTCTCTGCGAGCAACAGAGCATTTTCGGAAAGCCTGACGGCTTTTGTAAAGATGGGAGTGATGCTGATGAGGACGAGGATGCTGATGCGAAGTGCCATCTCGCCCATGCTACAGAAAACAAAGCAATGCACACCTGTACGCAGGGGCGTGAGAAGACCCTGAGAGCCTGCCTCCCAGGTGACGGTGAGCGGTTTTTCGACCTCCTTCTAGATCTCTTTTCACCTGGAGGTCCGCAATCGTGCTGCTGCAGGCCTGAGGCTGCATCTCCACTTTGTGTGTGTGTGTTTGCGGGGTAATTGTATGTGTCCCCTTGGCTGGGCCTCAGGGCACCCGGGTACGTGACCAAACCTTGTTCTGCGTGTTTCTGTGGGAGAGTTTTGGGAAGAGAGGGACATTGAAATCGGTGGACTTGGCGTAAGCAGATGGCCCCCCAAAACGTGGTGGGCCACATCCAACCCGTGCAAGGCCAGGAAAGAAGAAAGAGACAGGTCTTCCCCCACAAGAGAGAGCTCTCCAGCGCTGGCCTGTGCGTTTGACCTGCGGCCGGAGCTCTGCCTCGGGCTCAGACGCAACTGGGCTCTCCCAGGCCTCAGGTCTGCAGGCCCACCTTCCAGATGCTGACTTGCTAATTCCTTACCGTATCTAGCTGTCTGTCTGTCTACTGTTAACGTAAAAAACCACTGAAACCTGTAAAGAATTTTTGTGAGTTTATTTGAGCCAAACTGTCGACTTATGCCGGGAAGCAGATTGTCAATGGACCGAGATCATGCTCCGGAGAATGGCGGGTTACATCTGTATTTATACATTACCATCAAAGGAAAGGGACGGAGGTGGGTTACATGAAATCCATTGGGGATAGACTAGAGAGGCGGGAGAAAGCAAGCAGGGAAACCCCTGGGATTGGATAAAAAGTAAAATGATGGACACATACTTAGGTGGGTGCGGGAACAATTAACATAGCAATGAAGGAATTTGTGGTCTCTGTCCTGGAGCCCGGGCACATTAGGTTGTGCTCCAAGGGGTCCAGAAAAAGGGAAGTTACAAGTTACCCAGACATTGCAAGGTCTGTTATTATAGACGCAAAAAGACAGGCTCAGTTAAGGTAAAGGTTGACCTTGTCAGTGAAGATACCGGCCTAGGATGTAACTGCCCACCTTCCCTGCTTTTAGTTACAGTTTCATTTCAGACCATCCTTTGTGGTGACTTTAGGTCTCTGAGTTTGCAAGACCGCCATGCAGGCCTCCCCTGAGCATGTGACCCCTTTCGCCCACACTACCTATCTACATGCAGTCCTCGGGCTACATCGGACTTGGCGTGTGTTGTTTTGTGGTTACGTTACCATCTCCCATCTAAATATATAAACGCCTAAGCGACCGTGCAACCGTTCCACCGTTCAACTGGTAGCTATGACATGCAATGACCACCAGGGGGCAGATGCTCAACGCACAGGCACGGAAACATGGAAAAGACTGATAAAGCTCAGAGGGAATGGGGGCGGGGGAAGGGCAGGAAGAAATTAACCAAAGATCTTACATGCATACCAGAGGCCCGGTGCACAGATTCGTGAACTGGTGGGGTCCCTCTGCCTCGCCTGGGGGGATCGGGCCGAAACCGGCAGTCCGACATCCTCCAGGGGGGTCCTGGATTATAAGGGGGTGCAGGCCAGGCCAAGGGACCCCACCGGTGCACGACCGGGCCTCTAGTTCATTGATAAAAACACACAAGTCCCGTCATTTTGACGTCTGTACGTATGTGCTTTATGTTTTTTATTATTTATTTGCCACAAGTAAAGGTCAGGAATTGTTCTCTTTCTTTTAAATTTTTTTTTTTTACTGTGTCACTTCATTACTGCTGGGTATGTGCTCCATGTGAGTGACGTAGGGGCGTATGTAGGCGGGTTCCGACTTAGGGCGAAAGTCGCGTTAGTCGCCCGTAGGAACAGATCTCCCACGTAACCCGAGGACCTACTGTAGCATCTCCTATTCTGTTTCTCTAGAGAAACTTTAAGTGTATTTTAAGTTTGTTTCACTCAACAAGCGATATGATAGCTCTTCAAAGCTTTAAGCGTGTGTCCATGGCCTAGCAGTCTCTCCTCCCGCCCCCCCGCCCTCCCCCCGCCGGACGGGGAGCTTCCTGAGGGTAAGGGTGTCTGTCCTTTGTCTCCTTTTTCCCTGAACGACGATGATTTTAACGCCAAACGTTAGCGCCCGAGTCAGAAAATGTCCCAGCGTTCCCAGCTGACGGAGGGAGGGGTGGACGTCACTTCTTAAGAAGTCTCCCCTGGAGTCTCTCTTCTTCACGTCTCTGCATCTTTTCCCCAAAAGCACACTCTCCGCCTGGCACCTTTCTCCCCTGGAAACTGCTCCCTCACAGTCGATGCAGCTCGCTGTCAGGATAAACTACCGCCTCCCTGCCGTAAGTATGGGTTTCGTGACAATAATGCTGAACGGTCTGTTGTTTCGAAGGTTTCCTTTTTTTTAAAAAAAATATATATATTTCTTTATTGATGTCAGAGAGGAAGGGAGAAGGAGAGAGAGATAGAAACACCAAGGATGAGAGAGAATCACCGATCGGCTGCCTCCTGCACACGCCCCACTGGGGATCGAGCCCGCAACCCAGGCCTGTGCCCTTGACCGGAATCGAACCTGGGACCCTTCAGTCCGCAGGCCGACGCTCTATCCACTGAGCCAGACCGGCTGGGGCTTTAAGGTTTCCTCAACACAAGTGAGGGGTCATGACCCCACGGTACAGCTGGATAAACGGAGGCCCAGGGAGGCTGAATTGCTGTCTACATGGGTAAGCTATAGGGTTAGCATTCCAAACCAGGTCTGGGATTCCATCTCCTGCTGCACAGACAAGACTCCAGGACCTGCGACGGGCCAGGGCGGCTCGGGCGGCTCCGAGGCTCGCTGGCCGGGGAACAACGGGTAGTTGCCTGAAGCTGGTGGGTGGCTCAGTTTACAGTGAGTCAGAGCTGATTTTATTCTCACGTGGAAGAAGTCTCTGTTTTTACTCTCCTGGGACCTGGCTGTAAGGAGAGGGTGCCTCCTCACCCTGTGTTTCTGTCCCTCCTCCCCCGGGCCCCCCCTGGGGCCGCGACCTTCCAGTGGGCAGAGCTTCATCGCTCTCACTCCCTGGTGACTCGGACTGGCCCGTGGAAGGCCTTTAGTGAGCGTGTTTTGAGAGTGTATCGAGGCTGTCGAGGGACATTGCCAGAACCGGCCACGGTGTGCCCTGCGCGCCTACTGTGTGCTCAGTCGGATGCAAACCCACTAGAAGGGAAGTGCACAGAGTAGAGCGAGCTGTTCCCAGGTGTCCCGCCGAGCCTTGCGGTTAGCACGGCAGGTCCCCGAGCAGCCAGATGCCGTCCTCACGTTCCCGCGCCAGTGCCCGGCACAGCACCCCACCACAGCGCTCCCCGTGCCAGTGCTGGTACAGCACCCCACAGCAGCGCTCCCCGTGCCAGTGCCCGGCACAGCACCCCACCACAGCGCTCCCCGTGCCAGTGCCAGCACAGCACCCCCACAGCAGCGCTCCCCGTGCCAGTGCCGGCACAGCACCCCACAGCAGCGCTCCCCGTGCCAGTGCCGGCACAGCACCCCACAGCAGCGCTCCCCGTGCCAGTGCCGGCACAGCACCCCACAGCAGCGCTCCCCGTGCCAGTGCCGGCACAGCACCCCACAGCAGCGCTCCCCGTGCCAGTGCCCGGCACAGCACCCCCACAGCAGCGCTCCCCGTGCCAGTGCCCGGCACAGCACCCCACAGCAGCGCTCCCCGTGCCAGTGCCGGCACAGCACCCCACAGCAGCGCTCCCCGTGCCAGTGCCGGCACAGCACCCCACAGCAGCGCTCCCCGTGCCAGTGCTGGCACAGCACCCCACAGCAGTGCTCCACCCCGGCACCGGCTCCGTTGCCTGTTGGTTCATTCAACAAGACAGTGAAGGGTCTGCCATTGCCAGAGTGTCCTAGGGCTGGGGGTCCACAAACGATTAAGACCCTGCCCGGCCAGCGAGGCCCAGGGGTTCAGCATCGACCTATGAACCGGGAGGTCACGGTTCGATTCCCGGTTGGGGCACAGGCCCCGGGTGTCGGCTCCATCCCCAGCGATTCTCCCTCATCATTGGTGTTTCTCTCTCTCTCCCTCTCCCTCCCTCTCTGAGATCAATCCATTAAAAAACAAAGGACACCCAGTCTGTGCCCACAAGAGCACAGAGGGGGCGCCTGACCGGAGCTCAGGGAAGAGCCGGCAAGGTCTCCCTTTCTTCCTGCCTTCCGAGCCACAGGGGTCTCCGGGGCCCTTGGCAAAGGGAAAGAATGACCCCTGGGAGGCCCTCTGACCCCCACTGCTCATTCCCGCCAGGTGAGTCCGGGCGGAGGGAGGGCAGGCTTCGGGCCAGCCTGGGCCTGTCCCCGCGGCTGACCTGGACCCCGTCTATTTGTGAGGTCTGTGCAAGGCAATCGGTTGACAGGGTGGAGACGACAAACCAGAAAAGGTCACAAAGAAGCCCAAGAGGCTGGCGGGTTTAGTGGGAAGGCACGCGACCCATGTCTCAGACGGGGCCTCGGTGCGGAGCCCTGAGCCTTAACCATCACAACAAATGCTCATCCTGTTCTCCTGCTGCTGAAGAAGCCACTTTCGTTATTTATCTGTGATGAAGTATATATGTTATATATATGTATATAAAGGATGATCTGCTGCTGAAGAAGCCACTTTTGGTATTTATCTGTAGATGAAGTATATATGTTACATATATATAAAGGATGATCTGCTGCTGAAGAAGTCACTTTTGTTATTTATCTGTAATGAAGTATATATGTTATATATATGTATATAAAGGATGATCTGCTGCTGAAGAAGTCACTTTTGTTATTTATCTGTAATGAAGTATATATGTTATATATGTATATTAAGGATGATCTGCTGCTGAAGAAGTCACTTTTGTTATTTATCTGTAGATGAAGTATACATGTTATATATATAAAGGATGATCTGCTGCTGAAGAAGTCACTTTTGTTATTTATCTGTAATGAAGTATATATGTTATATATATGTATATAAAGGATGATCTGCTGCTGAAGAAGTCACTTTTGTTATTTATCTGTAATGAAGTATATATGTTATATATGTATATTAAGGATGATCTGCTGCTGAAGAAGTCACTTTTGTTATTTATCTGTAGATGAAGTATATATGTTACATATATATAAAGTACGATCTGCTGCTGAAGAAGTCACTTTTGTTATTTATCTGTAGATGAAGTATATATGTTATATATATGTATATAAAGGATGATCTGCTGCTGAAGAAGTCACTTTTGTTATTTATCTGTAATGAAGTATATATGTTACATATATATAAAGTACGATCTGCTGCTGAAGAAGTCACTTTTGTTATTTATCTGTAGATGAAGTATACATGTTATATATATAAAGGATGATCTGCTGCTGAAGAAGTCACTTTTGTTATTTATCTGTAATGAAGTATATATGTTACATATATGTATATAAAGGATGGTTTGCTGCTGAAGAAGTCACTTTTGTTATTTATCTGTAGATGAAGTATATATGTTATATATATATATTATATAAAGGATGTTTTGATGGTGGTGTTAATCCTCACCCGAGGATATTTTTCATTGATTTTTAGGGAGAGTGGAAAGGTGGGGGAGAGACAGAGAGAGAGAGAGAGAGAGGGAGAAACATCCATGTGAGAGAGACACAGCGATTGGTGGCCTTCTGCACTCACCCCTACCAGGGCCGGGGATGGAGCCTGCAACCAAGGTACGTGCCCTTGACCGGAATCGAACCCAGGACCCTTCAGTTCGTGAGCTGCTGCTCTATGCGCTGAGCCAAACCGGCTAGGGCTGTATACTTTTTTTGAAAATGGGAGTTTTATTTTTAAGACGTTTTGGTACATAAAGCCACACATCTTGATCCTTCTCACAAATTCTGACTCATGTGCAGACAGTCAGGAGGGGGGCCGGGCGGGCGAGCGAGCAGAGAACAGCGAGAACAATGCACACAGGGCGATGGTTTGCTCTCACAATCAGCTCTGGGCGTCGGAGAGGGAGAGGCGCCTGTGGCTGGAGCGGCGGAGAAGATGCTGGCGTCGAAGGCAAGGGAGGACAAGGGGTGGCGATGGGAAGGGGACAGCCACCGAGGTGATGTTTCCATCCCTTCTGCCGCCCAGTGGGGGGAGGAGGGGTGGGGACCCTCCGTTGCTCCTCCTGGCGCAGGAGTCAGCTTTGGACAGGGCAGCAGGCCGGGATGCAGACGTCCAAGGAGAGCCAGCATCCGCCGTCCAGAGAGGCAATCTCTTCTGTCCCTTCACCTCCTCCTGCCAGAACCAGCTCAGCCACTCGTGGGGGCCGCTGGGGTTACGGTTCCATGGACTTCCTGGTCCCTTCAGCAGGCGGGATCCTGCAAAAAAAAAAAAAAAAAAATTCGAGTGTGACCTTTGCACCCCCTTCCTGCAGAAAACCCTGCAGCCTCCTTTAGCTGCGGCTCCTCCTATGGGTCGGACTCAGAAGCCAGATGGCCTGGGTGCGAATCCTGGCTTCATCCTGGGCAGGTTACCTCACCACCCTGTGCCTCAGTTTCCCCACTTGTAAAATGGGGATTGTGATGATAACCATACCTACCTCACGGGGTTGACATGAGCATTCAGTGAGCTAATGTTGGTGAAGTGCTTCGATCTGGCTACCTGTGGTTTGTATGGCATCAACTCAAAATCCTTAAGGTGACCCATGTGCTCCTAGTGACCTCACCCCCACCCCTCCCCTGTCTTACCTCCTGGCTCCTTCCTCCTTCAGCCCTCTGTTCCCCATCCTGCGTCCCCTCCTCGCTCACCTCTTTAACCTGGTCCATGACTCATCTCCCGAGTCTCAGAAGAAATGACGCTGTGTCTCAGGGCTGTCCTGGGGCTCCTCTCCCCTCCCCTCTAGGTGACTCCTCCTGTCCTGTGCACCCCCAGCCCCCCAGCAAGAAGCACATGACCCTGGTTGTCCTGGGTCTGCTTCCCCATTGGTTGAAGCCACCAGGAAGGCGGGCTGTGTCTCTGTGATTTGCCTGGGTAGCGGCAAGGCCCCCTGGAGCGCTCGGTGGATAAACTGGGTGCCAAGAAATGGACAACTGAATGGACCAACTAACAGAGGATGGATGGATGGATGGAGGAGTCACGGGCAAGCGCACAAGGGCTGCAGGAAGGGTGAACGGAGGCTGCTGCCCAGGATGGCTTCAGGCTCTGGCCCCGGGCCAGTCCCCAGCCGGAGGCGCCCGGGGCTTAGCTGGGAGGGGCTGGGAGCACCCGCAGTCCGTGCTGGCCCTCCTTCCCTCGGCTCCGTCCAGCTCTGTAAACAAACGCTCAGTTGCACCAGAGACCTGGGAGTTAGGAAAACCCAGCGAGATAACCTCTTTGCAAAGGAGAGAGCCCTTCTGAGTGGGAACCGCTGCCCGGCTTATGTGGACAATTTCCCTCCGGGGCTCCTGAAACCCAGGAGCAACCTAGGCAAGGAATTGGGGGGCCTCCCCCATCCAAACAAAACAGATAGAAGCTGTTCCCTGAAAGGAAGGAGACGAGGCCCCTGCTCCGCCCTGACTGTGCCACCAGGTGCCTGGAGACAGCAGTGACTCCCCTGGGGGTGGGCGCCTCTTCTCTGCCAAAGGCCATTAGGATATTTACAGCAGGATCCACGGGCCTCGCGCACTTACCCACCCGCAAGCGAGCCTGCTGCTGCGCGGGGAGACGTTGAAGCGGCCCCTGCGGCTGGAGGCGGCGCTGCGGAGCTGGGGGTGCCCGCCGCTGCGGTGCTGTGCCCTCTGCCTGGCCCCACGCCTCAGGACCCTGGACACCAAGCCATAGTCGTCCCAGGTGCACCCTCACCGGTGCCTTCACTCCGGAGCAAACGTTTCCGAGCATAAAGCAAGAATGCAGCCTTGAGCAGGCGGGGACATCTGCTCGCTCTTGCCCAGTCCCTGCTGGTGGCTCCCTGGTTGCAGCAGCACCTGGTACACCGGAAGGGTGTGGTGTGAGTCCCGGTGTGCTGGAGGCAACCGATCCGTGTTTCTCTCCCCCGCCTCCTTTCCTCTCTCTCTAAAATCCATAAAAATATATTTTAAAGTAAATAAAAATTAAAAAGCATATCCTTGGGTGAGGATTTAAAAAAAAAAAAAATAAGCCCTAACCGGTGTGGCTCAGTGGATAGAGCGTCGGCCTGCGGACTGAAAGGTCCCAGGTTCGATTCTGGTCACGGGCACGTACCTCAGTTGCGGGCACATCCCCAGTAGGGGGTGTGCAGGAGGCAGCTGGTCGGTGTTTCTCTCTCATCGATGTTTCTCACTCTCTATCCCTCTCCCTTCCTCTGTGTAAAAAAAAAAATCAATAAAATATAAAAAACAAATAATAAATAAAAATCAGCCTGCTGTATTTGGTCACACATTCAATTAGCTCACCCCTAAAGCCTTGGCCAGGCCAGACCAAATGCTTGTGCCCGCCTTGTCAGGTCCGCGGCCGAGTGCTCCCCGCCCTGCGTCAGTGCTAAGGAGCACACGGCTCCCTGCCCCGCCTGCCCCGCATCCGGAACCCAGAGGCTGGCAGGACCGCACCGGGAGCCCCGCACCAGCGCAGGACCGCACCGGGCGAGGGGCCGAAACGTGTTGGAAGGAGCACAGCGCTGTGACGGCCACAGCCGCCACACGGGCTTCCTGGAATAAAGGGGATGTGCCACCCCTGGAACCAGCGGCTTCAGAACACAGGACCAGATAGGAGAGAGTGTTAAAAATCCCACACAGGGTGTTAGTGACACGGGCACGCAGCTCACCGGCGGCCTTGGGTCTGTGACCGGGTGTAGCCGCCGCCCAGGCAGCCCCCGAGGGCTGGGGGTCCGGGCGCTGCGTCTGCAGCTCAGCAGCCCCTTGCTCTCCCGGGTCTGACCAGCCCAGACCAGGTCATCCCCGGGCCCGAGGGTCCGCAGAGCTTCTGGGAATAACAGCACGTTTAGCTCAGCCTCGGTGGCTCAGTGGTTAAGCGCTGACCTGTGAGCCAGGAGGTCACGGTTTGATTCTCGGTTCGATTCCCCACGCCCCGTCCCACCACAGCCCTGGCACCCGCCATCTGCCTCCAGCTCTGCCGTCCGGCTCTGCTAGGCAACAGATGCTCGGGGCAAGGCGCTCCGGAATCTCGTCTAAAGTTCAGGAAAGCGGTGAGGCCCGCGACTGGCCGAACAGACCTCCGTTGCGTAAGCATAATTCTCAGTTTACAAAAACTTGCTGAATGATGGGGATGTCCTTAATGCCACTGAACCGTGCCCTTAAAAATGGTTAAAACAGTCCCTTTTTGTCTATTTTACCACAGCAAAGAAATAAAAATAATGAAACCCTGACGATCTCTAATGGTTTCGGGATACAATACCCATTCTCTCAGAATATGGTCCCACGCTTGGCGCGCACACACACACACACACACACACACACACGCACACACGGGCCTCCCTCCTTCTAGGCTCCCACTTCTGTGGCCGCCTGTCTGCTGCCCGACAATGGAGCCAGTTGCACACCAGCCACCTGTAGGGGGTCCACCCGCCCCCCCATTCTCCCACTGACCTCGCAGCACGCCTGTCCTTTGTCAAAGTCACACTCAGGTGCCGCCGGCTCCATCAGCATTCTTTGCAGGTTGCAGCCTCCCTGGTTTGCAGACAGTAAGATTGGGAGGTTAGCAGCATGTGCTCCTGGGCCCGCCCGCGGCAGGGGCTGCAGGGACAGAAGTCGGGGCAGAGGTGGCTGCTGCTCGGGCAGGTGCCTGAGGCCTTGCCTGGGGGCTGGCCTGCGGCTACAGCTGCATTCCTGAGCCTCTCCTTGGCGACTCTAACACCAGTCCTCCCTGCGGCCCAAGCCCGGGGCCACGGCTCCCTGTCGCTGCTCCATTCCTCTCCACCCCTCCCCCTCCCCTCAGGTACCAACTTCTTAACTGCAGGTCAGCGGGCGGCCCCTCTGTTGCGTGGGGCCGCGGGCAATGCCCATTTGGCGTCAGACAGGAAAACCGCACCTCTCAGTCTACCGGTTACTGGCAGTGTGACCTTGAGAAGGTCACCTGCCTTTTCTTTTTTCTTTTTGAACATTTAAAAAAATACATTTTATTGCTTTTTTACAGAGAGGAAGGGAGAGGGATAGAGAGTTAGAAACATCGATCAGAGAGAAACATCGATCAGCTGCCTCCTGCACACCCCCTACTGGGGATGTGCCCGCATGGCCTTGACTGGAATCGAACCCGGGACCCTTCAGTCCGCAGGCCGATGCTCTACCCACGGAGCCACACCAGCCAGGGCTCACCTGCTGAGCCTAGACTAGCACTGCCCGAGGCGGCAGCCACCTGCCACGTGTGACGGCGGGGACGTGGCAATCTGAACGGAGCTGTGCTGTCAGGGTGGAATGCACCCTGGGTTTCCTCCCCCGCCGGGCCCCACAGCAACTGGAGACTCGGCGGGGAGGCCATTTCCCAGGCCCCTGAGGCCTGGCTGGAGGAGCCTCCTGCCGACCCATCACGCTCAGGGGGACACAGATGTTGAGGAGGCCAGGCGGGGGCTGCGGACGGCAGCCTCTTGGTGCCAGCCTCACCCTGTGCCCAGCACGCCTGTGGCATGGCACAGAGAGAACATTCCATCTACGCACGCTCGGCCCGGGCCCCAGGTGCCAAGGCTGGGGGTCGTGGGGCGGAGACTGTGCCCATAGGAGTTTCCAGCTCTGGCCCTGCCACCCTCTGCCTGGGTGACCTCAGCAGCTACTCCCTTCACCCCCGACCTTCCTCATCCCTACGAAGACCACCGGGCTTCACCCTCCACCGGCTCCAAAAACGCAAAGCACTGAGCTGGCAGACGCCTGTCCTACCATTCCATGTCCCTCCGGAGCCCAGCCCAGGGAACGCTGCAGGATGTCCTGATTCTGACCCCGTGACAACGGAGATCGGGGAGATCGGGGAACAGCCTGCACTCTCCATGCTACTGTGACAAGCCGGCAGCAACACTGCCCGGGGGCAAGGCGGCCCCTCCCTCTCTCTCCCTGTCCATCTCTATGGTGACCAGAACCAGGACTGGCCAAGGTCAGACTCGCTCACCCAAGCCGCAGTGAAATCCCCCGGGGCTTCAGCAGCTGCGTCCTGGGTTGATGGCCCCGCGTGACAATCTTTCGTGTGTCGCATCATGAGTCTCTATGCATGGCATCCAAGTCCTTTTGTTACACACACACACACACACACACACACACACACACTAAATACACGTTTAAGAAAGAAGAGCAGACCCCCCCTTTGCCATAGGGCACCTCCCTATTTAATTCGGGCACCTCCCTCCCGGCCCGTGTGTGGAGGCACGCGCCTTTTAAGCTCCCCATGGGTACACAACGCTGTGCTCTGCTTGCGAAGCCCTTTCCGTGTCAGCATTTGTTCTTCCCTGTAGACGCTGTCCTTGGGGCCGGCACATGGCTCTCCTCCGAGGAACCCATCCCTGCAAGACAGTGGGGGGTGTCCCTCTTGTGCGGGGCGTCTGTGAAATGCTTTGTTCTTCCGCGTTCCGCCACTGAGGAGCTGGCACGCACGGAACAGACCTCTCCCGAGTGATGTGGACTTCCCTGCAGATCACTGGCGCTGCTGTCTACCTGGGGCGCCCTGTCTGTGCGAGAGGACACGTCCCACATAAATCGGGTGGGCGCAGTGTCGTCGGTGAATCCCCGGCTTGTCACGCCCGGCTGGGTGGCCTCGGGCCAGCCACGTACCCAGTTCTCCGGGAGAGCAAGGATGCAGCATCTCTGCACCGGCCGGGGAGCGGCCACGTGAGAAGCAGACCGGACTTCGGGCCTTAGCACAGGCCTGTGTGTATGACCGTGCGGAACTGTGGTCGGGTGTCCCCCGTGAGGCTGGGAGGGACCGCGCACCAGCCTCTTGGAGCCTCAGTTTGTTCATACGTGAAATGGGGGAACTCAAGTGCCGATGAAACAGAACACCATCTCTACAACAGAGCTGCTAGTGAACACGTGGGGTCCCGCCCTCCCATCCTCATTCCACCTTCTCCCGGGGTCTCTGCACCCTTGGCCTGGCATGAGGGGGCGGACAATCGGGGAGAGTTCTGAAGTGTGCCCCACAACTGGGACCACAGCAGCTTCCAGGACCCCCACCCCGGGCCCCAGCCCCACGTCCCGGGGCCCCGTGCAGAGGGCATCTCTGAGCCACGGCTGTGCCCTGCTCCGTCCCACCGCCCCCTTCCCTGGAGCTGGTGTGGAGGTGCTGAGGGCTCCACTGAGAGCCAGCCTTCTGAAAAGCAGCATGTGGCACCCCGTGGGGTCCTGGGACCAGCGGGGACACCTCCCCGCCCGCCCCCCCCCGCCCCCGGCCCAGGACGGGGAGGTGCAGGCCCAGCTCTGCGAGTGTGGGCTGAAGACCACCTGCACGCCTCCTTCCTTTTCTTACCCGTCACTGCCTTCCTCCTCTCCCTCCGTCTCCTGTGCCCCACTTCCCTCCCTTACCAATGCTGTCCACACGGACCCTCACAGAACCTGCACCCCCACTCCCTCTCCTAGAACCTGCACCCCCACACCCCTCCTAGAACCTGTACCCCCACACCCCTCCTAGAACCTGTACCCCCACACCCCCTCCTAGAACGTGCACCCCCACACCCCCTCTTAGAACCTGTACCCCCACACCCCCTCCTAGAATGTGCACCCCCACACCCCCTCCTAGAATGTGCACCCCACACCCCCTCCTAGAACCTGCACCCCTACACCTCCTCCTAGAACCTGCACCCCCACACCCCTTCCTAGAACCTGCACCCCCACACCCCCTTCTAGAACGTGCACCCCCACTCCCCCTCCTAGAACCTGCAGCCCCCAGACCCTCCTCATAGAACCTGCACCCCCACACCCCCTCCTAGAACCTGCACCCCTCACACCCTCCTAGAACCTGCACCCCACACCCCCTCCTAGAACCTGCACCCCCACACCTCCTCCTAGAACCTGCACCCCCACACCCCTTCCTAGAACCTGCACCCCCACACCCCCTTCTAGAACGTGCACCCCCACTCCCCCTCCTAGAACCTGCAGCCCCCAGACCCTCCTCATAGAACCTGCACCCCCACACCCCCCTCCTAGAACCTGCAGCCCCCAGACCTTCCTCATAGAACCTGCACCCCCACACCCCCTCCTAGAACCTGCACCCCTCACACCCTCCTAGAACCTGCACCCCCCACCCCCTCCTAGAACCTGCACCCCCCTTGGGAAGCCCCATGCTCCAGGCTCCCATGCGGAGTGTCAGTTTCACTCTCACACGCAGGTGCAATGCTACCGCTCAGGCCCGGCTCCCGGCTGGGCCCAGCTCCTTGAGGCCTCCGTGGAGGAAAGGGACGTAAGACAGACACTGCTGCTGGCCTGTTCGGCCTCCGTTCCCTCTTGGTTTTGTGGATCCGGGGGCCCCGCCCTTCCCAAGCCAAATGCGTTAGCAGCCCCGCCCTGGCGTGTGGACGGGAGTGGGTGACAGAGCTCAGGGCCCTCGGCTCCCGGGGTCTCTGTCCTCCCTGCAGCGTGGTCCCGCGGCCTTTCTGTCGACTCCGTGAGTTCCCGCACAGCTGAAGGGGCTTCTGCGGCTTACCATCGGGGACCCTGACGAAGACCGTGCCCTCTCCGTGCCCCTGTCCCCAGGCCCAGTACGCGGCCTGACCAACAGCAGGGCTCCGGGTGTTGCTCTAAGGAGAGCAGTGTTGTGTGGAGAGCGGCTACAGCGTTCGGACAGGTCCAAGCCTCGGACTGATGAGAGGGCACGGTCCTCTCATGGCCAAGGCACGTGCAAGTCCCAGCGTGGAGGGCAGAGCCTCCCAGCACCGTGCTAGCCAACAGCTGGAGTGTCAGCCTGACCCTGCGGTCCGAACACGTGGCCCCACGTGCCTGAGGGACGTGGGCGTGACAGAGTTCAGGTGCACGTGGTTGAGTAGGATCGAAACCCACGAGAACGTTGTAAAGATCTTGACCTCACCCTTCCTTTGCCTCGTGGCATCTGACTATAAAATAAAGACACGGCCCGTCGTCCGTGGCTGTCGCTAGCTCTCCATCAGAGAGGACAGCGTCCCACCCAGACCCAGCTTTCATTCTCTGTCTGTCTTTTCTCCATCCTTCACCGCCCCCTCTCAGGCTCACCCTGGCCGTGCTGGTGCAGCACAGTGTTGACCCGCCCATGCAGACTGGGGTAGGTGGGGTGGGGGTTGCTGCAGAGAGGGTCACCTGGTGTCTGTGATGGAAGAAGCTCCGGTCGCCATTATTTCCAGGCCAACCTCGCGTTGAATGGGGCTCACCCGGGCCCTCCCCAGTGCCTGGCTTCCACACAGAGCTGCCCAGAAGCAAGCGGGGCCTTGTCCCTTCTCCAAAGCTGGGTCCCTCCTTCCTAGTAGGCACGGGTCCAGCCCAGGGCCCCACGAAGTTCCGACTGGCCTCTCCCACGTCCAACTCCCCAAGCACCGCCATCTCCCGTCTCGCTGGTCAACCTCTAACCACCTAATTCTCTGTTCCCTCACTTCTTCCTGAGACCCGCTCCCAAGTAAACGACCCGCACGCCAGTCCTCATCTCGGCCCTCCTTCTGGTGGGACCCAAACCAGACACCCTCATTCCCCATCAGTGGTGGGTATGTCTAGAGCGAGCGTGTCAAACTCGCGGCCCACGGGCCGCATGCCTCGTTTATTTGGCCCGTGTTGGCCTTTGAGTTTGACATGCCTGGTCTAGAGGTTCCTTTTTCTTTTGGGCTTCCCGTTGTACCATGTCTGTCGCTGGGTGTGACTGGAGAGGGACCTACTAGTATGCACCTGAAAATATCAGGGGGCCACCTCGAAGTCTCAGGGGCCTCACTCGGATGATTCCTCGTGCCCGGTCTGGAGCTACCCTCCCTGCAGTTCGTCCAAGTTCTGCCAAAGCCAAGTGCCCGTCGCCTGCAGGCGGCAGGTGCGCCTTGAGCGGGAGCCGTGTCTGCCCCCCTGGCACGCAGCGCCCAGGGCAGCGGAGGCCGGTCCCTCCCCCCGCCAGAGCCTCCACACGGGCGTCATTCCTGCCCGGCATGCACACGCTGTCAAGTCCTCGCGGAGGGAACCCTTGGTCTCACGGAAATAGAAGCTCATCAGAGGTGTGCTCTGCTCTCCGCGGGGCGCTGGCCCCCAGTTCACATGAGCCTTAGCACCTCGTAATGGAAAAGCAGAGGGAAGGTGTCAGCGGGTGAGTGTGTGTGTGCGCACACATGGGTGTGTGTATGTGTGTGTGTGTGTGTGTGTGTGTACACCCAGGACCTCTTTGCCCTTCGGTGGCAACAGGCACCAGCTGATGCATATAATTTCTCCTCCGAGAAGCCCTTCCCTTCTGTATGTCCACCTCCTCCCCCGTCACGTCCCCTCCTGTCTGAAATACCTCACATGGGACAGGTTAAGGGGGGAGGTGGCTTGATCAGGGAGGACAGCGTGGAATTCCAATATAGCAGACCCAGCGATGCGCTGTGTGACCCTGGGCCCGTCACCGGACCGCTACGGGCCTCAGTTTTCTTACCTTTAAGGGGGACAGAATAGAAATACGTGGGAATGCTTTCACTCCACAAACCGAGCGGGAGTGTGCACAACGGGAAAGGAATACGTGGGCAGGAAAACCTCGCAGGCCGCAGGGAGGGCACTGCTCTGCCTCGATTCTGTCTAGCACAGGTTTTGGTAGAAATGCAAGAGGAGGACTGAGCCAGGGCAGGTGCTGAGATGCGAACGATGGGACAGGCTCAGGCGAGGAGGAGGAGGAGGAGGAGGAGGAGGAGGAGGAGGAGGAGGAGGAGGAGGAGGAGAGACTGACGGGAGTGTACCGGGCAGCCCTCAGCGTGCCGCTTCCTGCGCCTCCAGCAGGCAGCCTGACCCTTAAG